>CM051236.1:24396594-24651594 GCA_027917425.1 Gastrophryne carolinensis
CCTGGGGTTCCAGAAGGATAATCCCCCTATGTCATCCTGCCAGATTTGGTACCATGGTAACCATCAACCGGGAAAAACAGAAGGTAGGGAATGATCCCCGACGGTTCCCTCGAGCAACCCAGCGGAAGAATAACCGCCTCCACTAGAAGGAAGGTAAACAGACCCGGACCCAGGATGCGGAACCCTTATCCAGGACTAATAGCTAAAGTGCCTCAGAGCCCCAAGGGCACGGAGAACAGGGGAAGTAAACAGACCAGCCACCAATAGTCACACCAGGTGCAATTCTGCCTGGAGATAATAACTAGAGAGGATGGAGGACCGGAGGCCTCATTCCAATAAAATCCCTTATAGCCAAGAGAAAAAGGCACTAGCTGAAGCCTAATCCAGGAACAACCAGGAACTAGAGGATGGAACAGAGTAGGGCTAGAGTCAACCGAGGTCCATCCAAAAGACTCCCTCTTGTGAGTAAACAGGAGGACCTGAAAGGTCCCCTGGTAGCTGCCCCCTGGTGTCGTGCGAGACACCACACCCATCCAGAGCCTAGCGAGCACATGAATGCAACAGGGGACTCAGCCTAAATCCACAACGGTGGAAGACCGCCAATACCCAGCAGTAGAGGTCTTAGTATCCAGAAGACACCTTGGAATCAGAATAAACATCTGAACACGCCACGGGCAGCCAGAGGACCCCTGGAATATAGGGCACCGACGGCCCTGTCAGAGGGGCCAAGCCTGAATACTCATGGATACAAATACTACACCCCCCGAGGGGTTAGAAGATAGACTCCCTCATAAAGGTAGCACTCACCACACAGGTCCCAGTGAGATCTGAACTCACGACCCCTGGTTTACAAGACCGGTGTTCTAACCACTGAGCTATGGAGCCAGACCCTCAGTGTAAGGGGGAGGAGCAAACTGGCACAGGGGCCCCAGTCTCTATATGATAATGGCGTTCTGGCAAAGGAAGCCCTACCCAACAGGCCCAGGTAAGCCTGCACCCATACCTGAAGAAAGCAGGGGACCATAGTCCTCCTGACCGGCTCAGGGAAGGACCACCCAGCAAACACTATCCCATATCTGGAGGAACTACCTCCTAAGGCCACTAGAACGAGGCAGGCTGCCTCATGATAGGAGTAAGGTGCTGTGGCCGTCCCCTCACCCAGGTGGGTGAGGGCGCCCCCTCATGCTTGAGGGTTTTTGGTGAATGATACGGGCTTAGCCCGGCCAGAAGACCCCGGGCGATGAATGTCACCTCCGGAACAGGATACCGAACCAGACCCCGCAAGGGGCATCCCCGGTTCCTGACTCACACTATGATAATGAGGAGGAGAGGTATCCCTGCTCCGCGGGGGCCGGGACGACCGCCCCTGGTTGGATGAACTGTCCTGATGTCCAAATAGATCCAGACGGGCCCCAAACAGGCGATGCCCTCTAAAGGGGAGCCCCGTCAGAGTCTTTTTTGCGTCATCATCCGCCCCCCACTGTCGCAGCCAGAGCAGGCGACGTATAGCTACCACTTGGGCAGAAGTCCTCGCACACATTTTAATGGTGTCCTCCAGGGCTAAAAGGATACATTTAACAAAAATATCACAGCTGGAGAGTGTGTTAAACACTTCCCAAGGTAAATCTTCAGGTTGATGCTCCAGCCTCTTTCTTATGAGGGTCCTAGCGGCCACTGCAGTGATGGCCGCGGCACAGACAGGGCGTAGCGCCATTCCTGCACAGGCAAAGGCGTGGGAAGCCAGCCTATCAATGCGCCGGTCCTCGGCATCCCGCAAGGAGCTGTAAGCCGGAGCTGTAAGGAAGGGGGGGGGGGGGTTAGGAAACCCAATAATGGGTGCGTCTACCGCTGGAGAAGAAGACCAAATATCAACCATCTCGGGGGGTGGGGAAAGGGTATTTCCAAACCCAATCCTCTGGGGCCCTTTGAAGTGCAGTGGGACATTCCCATTCCTTAAAGTACAAGAGCATGGAAGTGAGCCTGCTTGAGGAATTCTAAGCGTGCGGGCGCAGTATGGAAACGCCCCCCTCTAGGCCTAGAGACCACACCAGGAGGCGAAATGGACAAGGCCTTAAAAATCCTGAGTAACATACCACCAATATCAAGCTGGTCCCAGTCGTCCTGTCCAGCATCATCCTGACACCTCGGCCTCTCGTCAGAGGAACCTAGGTCAGAGAACAGGTCTCCATCTTCCGACCAGGCACTGGCACGCGTAGAAGAGGACTCCTCCGAGCCCATAGCACAGGCCGAAGCCAGGGGAGTCCAGGGCCGTTGTCTGCCCGGACCCACACGGCCGGATAACCCTTCAACAATCTGATCAATCGTGGGCCGTCTGGAAGAGGTGTCTATTTGTAACTCCCCGCTTGTACAATACTCAACAGGAGTGAGCTTTAGGTTAGAGGAAAGGGGAGAGAATAAGCGAGGTGCAGCCACAGGCGTCGCTCGCAGATCCAGCGTCTGCTCGGCACAAGGCGCGCAGAGCTGTGCCCCGTCCGCCTCAGCATGGGAGAGACCGCACAATATACACAGCCGGTCCTGTCCCAGAGGGACCCCGGTAACACAATCCTGAGATGCCTCCATATGGTGATTGTTTAAAAACAAAATGCCAGTAGGGATTTATGCAATAAGCAACCCTGGATGCCCTGACTACCCGCCGATTAATGTGGGAGATTTTTGGAAGGCCCGCTAATATCCTTGTACGTATATGTATAATAAATGTACGTATATGAGGCTGGGAGAAGCCACCGGGAACTCAGCGTCTGAAAGACATAATGGGAAAGAGATGTCAGGGCCATGCGCAGCTGGACAAAAAAAAAAAAAAAAACAGGGGGAATCACCCGCAAGGGCACTTACAGAACAAGCGGAGGAGGAGTAGACCGCCACCACGCGCGTGCGAAGCTCGACAAAATGGCGCCCAGCGAACCTCGAAGGGCGGGCTCTATACTCTGCCATGACGCGGAGCGCGCCGAACTAATGGCCCCGCCCACTCTAAAAAGGCACGAAGCGCTGAGGTGATAATGAAGGCAATGATACAACCACAAGCCTAAAATTCATAGAACTGTTAAATTAATAAAGACGGGCACGGCAGCATCAGGATTATGCAGCAAGCCATGTATTAAACAAACGTCATCAGCCGAAATAAGGAGCAAGCAGCGCGGCTCTGACATCTCTGAACTAATAATAGGCAGAATAAAGGCCACGAGCGTGACACGCCGGTACACTGGGACCGCCACACACATACCCCCCCCTTTCTTTTCCCCTTAAATAGTTGGGGAAATAAGGGAGAATGGCGACCCTTTACGTAGGGTCCAGCACTACGCGGGGTACGGGGCAAAAAGGCGGGAGGGGCATCCACTAGAGGCTCACCATCGGCCTAAACCACCTACCCTATGGTGGGGGATTGCGGTGGAGCATGGCTCCGTTAAGCACACACAGTGCTGCCTACCTTCACCCGACCATCGCAGCCCAGGCTGAGGAGGCATATTCTGATCACAAGAAGGACGGGTGGAAATAGTCTCGCAGGGCCTCGGGCTGTAAAGCCCCGCTCGCCTGCGAGAGCGTGATACTTCATGTCTTCGCAGTTCCAGCACTGCAGAGAAATCTGGGGATTTGTGGGAGGTCCTCTGGTATATGTAGGGCCGGGAGGAGCTTGTTTTCTTCATGTTCTGCAGTGCACGGCGCTGGAGGCGGAGGATTACCCACACGTTATTACTATATCTGGAGCAGGACGATCTGTATGCTTAGAATAGATCATCATCAGCAAAAAAACGAGTAACCCGGCTCGATGTGCCACTTCTTACTTGTGGCCTTCTCATTAACCGTGCAAGATAACTTTCTCTCCAGGCTGGCCACCCGGAAATGCCAAGTCGGCTTAGGACCCCCTGCTGGCTTCCCCCTCACTGAGGGCTGAATGCAGTCGTGGGGCTGTTGGCGAGGCCACAGGCAAAGGAGGGCTAGGGGCTGAGACGCCCGCCCTATCATGCTCCGAATGTACGCTCCTAGCGCAAGTAACACAAACCGTGCTGAGTCCACCCAGGGGGCTGGTACCGCACATGGGGCAGAGCTTCACCCACCTAGATGGGGCCCCTAGCTCACTAACCCCAGAAGCCTCCATTATGGTGATTATAGTGAAAGTATATAGGTTACAAGGCACAAACCTAAGAGATCCCCAATTTAGACCTCTTTTTGTGATCCCTCTTAAAGGGAAAGGGTGCGGAGAGAGAGGGGGGGGTGGGAGAGGTCGGAGACCGGGAGGAACCACAACCCTTAGCTGGCAAGGGGGCCCACCTAGAAGACACAAGCAGACAAAATCCATGAGCGCTCCCACAGCACATGCATCAAGAAAAAGCAGCAAGAAATAAAGAGAGGGACTCACGGAACCGACCAGCGGCGCGTTGGACAGTGGGAGCAGTAGGAGCAGCAGGCAGGAAAATGGCGCTGGGAGCAAAAAGCGTCATCACGCGGCCCCGCCCCTCCTGCTGCGAAAACGAGTGCCCTCACACAACCAGTATAGCGCTGAGGGCGAGCAGGGAGGAAGGGCAGCCCCGGAGAGGCCCCCCTCCCCCCCGACACAGAGCGCAGCGCGCCCCGCACACAGTGAGAAATTCAAAAAGCAGGTGAGCCATGCACAACACAGAAAATAATAAAGCTTGTGGGCACAGACGTGGGCATAAGGTGGTTCCTCTCCCCCCCCCTCAATAGGCTCACCATCGTCTATGGCTGGCTACCCTTTAGGGAGGGTCTGTGGCCCAGAGCCTAGCTCTGTCGACGCCTGACCCCCGGCGTTCTCCCTACCTTCACCGCTCCGTCAGCCGAGGCTGGGAGGCAGAATAGGTCCACGGGAACGGGAATAGGGGTGCAGCGGCCGACGGGCTTAGAATGCCCCGCTCAGCTGCAGTGTCCAGAGAGAGTATCCAAGACGATCCTAGCAGCAGTACTGCAAGATGAACTCTGGGGATTCTACTGAGACACCTCATTTTATAGGGGGCCGGGAGGAGTTACAGCTTTGGATCTTGCAGTAACTGCGCCGCCTGGTGGCAGACTACCCACATGTCATCAATTCTGGGACGACCTTGACTGGATATAGTGAAAAAAAGATGTGGCTTTGCACGGTTTGTAAATGGTTTCAGCTGCTCCTCCAGTACCAAGAAAAAAAAAGCAGTAGGACAAAAGTTAATTCATCAGGGGTGAAACAATTCGTGGAATTAAAAAGAATCAGTAACTTAAAAAAGGAAAAAAAAAAAGGCCAAAAACAAAAAAAAATATTTAAGACTAAGACACCGAAATTACCGACAGGGCAAGTGTGACATCCTGGCATGGAAGAGGAGAGAAAACAATTCTATAGCCGAGTATTTCACTCCAGCTCATGGATGACCATCATACTCAGTCTGTCACTTAATAAGATACCAATGGGACGTCCCAAAGCAGTGCCCTTTTCTTAGGGTGGGATCCCAAACATTACAATTCTGATTGGAGAACCCTTCAGTTGGGAAGTCCAATGTCTGAGACACAGTAGGATTGCTCTCAACTCTCAACAGTACATTGATGCTACTGTCGACTCCAGTATAGGCCCTGGGCAGTCTGGGATCCTAGCACGCCTTCTCAATCAGCTATCTGTCCCGTCCAGGTGAAGTGGCGTATCCACGCAGCGCGTCGGCGGTTGTTTGATTTCGGTGTGGGGGGGATCGGCAGGCATTGGCACATTACGGTGACGTACTTATTACCTTATATTTTATTAGATCTTACTGAATTGCATTGCGCTATTCACCAAGCCAGCCAGTATTTAGTTATACCTTTCTATAGACTTTGCACAGCTATTTCTGGGCACACCTTCTTACATACTTAGCACAGCTCTGCATCTGTTTTTACTTTTCTCCTCGGACACAGTCTAGTCACTGTCTCCAAGGTTTCTATCATCTCTCTGGTCAGACACCCAATATCACACTTTGCTATAATATCTGGTCTAATTTATACTTACTGGCCTGGTGATAATATCATATAATGCCATGCCTTTTTATTTCTTGGCACACAATTAAGTATATGCAAATTGTGACTATTTGACTATCTATTATTGCCTTGCCTAAAGCTCCCCCCACCTTCTTTTTATATTGTCTTTTAACTGTGTAATGCCCATTTGGGTTCTTTGTTGTTCCATTGTTGAATTTAATAAATTAGCATAATAATGTTTTATGTGCTGGTCTGTACCAATTATTTAGGGTGAGTGCGGATTATTCTTGGTGCATGTATGGGACATACCAGAGTGCCCCTTCCATGTTCTTTAATTCTCAACCAGCTAGACTGACATCCGTGGTGTTCATGGCTCATACAACTGGAAGAACTTGCCCATCTGCAGATGGTGGGGGCCACTCACGGGTTAATGACCATCTTAGTAGGTCTGTTAAGAAAAAGGGATGATCTAGGAACTTTGGAAACCTGCAGATCAAGAGCAGGGGCCTTGTATAATACTGAGCAAAGGGAACCGCTTCGATTGAAGACACCATTAGGCCCAACAAAAAGTATTCCCTGACAAGTAGTCAGACCACAGTCCATCAACAGAGCTCTTACCAGTCGTCAACAGAGCTCTTACCAGTCGTCAACAGAGCTCTTACCAGTCGTCAACAGAGCTCTTACCAGTCGTCAACAGAGCTCTTACCAGTCGTCAACAGAGCTCTAACCAGTCGTCAACAGAGCTCTAACCAGTCGTCAACAGAGCTCTAACCAGTCGTCAACAGAGCTCTAACCAGTCGTCAACAGAGCTCTAACCAGTCGTCAACAGAGCTCTAACCAGTCGTCAACAGAGCTCTAACCAGTCGTCAACAGAGCTCTAGCCAGTCGTCAACAGAGCTCTTGCCAGTCGTCAACAGAGCTCTTGCCAGTCGTCAACAGAGCTCTTGCCAGTCAACAGAGCTCTTGCCAGTCAACAGAGCTCTTGCCAGTCAACAGAGCTCTTGCCAGTCAACAGAACTCTTGCCAGTCAACAGAACTCTTGCCAGTCAACAGAACTCTTGCCAGTCAACAGAACTCTTGCCAGTCAACAGAACTCTTGCCAGTCAACAGAACTCTTGCCAGTCAACAGAACTCTTGCCAGTCAACAGAACTCTTGCCAGTCAACAGAACTCTTGCCAGTCAACAGAACTCTTGCCAGTCAACAGAACTCTTGCCCGATCTGTGTCCAAGGTCATTCCCAAAAAGGAACTTATTCTTGAGGGAACCACATGAAATGTGTTAAGGACATTAAAGTCCAGGACGGGGGCACTGATCCATTGTCCTTTGGAATAACAAACAGATTGGAGTTGAAGCCACAACTTCTCTCGGAAAGAGGCACCTCGCTCTTTCAAGTGATCTACTGCAGATCTTAGCACCTCCATGTTTTTTTGGGAAAGTCTAGGCGGAATAAACCTGTGAGGAGCCCTGGCCTCCAATTCGCTCTTGTAGACTGCAGAGACGTCCTCTTGGATCCATCTATCGGTCACAAGAGCTGAAGACATACCCCCCACCAGGGGCTTGGACTTTTTGCACCAGAAAGACTTGGGTCTTATTCTTGGACTTTTGTTTTACCCCAGAAATCCTCCTATCCTTTAGAGTTGGATACACCCCAGATTGCAGTCCTGCCCTACAGTCGAGAGTTAACCCATTGGTATCTTATTCGATGATGCCCTGGGGTGGAAGAAGAGAAAATACAATTCTGTGAAATACTCACCTGTAGAATTGATATTATTTGTATACAGTACATCCTGCTCCAGATATAGTACTTACACTTGGGTTATCCTCCGCCAGATGGCGCTGCACTGCAGAGACATGCAAAACAGGCTCCTCCTGGCCCCTCAAATACCCGGGGACCTCCCACAAATCCCCAGCATTGAAAAGCAGTGAACAGGAAGCCGGGAGAATTTAACCACCAAAACTGGTAATTAAAACAATGATAACAATTACCATACAGGGGATCCAGAATAATGCAAAAACCAGGGTGGGGTGGAGCAGGATGTACTGTATACAAATAATATCAATTCTACAGGTGAGTATTTCACAGAATTGTATTATTCTTAGTATACAGTACATCCTGCTCCAGATATAGTACTTACACTTGGGACATCCAATAGCAGTGTCCATAAAGTAGGGTGGGATCCCAAACAAAAAAGGCAACAGCAGACAGTTTAAACCACTGCCGTCTGCAAAACCTTGCAGCCAAGACAGCAAGAGCTGAGGCCCTAACATCAACCTTGTAAAACTTTGAAAAGGCATGAACAGAAGACCAGGTAGCGGCCTAGCAAACTTGTTCAACAGAAGCATGGTGCTGAAAAGCCCAAGAGGCACCAATAGCACGAGTAGAATAAGAAGGCGAAAGGGAAGATTCTTCCCCTTAGTGGGATAGGCCTGAGTCACAGCCTGACGAATCCATTCGCTAATAGACTTGGCAAAGCCAAAAAAAAACCTTTCCTAGGACCAGAAGGAACCATCCCATCCAAGTAATGACCAGGCCCAACGCCGCCTAGCCCCCGAGATCGGGCGCATTCAGGATGGAGTGGCCGTAGGCCCAAAGGAGCATCAGTTCTCCTAAAGGCCACAGTGACTATCAAGGAATACTTCCAACACCTGTCCAAGGAATGCAGAACCCTTTCCTCAGCGTTGCTAGGAATAGGGCACAAAGAAGGAAGAACAATGTCTTGAATCAAATGAACAGAAGACACAACCTTAGTCAGAAGTCCGGCTTAAAGCAGGACACCACCTTATCCTGGTGTCTCTCAAAGAATGGGGGCTAGATAGACAGAGCCGCCTGCTCAGACACACGTCTGACCGAAGTAACAGCCACCAGAAGGACAACCTTGAGGATAAGAACAGCCAGACAGCATCCTGAATAGGTCCAAAGGGAACACCCTGCAAGGCAGACAGAACCAAGTTCAAATCCCAAAACAGGGACCATAGGATTACGTGGGGGACACACGAGTAACCCCCTGAAAGAAAGTCATAACCAAGGAAAGCTGAGCAAAAGACTTTTAAGGGAAGACGGACATGGCAAAACCTGACCCTTCAGAGTACTGAGTTGGAGACCCGACTCCAACCCCTGCTGTAATAACTCTAGAACCCTGGGGACAGAGAACACCCGACAGAAAAGAGACCTAAACTCACACCAATCAATATGGGTACGCCATACCCTATAATAGATGGAAGAAGAAGAAGAAGCTTGCTCCTAGTCTTCCCATAGTCTCAATCACCGAGACAGATAAGCCTGTCTCCATCAATTGGATGTTTCAGCAACCAGGCCGTCAAGGCCAGAGTCTGTAGATGGGGGTGACGTAAGTGGCCCTGAGTGAGCAGAGCTGGCACTCCTGGCAGAACGTACTGATCTACTGCCCTCTGTACCACATCTGCGAACCACACTCTTCTTGGCCACCCGGGGGCCACCAGAATCACTGGCCCCCCTTCCAGAGCAATCTTGCGCCGGACCCTGCCTAGCAGGGGGAATGGAGAAAAGGCATACAGAACAGAATGTCCTGCCATGACGTTAATAAGGCATCATGACCACGGCCAGAGGATCCTGGGACAGGGAAACAAGGGCCGAGAGCTTGTGATCGTGACGGGACACAAACAGATCCACAACTGGTTGGTCCCCATAGTGACACAGGGATTGGCACACCCTGTCGCAGAGGGACCCCCACCGGAGCGAATACCACTGATATGCAGGGAACACTGTCCTCCACCCAGATCAGGATCAGAGACACTTCCTGGAGGACCCTCCTGCTCCGGGTCCCTCCCTGATGATTAATGTAGGCCACTGCCGTCAGACAGACCGAGCGCCCCCGAACAGTCAGGCCCTGAGGAGGAGTAGTCAAGCGAGTTAGAACTAACCTGAACGCTCACTGTTTCAAACATTGATAGGTGTATGGGCCTCCTAAGGGCCCCACCTCCCCTGGAACCGCAGGGAGTTCCAGGAGTGAACCCCCCCCAACCTGATGGGTTGGCATCCATGGTGACCGCCTCCAGGAAGGGGCAAGAAGGGAACTGCCCCCAGACAGGCCTTGAGTTCATCCCCTACAAGAGGGACCTCCTTACCAGGGGGGAAGGCACACAGATCCTGCTCCAGGGATGCTGGATCCTTGTCCCGTACTAGCAATAGGAGAAGTAGCAGAAGGGCCCAAGAGGGACTGAGCATAAGGGACCGCTTTGGAACACGCCACCAACGGGCCCACCAGCTGCATCCCCTGCCTGGTGGAGGGACGGGGACAGCTATGAGGGACTAAACCTGTGCAACCATATTGTCCTCTTTATTGCTGAGGAAGGAAATCCTTGCCTGAACTGTATCCAGATTCATTCCTAGGAATGGAGTTACCAATGAAGGGGACAATGAGGACTTGGGGTGTTTGACCACCCATCCAAATGACTCCCAAATGGACCCCACCAGCCGAGTATCCAACTTAGCCTGACGTAGAGACTGGGAAGTGATAAGGGCGTCCAGGTAGGTTATCTCGCGGACGCCCCTTGGTCTCATCAGAGACATCACCCCCGTCAGCACCTTGGTGAGCACTCTGGGAGCTCAGAAAACAAGGCCACAATTAGCAGTGTTGGACTTCCAACGCGAATATGAAGAGCCAAGGTGTCCAGAAGACACAGGGATGTGAAAATAAGCAGCTTTGATCTCCACAGATGGCAAGAAGCCCCCGGGGTGCAAGAAGCTGATGGCCCAGCTCAGAGTTTCCATGCAGAAACCGCCCGTAATTGACGAATTGCTGAAAATCTGTGAATCCAGAATGGGCCAGACTAACCCATCCTTTTGGGGAACTGTGGAAAGGTTGGTGTAGCGGCCCCTGCCTCTGCCTGTTAAGGGCAATCTGCAAGTGACCCTCAGACCCCGCAGGCCTTGGATGGCCTGCACCAGCACCTAAACAGAGGCAGGGACCAGATGTACCCGGGACCTGATAATCTTGGGGGAGGCCGCACAGCAAACTCTATCATGCATCCGGAGGACACTACCTCCTGAAACCACCAATATGAGGTGTGATGCCTCCTGACAAGAGCAAAGTGCTGCAGCCATCCCCTCACCCAGAGGGGCGAGGGCGCCCCATCATGCTTGAGGGGACTTGGTGGAAGATTTGGGCTTAGCCCCCCCCCCGGAGGAGCCAGGGCATAGTCTGCTGCTCCTGGGGCAGGAATCTGCGCGAGCCCCCGCTAAGGACACCCCTGGTTCTCGTTTAACACTATGGTGGGGGGTAGAAGGGGTGCCCTGGCCCCGAAGGGGACGAGACAGCCGCCTGCGTTGGGGTAACTTACCCTTCTTACCAAACAGGTCTAGACGGGCCCCAAACAGGCGTAGCCCTTTAAAAGGAAGCCCGGTAAGAGCCTTCCTTGCAGCATCGTCAACACCCCACTGCCGCAGCCAGACCAAGCGACGTATAGCCACCACAAGGGCAGAAGTTCTTGCACACATTCTAATAGTGTCATCCAATGCTAATAGGATACATTTTACAAACACATCACAACTGGAGAGTGCATTAAACACATCCAAAGGGAGATCATCAGGGGGACGATCAAGCATTTTTCTGATGAGGCTTCTAGCAGCCACGGCAGTAATGGCAGAAGCACAGACGGGGCGCAGCGCCGTCCCTGCACATGCAAAGGCGTGGGAGGCCAGCAGGTCAATGCGCCGGTCCTCAGCATCCCGAAGGGTAGCATAAGCAGGGGCTGTAATAAAGGGGGGGTTAGGAAGCCCTATGATCGGAGCATCCACCTCGGGGGGGGGGGATGACCAACATTTAACCACCTCAGGGGGAAAAGGGTACTTCCTATCCCAGTCCCCTGGGACCCCGGGAAGTTTACTTGGGAACTCCCATTCCTTGAGCACAAGGGTATGGAAATGTGCCTGCTCTAGAAATTCCAAACGTGCTGTTGCTGTATGGAAATGCTCCCCTCTTTGCTTGGGAGCCTCACCAGGGAGAGAGATAGACAGAACCTCAAAAATCTGGATCAACAAATTGTCAGTGTCACTCTGGGCCCAGTATTCAGGGCCAGAATCGTCATGACTCCTCGGCCTCTCATCAGGTGAGCTTGAGTCAGAGAAGAGCCCTCCTTCATCAGAAGGGGTATAGCCACACAGAGTCGTAAACTCCTCAGTTCCCATAGGAAAAACAGTAACATGAGGCGTCAAGTGCCGCTTCTTACCAGGGACCTCGCAATAATCTGTTCAGCCGTAGGCAGTCCAGCAGACGATCCAGGCTGAGAATCCCCACTTGTATGCGACTCAGCAGGAGTGAGATTTAAGCTTGGGGAAATAGGTGAAGTGAAACGAGGTGCAGCCACTGGCAGGCCAGATTGCAGGGCCAGCGCTTGCTCGGCACAGGGTACACAGACCCATGCCCTGTCAGCGTCAGCATGGGGTTGTCCACACGCCATACACAGCCGGTCTTGTCCCAAGGGGACCCCGGTCACATTATTCTGAGATGCCTCCATATGGTGATTTTTTTAGGCTCAATATGCCGGTAGGGATTGACGCTATAAAGCAACCCTGGATGCCCCAATGGCCCCCTAGGGAAGTGGGAGTAATTTACAAGGCCCGCTATCAATTACACCGGGCCGGGAGAAGCCAATGGATTCGCCAGTCTGAAAGACACAATGAGAAGAGAATGGTGTCAGAACCGAAACACTACAATGAGTATAAAGCCGCCCGCGAGGGCATTTACGGACCACGGTAAGCAAGAAAGTCACACGCGTGCGCAAACAGACAAGATGGCGCGAGTACCTCGAAGGGCGGGCCAGAGCGTGCCATGACGCGGAGCACGCCAGGCCAGGCCCCGCCCTCCCGATGAGCGCGAAGTCCAACCAGCAGCCAATGAGGACACAGAGGCGACTGAGGCAACACCGCTGCCCGGCGCGAAACATCCAATGAAGGAAAAAGAGCGCGCCGGCCGCAGTTATACGAGTAAAAATACAAAACAGCGCGGCGGCTGACACCATATATACAAGTCCAAAAGACAGTACAAAAGGTCATATGGTTGTAATCACAATACACTGACACCACACACACCCCCCCCCCTACTACGGGGGGGAACGAGGGAGGATGGCAGCCCTTCGTACAGGGCCCACCGCTACACGGGGCAATAATACGGGAGGGGCATCCCATAGAGGCTCACCATCAGCCTATACCGCCTACCCTTTGGTGAGGGACTGCGGAGGAGCAGCGCTCCATAAGCACGCATGGTGCTGCCTACCTTCACCCGACCAGCGCAGCCCAGGCTGGGAGGCAAATCACAAAGAGGACGGGTGGGAACAGTCCAACAGGGCCGCAGGCTTTAATAGCCCCGCTCACCTGCGAGAGAGTGATACTTCATGTCAGCACTGCAGAGAAATCTGGGGATTTGTGGGAGGTCCCCGGGTATTTGAGGGGCCAGGAGGAGCCTGTTTTGCTTGTCTCTGCAGTGCAGCGCCATCTGGTGGAGGATAACCCAAGTGTAAGTACTATATCTGGAGCAGGGCGTACTGTATACTAAGAATATAAGAGTAGGAACCCCACACAAACCTGGTAATTGTATGCAAAAGCAGGTTCACAAATTCTTTACAAGGCCCCAGATTATAAAGCACCATCATCTACCGTTGCGCTGCACAAGTATTACAGACAAGGAAGAACATATAGTATATAGACTATTACAAATGCAGTGTTAAAGAGTTCACAATGAATATTCTGAATGTAAGATACAATAGAGAAGAGTCCGGCCCTGGAAAGCTTGCAGGATTAAGGACAAAATTGTATAAATAACATTTATGAATCCCCCCCCCCCTTTAGTTTAATCTTTTTACATCTAGCCTATTTCACTTTTACTTCATTACAACAAAATCACTTACCATTCAGGTCGAGTGACTTCTGTATCAACAATGGTTCCCGGAGGAGGATTTTGGAGTCGGCCACCCAAAACTGCAAAGAACCTGGCGTTGATCCGTTTCTTCACTACAATAACTGTGAGTTTAGGCCTAGAAATGCATATTATATTCAATATTAAAATAGAAAAAGCCATTAGGAAGTTTAGGCTACGAATTAGTTTACAGAGGCGCAGGAATCCATGTAAAATATCCTTACACATAATCTTTTCCAGCCGACCTGATGCAGTCTATAAACTGCTGCACTTCATAGTTCACGAGGGTCTTTAGTTGCCCATCGCCCACGCCGTCACGGTAGATGACAATGCGGTTGGGTAAAGCACCATTGCTCTTATACCAGGCGTGCAGAGAAGCTAAAAAAAAATGTATAATAAGTGAAAGTCCTAAAATATAAGCAAGAGGAAAAACAAGTAACATGCTGTTGGGCACCCAATCTTTATTTTTTTTTTTTATTCTTTATTTATGATTTTCAAGAATACTGGTACAAATACAGTACAGTGTTGTAGCACAAACAACAAAAGGAGTTGGGGACCGACTTGGTCTCCTGGCAAGAGAATGCAGAAAGCAATGTAATTATGCAACATCACATAATAAACTCTAATATAAAAAGACTACTTCCTGAATCTGTGTGGTCCTTAAGTGGGAAGGGGGGAGGAAACGAGGGTGGGGGGGGGGGGTGTAAGGTATGCGGGTCCCCGGTGCCGCCCAGCAAGGCTCTACACTCCACAGACTTCGAAAATTTCAGCCAGTATCACATTTCAGAGAGTATCACATTCTCGTTTACTTTCAAGAGCCACATTTCTATCGAGGGTGGATCCGGGTTCTTCCATTTTAGGGGAATGCAAATTTTTGCTGCGTTGAGCAGGTGACATAGCAAAGATTTTTTGTAGTTCTTTGTGGGGGCCTTGGTCATGTGAAGCAAGCAGGCGGCTGGGTTGTCAGGCACCGCTGCTTCTGTTACTTTACTCGCCACCTCTCTGAGCCCCTGAATTGCCTTAGCACGGGGCAGGACCAAAATATGTGGAGCATATCACCTCTTGAGTCATTACATCTCCAACATTTTTCAGAGGCCTCTGGAAACCATTTATTGATCGTTGCCGGCACTCTGTACCAGCGTGATAGTATCCTATAATTACACTCAGAAAGGGGGGCCTCTCTCAATCTTTATTTTAAAGGAAAATTATAGTGGGGAATGGGAGGGGAATGCCACACTGCCTACAGGGAATGGGAGGGGGGAATGCCACACTGCCTGCAGGGAATGGGAGGGGGGAATGCCACACTGCCTGCAGGGAATGGGAGGGGGGAAGGCCACACTGCCTAAGGGGAATGGGAGGGGGGAAGGCCACACTGCCTAAGGGGAATGGGAGGGGGGAAGGCCACACTGCCTAAGGGGAATGGGAGGGGGGAAGGCCACACTGCCTAAGGGGAATGGGAGGGGGGAAGGCCACACTGCCTAAGGGGAATGGGAGGGGGGAATGCCACACTGCCTGCAGGGAATGGGAGGGGGGAATGCCACACTGCCTATGGGGAATGGGAGGGGGGAATGCCACACTGCCTAAGGGGAATGGGAGGGGGGGAAGGCCACACTGCCTAAGGAGAATGGGAGGAGGTAATGCCACACTGCCTATAAGGGAATCGGAGGGGGAATGCCAACACTGTCTATGTGGAATGGGAGGGGGAATGCCAACAATGCCTACATGGGGAATGGGAGGGGGGAATGCCAACACGGCCTATGGGGAATAGGAGGGGGGAATGCCACACTGCCTATAGGGAAGGGGAGGGGGGATGCCAACACTGCCTATAGGGAATGAGATGGGGGATGCCACACTGCCTATATGGGGAACAGGAGGGAGGATGCCACACAACCTGTAAATGGGGGATTCTGCACCTTGCCCATTTGGTTCTTGGGGACGGCGTTTTGGCACATTTAGTTCAAAATATGTTTTTTTCAGCATCCAAAATCCTAGGTGCGTCTTATGGGCAGGTGCATATTATAGGGTATTCTGTATGTCGGAATAGGGCTTTTTTGCTTTACTGTACCTTGCATACAGATCTTAAGGCCATCAACAATCTCCTGCTTTTGGTCCTGGACAACACAACGAGAAAACCAACTGAAAAAAAAAAAGCATGCGTTTAAACAGGGGTGGTTCAACCTCTTGAGGAACATGGGATAATTTCCAGCTTTGGGATCTAGTTGTGGACTACAATAAAAAATATGTTTTTTTTTTTGCCTGGCATAATGAAGACGTCACAATTACTCAGCTTCACATGTCTCACCACACGCCCACAATCCCTGAAGGCAAACACACAGAATCCTACAGCAAAATGCTCCACCCTCACACCCATGATCCATGAGCAAATGCTCCACCCTTACACAATTTTCAAGAGTTTATTGTATACATATGAGGATTCCTTTCATTGACCTTGATTTATCAAGAGTTGAAAAAAATCTCATGGTAGTGAAAAATTCACTTCATGAGAAACAAAAGCCCGAGAATTTCACTGTTGATGATGAGAAGACAAAAGTCAATGGCACTTTTTTACTACAGCTTAAAGAGGAATAAAAAGTTCACTACTTTTATCAGGAGTAAAAAAAAATACAATTCTGTGAGATACTCACCTGTAGAATTGGTATTATATGCATACAGCACGTCCTGCTCCAGACATATTCATAACGTGTGGGTATACCTCCGCCTTCAGCGCCGTGCACTGCAGATCATGAAGAAAACAAGCTCCTCCCGGGCCTACATATACCGGAGGACCTCCCACAAATCCCCAGCATTGAAAAGCAGTGAGAAGAGAAGCCAGGAGGAACAAACCACCCAGAAATAAACTGGCAATACCACCAAGTGATTACAATCACCATACGGGGGATCCAGAAGAAGTGAAACCAGGGTGGGGTGGAGCAGGATGTGCTGTATGCATATAATACCAATTCTACAGGTGAGTATCTCACAGAATTGTATTATTCTAAGCATACAGCACGTCCTGCTCCAGACGTGTGGGACATCCAATAGCAGTGTCCATAAGTAGGGTGGGATCCCCATGAGAAAGGCACAGCCAACAGTCAAGTGCTGTCACCCTTAACCATGCTACCAAACAAGAGCAACGCTCTAACCTCAACCTTTGAACCTTGTAAAGAGAGAACTGAACACAAGCAGCGGACTAACCAGCCTGCTTGCCAGAACATAGTGCTAAAAGGCCCAAGGCAAGCACCAATAGTAAGAGAACGAAAAACAATATGGAGGAAGAATCTTCCCTTAAAAGAATAGGCCAGAGTAACAGCCTAACCATGCTACTTCAAAAGATGGTAGCCATGGCAACTCAAAATTTTCCCCAGCAGGGAATGCAAGTCCAGGTCGCAGACGGACCCAGCAGTAATGCTAACAACAAAACTCAGCAGAAGCCGAAAGAGTACTCCAGGTCCCGGAAGGTCAACCAACCAAATAAGACCAACCAGAGGGCCCCTTGCCCATGGAAACAATCCATCCGGTACTTCAAGAAGGGGACACCTGTAGGCCCCAAAAGGCAAAATCCCTATCAGGGACAAGGACAGTTTAGGCAGATTTCTAACCCCAGTAGAGGGGCACAGATCCCTTTATCTCATAATAAACTAGACAATAGCCCAGAGACCAGAGAATCTGGGCCAAGGCAGAAGGAAAACAAAACCTCGCATGGATCAAACTGGCGTAAGGCGGGCACCCTCACCTCATGGTATACAGGTATATAACAAAATGTATGTATATATATATATATATATATATATATATATATATATATATATATCTATAAATATATATATATATAATGACTAGGACCGCCCACGGAGCCATTCTTTATGGAACACTTCTGACTGGAGCAACCGCCCCAGAAGAGCAAAATGATGGAAGGAGCAGGTCAGACATGGACCTGAATAAGACCCATGGGAACCCTTAGCAGGGCATAAGAATAAGTCATCCCCTCAAAGGGGAGCTAGGAATCCCCCAGGAATGCACCTGAGCAGACCCTGAAGAATGCGCAAATAAAGGATTGGATCAGGCTTTGTAATAGATGAACAGAACAGGCCCAACCGTAGGCCGAACCAAGTCGTGAGCCAATACCAAACACTGCTGATAGGACCCTAATCCCAGGAACAGAGATCGTCCCACAAGGGAAGGAGCTTAGATCCAGCAAAAGAGTATGGATACAACATAACCTAACGTAGCGTGGCAGAATGAAGAAAACGAAGAGGAAGAACAAGTCCTGACTCTCCAAGGAAACAAGACACCCCGAGATCTGTCATCTCCAACAGGGTAAGCACAAAGGCCTGCCAACGCTAAAGTAGGCCTAATGTAAAGGCACCTTACTTATGTAAAATAGGCCTCGTGATTGAACATACAGTCCTACTGTTCTCAGCAGAATCCCCTGCGGACCAACGCCCCACTGGGCCACCTAGGCCCCTAGCATACAGGTACTGCTTGCCATCTGAGTCTAGCGCAAGCCCCCCCCCAATGCCCGGTAGGGCAAGGGGATAACATTTATCGAGCAAAATATCCAGCCAGAACCACTAACCCCAACCGGGGCAGACCAATCTGGCCAATAACAGGGTAGAACCCTGCGATAGAGACGGAGTCCAACGGGACCCTGCCAGTGTGAGCTCAATGGCACAACAGAGAACTTCCCACAGGAGGGATACTACAGGAAGGACAAGGAATATTAAATCCCCCATAGAAGGGATCAGGGCTCCCCTGGAATAGAGCCAGGCCCAAGAATTCCACAGGGAACAAGGAACAACCACTGTCCTACCATGGACAAAAGTCCCCCAATTGGACAGTTACTAAGAAGAAGTAGTCCCCGAATACTCACTGTGACCAAAATTCCACCTAGGTAACCAGATCCTTCGAGATCCCTACCTAGGAACCACCTGGGGTTTCAGAAGAGTAAGCTCCCTTTGTCATCCTGCCAGATTAGGTACCATGGTAACCATCACAGGGAAAATCAAAAAGGTAGGGAACGCTCCCAGACGGTACTCTCAAGTAAACCTGCAGATGAATAAACGCCTCCACTGGGAGTAAGGTAAACAGACCTAGACCCAGGGTGCAAACCCCTCATCCAGGACTAATGGCTAAAGCGCCTCAGAGCCCAAGAATCACAGATACAAGTGATGTCAACGGACCAGCCGCCAACAGGCGCACCAGGAGCAATTCTGCCTGGAGAAAATAACTAGACAGGACGGAGGACCAGAGGCCTCATTCCAGTAAAATCCTTATAGCCAAGAGAAAAAGGCACTAAGGTGAAGCCTAATCCAGGTACAACCAGGAACTAGAGGATGGAACAAAGTAGGGCTAGAGTCCACCAAGGTCCATCCAAACGACTCCCTTCGTGAAGGGACAGAAGAGCCTAATAGGTCCCCTGGTAGATGCCCCCTGGTGTCGTGTGAGACACCACACCCTTCTAGAGCCTAGCGCGCACATGGGCGCAACAGGGGACTCAGTCTAAGCCCCAACGGTGTCAGCGACCACCAATACCCAGCAGTAGTGGGCTCAATATCCAGAAGACACCTTGGAATCTAGAATAAAAAAATCTGAACACGCCACAAGCGGCCAGAGGACCCCTGGAATATAGGGCACAGACAGCCCTGTCAAGGGCGCCAAGCCTGAATGCTTTATGGATACAGATGCTACACTCCCCTAGGGGTTAGGAAGAAGACTCCCTCATCCTCGAGGGGGGGGGGGGGGGGGGAAGGGGCAAACCCGCGCAGGGGCCCCAGTCTCTATATGATACTGGCGTTCTGGCAAGGAAGCCATACCTAACAAGCCCAGTTAAGCCTGCACCCATGCCTGAAGAAAGGCATGGGACCATAGTCCTCCTGACCGACTCAGGGAAGGACCACCCAGCAAACACTATCCCATATCTGGAGGAACTATCTCCTAAAGCCACTAGAACGAGGCAGGGTGCCTCCTGATAGGAGTAAGATGCTGTGGTCATCCCCTCACCCAGGTGGGTGACGGCGTCCCATCATGCATGAGGGTTTTCAGGGAAGGAACCGGGCTTAGCCCAGCCAGAGGGCCCCGGGCATTGAAAGCCACTCCTGAGACATGATACCGAACCAGACCCTGCAGGGGGCATCCCCGGTTCCTGCTTAACACTATGATATGGAAGAGGAAGGGTATCCCTGCTCCGCGGGGGTCGCGACGGCCGCCCCTGACTGGGTGGACTGTCCTGTTTCTCAAATAGGTCCAGACGGGCCCCAAACAGGCGATGCCCTCTAAAGGGAAGCCCCGTCAGGGTCCTTTTAGCGTCAGCGTCTGCCCCCCACTGACGAATCCAAAGCAGTCGACGTATAGCTACCACTTGGGCAGAGGTCCTCGCACACATTTTGATGGTGTCATCCAGAGCCAAAAGGATAAATTTAACAAAAATATCGCAGCTGGAGAGTGTGTAAAACACCTCCCAGGGTAAATCTTCAGGCTGATGCTCCAGCATCTTTCTTATGAGAGTCTTAGCGGTCACTGCTGTGATAGCCGCGGCACAGACAGGGCGTAGCGCAGTACCTGCACAGGCAAAGGCGTGGGAAACCAGCCTATCAATGCGCCGATCCTCGGCGTCCCACAAGGAGCTGTAAGCCGGAGCTGTAAGGAAGGGGGGGTTAGGGACCCCAATAATCGGTGCGTCCACCAATGGGGACGAGGACCAAATATCTACCATCTCGGGGGGAAAAGGATATTTTGAAGTGCAGTGGGACATTCCCATTCTTTAAGTACGAGAGCATGGAAGTGAGCCTGCTCGAGAAATTCCAAACGCGCAGGCGCAGTATGGAAGCGCCCCCCTCTCGGCCTGGAGACCTCACCGGGAGGCGAAATGGACAATACCTTAAAAATCCTGAGTAACATACCGCCAATATCAAGCTGGTCCCAATGAATCAACAATAAAAAATTCAATTGTAAAGTATTAACATCACCACATCCTAGAGCTCTGGACCCCCCCAAGACCGCAACTATACACCGACGCGTTGCGTGGCCTTCTGCCACTTCGCCAGGGTGAAGTGGCAGAAGGCCACGCAACGCGTCGGTGTATAGTTGCGGTCTTGGGGGGTCCGGAGCTCTAGGATGTGGTGATGTTAATACTTTACAATAGAATTTTTTATTGTTGATTCATTGGCTATTATGCTGGCGTGTGCACCATTTAATCAATATTAGGTTGAGCACTTTCTATCCACTTATTTCTTATGTGTACTATATATCACAGCACTTATGTATTCTGACACTCTTCTTTGCACTGTTGTCACCTAGGCACTTGGCACTTTACTACACTGTATCAATTTCAGCTTTTTCCTTCCTTTTTCATCTCTGTGCACTTATATATTTTTCATCTTCACACGCCACCATATAGCCATTTAAGGTTATTTTAGTCATTAATGAATTTATTAATGAATTTATATTTATGTGATTGGTGATCATTAATAGCTCTTAATAGGACTTCCCCTTTCCCCAACATTTGTGTATATGTTTTTTAATTAAGTCTTGTGATGTTGTTTGTTGTTCTAAGGATGATCCAATAAATTTACATACATATTTTTCTATATAATGGTGGTGTGCAGTTTAATTATATAGGGACACTGTGGGCTGGTCTAGGGCCCAGTTTCTTTGGTAATTTATAGGTAATTGTCCCTATTTTACTAGCACCCTTTAGTATTTAGACACTGATAATTCAGCGGTGCACACCCACTCTTCCCCCCCTTTTTTCGATATTTTAAAGAAAGCTATGTTTCCCAACTTACCGAGTCATTCCTTTATTCATACTGGCGATAAAGCCGGCAATCGATCTTCTTCCTGCCAAAGTATCGTGGTAGATGTCAATGCCGACCACCATCATCTTTTCCACCTACAAAAGAGCAAGTCTGACATCATTCAGCGCTTAGAAAGGATGTTTAATCTGTTTATCAAGAGTTTATTTTTGTTTGTGTTTAACTTAAAAAGTGGACCAAAACCCAGGATTTTATTATCCTGGTTTTTGGGCTTCCTATTATTGTGCATTGCCAGTTATGTCAGTTGAATCCAGGCAGCAGCATGAATGAGATGCTGGGAGAGGAAGCTCCAAAATGGCCGCTACCTTACTTTTCCAACTGTGCCAGGCTGTTGGTCCAGTTTATATTTTAACTGTTACAATCACAAAATGATTGTGTAATCATCAACACCACAAAGTAACAAGTACAGTATTTGTGTAAGTGTAAGAACATTCTTATATGAAACAGTGCTAATGGCACTGCTTCAAAGCAAGACACCATCAAACCCAGCAGACGATTCCCCAGATGCATTGTCGGATGAGGGCTGACCAAGAGAGCTTCCACTTTGGCCTGAAGAGAGACTCTTGCCTGGGGGAAAAAACGTTGGCATGGGCCGTGTCTAATGTCATTCCCAGAAAATATATTTTTAAGGGAATCACATGTGACTTAGTGTTCTAAGAAAACTAAGTTCTCTAAAAAACTTTGTGTGAATAATAAATTACCCGGTGTCCAGCTGGAGAGATCAAATTTCTATGGAGAAACCGTAAAAGAAAAGGGGAGAAACATAGGGGAACATCGGGAGCAGTTAAGGGTTTAGGACAGGTCCATTTGCATGTCAAAACAGCAGAATTTCAGGCAGAAGGCACCTGAAGAGAAATTTTGTGCTCAGCTTGGGTGCATGAAATTTGGTGCCATGCGCAGGCACGAAGCAATGAATCCTGCACCTAGGCGCAAGCGGAATCGCCTGGCAAAACCTTTGTAAAAATCCTCAGAGCTGAGGAGAGGCCGAAAGGCCGAGTCACAAACTGGAAATGAAGGCCATTTACTAAAAACTAACTAAAAATAATAGTTAAATTATCAAGCATTATTATGCAAATCAAACAGGGGAACGAGGGTTAAAGAGAACATCTGGGACAAAACCTTAGGCAAAAAAATTCTAAGGGTTAACTGGAATCAGAATATCCCCCCGAAAAAATGAACAAGAGGTTCTCCAGAGAATATACCTCGGAATGGCAAATAGAGCTTTGCAGAACACACAGAAGCTGGAGAGATCAGATTGCTATGGAGAAACAGTAAAGGAATGAGGAGAAACGTGGGAGAACCATCAGAAGCAGTTAAAATCTGACCTTCAGCATGATTTAATGAAAAGCCCAAACCCTTAAAAAGGCAATTCTGTAAAACTCACCTGTAGAATTGCTTTTGTTCTCCGATCCATTCCAGCTCATCCAGAAGTATTCACGTTTGGGAATTCGCCCCTAGGGGGCGCTGACTGCAAGATCAAAAGATGTAGCTCCTCCCTGCCCCCTTTAAAGGCAGCTGCCTCTCAATCCAGCCTCAATAGTTTAAAAGCAGTACTCAATAGAAGAGGCAGGCCGGGAGGTCCAAACAAAAAATAGGAGACCATGTTACCTCACATAGCCTCCGCTTGTACTCTCTCAAATCAAAACTAAAAACTTATATAACTAGTGTCCTTTGAGCAAAAATATTTTACCAATAAAAGGTTCACCATATAGAGGATCCAAGATACAAACTCAGGGTGGGCCGAAGCAGGGTGTGAGACATACTTATAATACCCATTGTACAGGTGAGTAATCACAAAATGGTATTATTCCAAGTATGTCTCACACCCTGCTTCGGAATGATTAATCACTTCTGGGACATCCAATAGCAGTGTCCAACCTGGGCGGGGATCCCAAAAGGCAATAATGCACAAATTAAACCACTGCAGCTTGCAGAACCTTGCGGCCAAAAAACAGCATCTGCTGAGGCCCGCACATCAACCATATAAAACTTGAAAAAGGTATGAACAGAAGACCAAGTAGCAGCCTTAAAACTTGTTCCAACAGAAGCCTGGTATTGGGAAGCCCAGGAAGCACCAACAGCACAAATAGAATGGAGTAGTTATCTAGAAAGGGGAATCCCTCCCCTATGCATCATAGGCCCTAACAATGGCCTAACAAACCCATATACTAATGGCAGACCTGACGGACGCCAAACCCTTTAAGAGTCCTGAGGGCAACACAAACAGTGCATCCGTCCTATGGAAAGGTGAAGTAGCCACCAAATAGTACTTTACCCAACGAACAACATCCAAAGAGCGCAAGGCCCTCTCCTTGTCATAGCTAGGCTTAAGACACAAGGAAGGGAGCACAACATTCTGATTGAGATGAAAAGCAGAAAACCACTTTAAGCAGGAAATCTGGCTTAAAGCGGAAGACCACCTAGTCCTGGTGCCTCTCAAAGTAAGGGGCCTGAACAGACAGAGCCGCCAACTCAGAGACACGTCGAACGGAGGTGATAGTCAGCAAAAAGGCAACCTTTAGAGTGAGAATGGAAAGTGCAGCATACTGCACTGGCTCAAAGGAGGACCCAGGAGGGCCGACAAAACCAAATTCAAGTCCCAAACTGGTAACAAAGGCTTGCGAGGGGGCCGCACAGGAGTGACCCCCTGGAAAAAAGTCTTAACCAAAGGATGAATGGCAAAAGACCTCTGAAAGAAAAATACGTCAGAGCGGAAACCAGCCCTTTCAAGGTGCTAAGCTGAAAGCCCAAGTCCAGACCGTGTTGAAGAAACTCCAAAATTCCGGGAATGGAAAACACCCTACAAGGCAAGACCCTAGCCTCACACCAATCAATATAGCACTGCCAGGTCCCGTAAAAGATGTAGGAGGAAGGTTTCTTCCTAGCCCTAACAAGCGTCTGGACCACAGCATCAGACAAACCCTCTTCTTTTAGGATAGAGGTTTCAGCAGCCACGCCGTCAAAGCCAGCGTTTGTAAATTGGGGTAACAAAGCTGACCTTGAGAGATCAGATCTGGAAACAGAGGCAACCTGTACTGGTTTCCCAACGGGGTGCCAGAAAGGATCTGCCCCCCAGAAGATTCCTCGGGTCCAGCCACCACTGAAAGAGACCGCCGAACCAGAGGAGAAATCACAAAGGACTGATCCAAGGACAGAGGGCATCTGTCCCAGTCTGATAACAGATGGAGTTGAAGAGGCCTCAAGTGAAACTGAGCAAAAGGAACTGCCTCAAAACACGCCACTATGAATCCCACCAGTCTCATCCCTTGTCGGATAGACGGGCGAGGGTGGTACGGAGGGAGACGTATCAGATCTTGAACCACCTCCACCTTCGACTGGGGTAGACACACCCTGGTATCCAGATTCATGCCCAGAAAGGAAGCCTCCCTTGACGGGGAGAGAGACGACTTGGGGTAGTTGATCATCCAACCGAACCTCTCCAGCGCTGTCGCCACTGACCTGGAGTCCAGCTTTGCCTGGCTGATAGAGGATGTCGTGATGAGAATGTTGTCCAGATACGGCGCAATGCAAATGCCCTGGGCTCTAACAAGGGCCATTACACCCGCCAACACCTTGGTGAACACCCATGGTGCCGAGGTCAGTCCGAAGGGAAGAGCCACAAACTGGTAGTGCTGATCTCCTACCGCAAGCCTGAGAAACCATTGATGTCCCAGGAAGACCGCCACATGAAAGTAAGCGTCTTATGTCTATTGAAGACAAAGTCCCCTGGATGAAGGGAGATGACGGCAGAGCGCAGATTCTCCATACGAAACTTCTTGGTTCTGATGAACCTGAGCGGCCCGTGAGTCCGTCGGAACCCGAGACCTTAGGAATCTGGGAGGAGGCCAGTACTCAAACTCCAGCTTGTACCCAGAGGAAACCACCCCCAGGATCCAGTTGTCTGTGACCTGCCGGGTCCAGACCTGGGCAAAGAACCGCAGCAGTCACCCCACCCGCGGGTTTCTGCAGCGGCTTTGGGTTTAGAACCCGAGGCAGTCCCGGGTCGGGCCCGTCCTCTGCCCCTACCCCTTTAGTGGGGGTCTCACGGAGGAGCATAGCTCCTAATAGCACACCCCTAGGGTGTCACCTACCCTCGCCCAGACCTACAGCCAAAGCTGGGAGGCATAGGGACTTAAATAACAAGGTCCGGGCAGAAATAGGGCCATAAAGTGGCCGGGTGTAAACCCGGCTTACCTGCTAGGAAGGAGACAGCCATCTTCTGACTTGCTCGCCGTCTGCATAGACGATTACTGGGGAATGTGTGGGAGGTCCCTGGTGTTTGTGGGCAGGGAGGGGCTTCTTTTTTTTTAGTCATCTCTGCAGAAGTTCGCCCTCTACTGGACATAACCCAGAAGTGATTAATCATTCCAAAGCAGGGTGTGAGACATACTTGGAATAATTGTTCACTCAGCATAACAGGCATGCAGGACATAATAAACCACAAGGGTGGGGTGGACGGGCTGGAATGGATCGGAGAACAAAAGCAATTCTACAGGTGAGTTTGATAGAATTGCCTTTTTCTTTCCGATCCATTCTAGCCCGTCCAGAAGTATTCACGTTTGGGACATCCAAAAGCAGTGTCCATATGGGCGGGATCCCCAGTGCAGAACAGCAGATAGTTCATTTCACTACCGCCTGAAGCACCTTTCGGCCAAAAACAGTCAGCTGAGGCCCTGACATCCACCTTGTAAAACTTTGCGAAAGTATGAACTGAAGACCAAGTAGCAGACTTGCAAACTTGTTCCACCGAGGCCTGGTACTGAAAAGCCCAAGAAGCACCAATGGCTCTAGTAGAATGAGCTGTGATCCGAAAAGGGGGTACCTTCCCCCTGGCACCTGACCACCGCCTGTCTAATCCACTTACTGAGTGTGGACTTGGCTGGTGGCAATCCCTTTCTAGAAATCTCTGTTAAGACAAAAAGCAAATCAAAGCATTTCCTGAAAGATTTAGTCGCAGCCAGGTAATACCTTATAGCTCTGACCACATCCAGAGCATGGAGGGTCCGTTCTTTGGAATTAGCCGGTGCTGGACACAAAGAAGGTAAGACAACTTCCTTATTAAGGTGAAAAGTAGAAACGAGTTTAGGCAAAAAAATACAATTCTGTGATTACTCACCTGTAGAATTGATATTATGAGTATGCAGTACGTCCTGCTCCAAAGGTAATACTTACAATTGGGTTATCCTCCGCCAGATGGCGCTGTACTGCAGACACATAGAAAACAGGCTCCTCCCGGCCCCTCAAATACCTGGGGACCTCCCACAAATCCCCAGCATTGAAAAGCAGTGAACGAGAAGCCGGGAGAATTTACCCATATTTTTTGTATTTTGTATTGCTTATGAAAATGTAGATGTAATTGCTAAGAATAAAAACTGCTTATTGCATTTAAAAAATTCAACAAAAATACCATTTTGTGAGTACTCACCTGAAAAATGGATATTGTTGGTGTGCCACACACCCCGCTTCACTTCTTAAATATTCATTACTTCATGGGTTAATCACCTGCAGGTGACGTAGTGCAGAGAGGAAGTCTTGTAACGAGCCCCCTTCCAGCCTATATATACCTGGTACCTCCCTTCAATCACCAGTATAATCAAAAAGCAGTAATACAAGGTACCAGTATTCCACCAGTAACCTCAAAATCAAATTTGATATAAAAAAGGCTTCACCATATAAAGGCTTCGGTAATACCGAAAAGGGCGGGTGTGAAGCGGGGTGTGTGGCACACCAACAATATCCATTTTTCAGGTGAGTACTCACAAAATGGTATTATTCTTGGTGTGCCACACACCCCGCTTCACTTCTTAAATATTCATTACTTCATGGGACATCCAAAAGCAGTGTCCACAAGGGCTGGGCAACTCAAGGCCAGGTGAAGCATAACTTAAACGACTGCAGTCTGCAGAACTTTGCGGCCGAAAACAGCATCCGCTGAGGCCCGCACCTCAACTTTGTAAAACTTAGAAAAAGTGTGAACAGAAGACCAAGTGGCGGCCTTACAAACCTGTTCAACAGAAGCTTGGTGCTGAAATGCCCAAGACGCCCCAATGGCGCGAGTAGAATGAGCAGTGATACGAAAAGGGGGAACTTTCCCCTTCGCAGAATAGGCCGCAGTAACGGCCTGACGTCTCCACTTAATGGCAGATTTGGCTGGTGCCAAACCCTTCTTAGGCCCATGGGGCACAACAAAAAAGGAATCCGTCCTACGAAAAGGAGACGTGATAATCAAGTAGTACTTAACACAACGTACTACATCCAAACAATGCAAAACCCTCTATTTGTCATTCTTAGGATTAGGACACAAGGAGGGAAGAACAATATCTTGGTTCAAATGAAAAGCAGAAACAACCTTAAGAAGAAAGCCTGGCTTGAACCGAAGGACCACTTTATCCTGATGCCTCTCAAAGTAAGGCGCCTGGATAGACAAGGCCGCCAACTCTGACACGCTGGACCGAAGTTATCGCTACCAAGAAGACAATCTTCTGAGTCAGGGTAGACAAAGCAATATCTCGCAAAGGCCCAAAAGGAGGCGCCTGAAGAGCAGAAAGAACCAAATTCAAATCCCAAACAGGGAGTAATGGTTTCCTGGGAGGCCGCACATGCGTAGCCCCCCTGGAAAAATTTTTTTAACTAAAGGTTCAAGCGCAACACTCTTCTGAAAAAAGATAGATAAGGCAGAGACCTGCCCTTTCAACGTACTTTAATTTAATTTAGTTAAAATACAAACACAAAAGTTTGTTATAGAAGAATATCCTTGGTGCTTGCCATGCTACCAATCCAATTCCCCATTGAATTCCACAATGCAAATGTAATCATCATTGTACTACAAAAATTTTTTTTTTTTTTTTTTTCTTTTTCCACAGTTGTCAACTGTCTTACTTGCCAATGCGCAGGTTATTACTAACACAATAGAACATATTGTACATTATAGACAATTAAACTTGCTCAATGATTCACTTGCCCAAATCATAGCAGTGAGTAATATCATGTAATAAGCGGTAAACTAGTTTCACCCCCACTAGGGGGCTTCTTCAGTACCAAACCGCACTTAAGGGCACTTGATCAGCCTATCCAGGCCCGTTAGATTATTCCAAAAGCCTCATGTCCAGGTGCACAATCCCAAAATTGATGCTGGATGGACAGGTTTAGATATCCCAAGTTAGCTAGTGCTCCGTTCGCCAATTATGAAGGAACGGCGTCTGCCCTATGTTGAGAGGTTCCCTATTCCTCAATGATAAGGGAAGCAGAAATACAGGCTTGGGGTCCGCTCTCTCAGCTAAGATGTAATCCGCTGGTCTGCCTGGTAACCATCCAGGGCAGGTCTAAAGGAGCCCGCCCAGCAATACACGTCCGTGCATGTTGTGCTGCATGCTTGACCCGGATACTTAGCTGGAGACCAGAGTCCAGCCCTGATTGTAAAACCTGGAGAGCGAAACGACCCTACAAGGAAAAATCTTATCTCACACCAAGCAATATAGGCTTTTCAAGTCCTATAGTAGGTGATGGAAGAAGACCTCTTCTGGGCATTGATCAGAGTCTTAAATGACTGAATCAGAAAGACCCTCCTCCTTCAGGATGGAGGTTTCAGTAGCCAGGTCATCAAACCCAGCGCTGGTAAATTGGGGTAACACAATTGACCCTGAGTGAGCGGATCGGGCCGAATAGGTAGAACGAACTGGTCCACTGCCAGCCGAACGATATCTGTGAACCTCACTCGTCTTGGCCACCTAGGGGCCATGAGAACAGCGTACACCCTTTCCAGAGCCAACTTCTGAAGAACCCTGCCCAGCATGGGTATCGGAGAGAACAGGTATAGAAATCCCAGAACTCCCCAGCTCAGGGACATGGCGTCTACTGCCAGAGCCAGAGGATCCTGGGAGAGTGACACGAAGTTCGGGAACCTGTGATAGTGATGAGGGGCCAACAGGTCCACCTCCGGGGTCTCCCATTGGAGACACAGTAAGCGAACCACCCGAGGATGGAGAGCCTATTCTTCCAGATGGGGAGAGCTCTTGCTCAACCGGCCCACTACCTGTCTCATCACCACTGGAATGTGAACCGCCAAGAGACAGGGAACATGGAACACTGCCCATGTCCGGACCAGGGACACCACTCTGAGAGTACTCAGACTACGCGTCCTTCCCTGAAGACCAACGTAAGCAACCGCTGATCGATTGTCTGAACACATCTGGACCAAAAGGCCCAGAACGTACTGAGTCAGGAGAGCAAACACCTGACGGATGGTTCTCAGATTCAGAATATTGATGGGACAGTGGGGCCTTTAAGCTCTCCACTGCCCCTGGGACCGCGGTTCCTTCCAGAATCTGCCCCATCCCGACAGACTGGCGTCCGTGGTGACAACTTTCCAAAAGGGGGGTCAGGAAAAGCCTGCCCTACACAAGATTGGTCGAGACCAAACACCACAGGAGGGACTGCCGTACACGGGAGGACAACTGGAAGGACTGATCCAGCGACTGAGGTTGCTGGTCTTAACACGCTAACAGAAATAGCTGAAGCGTTCTCGTGTGAATTCGGCAAAAGAAAGACACACTCTGTCTTGATGAGAGTTCAGGCCAGGATGAACCGACCCATGAACGGACCGTGAAGAAGGGTGAGACTCGAATTCCAGGTCGTAACCGGGCGACACTACCTCCTGGATCCATCTGCCTGGAACCACTTGGTTCCAATGGTAGAGGTGTCGCAATAGTCCCCCCACCCGCACGGGTGAGGGCAGCCCCTCAATGCTGAGTGAGCTTAACAGCAGGTTTTTGGGCTTGGTGCCCCAGGACTGAGTGGGCCGGCCACGGCCCCTCCCCCGAGTCCAACCTGCGCCACAGGTAGCGGGAAAGGACGCACCCCTGCCCGCTCTGAATCCTCGAAAGGAAGGCCTACCGGAACTTGTCCCCCTGAAGGGACCACAGGGCCTCTTGCATTGTGGCATCTTACCACCCTTTGCGACAGAATCAAATTTCTCCTCAAACAGACGCAACCCCAAAAAGGGGAGAGCTGTGAGCACCCTTTTTGGAAGCCGTGTCCGCTGACCACTGACGCAGCCATACTGACCCGCGAATAGCCACCAGCATAGCTGCCGCCCTGCTACTCATAATCAGCGCCTGGTCCTGAGCAGCCAGGACATAAGCCACAAAAGATTCACACTGCTTAAGCGCAGTGAACTGTTTGCAAGCGGGATTAAGATCCTCATATAGCCCTGAATTAAGGATTTAATTGCCAATAGCAGAAGGGCTGAAGCACATACCGGGCGCAACGCTGACCTGGAATAGATTACAACCAAGTCGAGCGTATTTGGTCAATTCGACGATCTTCCCCATCTTTGGGGACAGTGGTCTCAGCAGATTGTACCATAGCCGAGCTGGAGAGCCCTAGTACAGGGGTAGCCCCAGGCGGTCTCCCATCCAAGTACTGACCAGGCCCGTCACTGCTTAGCTTCCAAGATCAGACAAGACTGGGCGCATTCAGGGCGGTGTGGCCGTAGGCCTCAAAAAAATGTAATTAGCATATGCCCCCTTGTGCTCTTATAGTCAACAAAACATAAGCACAATGGCCAACTGGAAGGAATTCCAGATAACCGCGTGGGATGTTCCCATTCCTTAAGAACCACCCTCTCAAAGAGGTGTTGTCTGGGGAAAAACCAAACGCGGCTGAGGCTCTTTAAACAACCAACCCCTGGCGGGGCGGGCACCTCAGGCATATCTAAACTCAAAATTTTAAACATTTGAGCCAGAATAGAGGGGGTGTCCAAAACAACCCCCTCTGACCAATCGCCAATCTCATCAGCCACAAGCTGACCTGTCGGCTCATCTGACTCAGACGGGAATTCATCCTCGTCCGGGCATCCATCGGACCATTCCACAGGTACACAAAACTGGTCCTGTGGAGCCGAAGGTACCGGAGTCAGGTGCCTTCGTTTTGCAGCGACCTTTAACGCTGCTTTAACGGGCATAACTTTCCGGGGGCTGGGCTGTGCTGCCACCTCGGAATGCGAATCCCCACTTTGACAGTGTCATGCGGGGTCCGGAAATAGGGAGGGAGAGGTAGGAGAAGATGAAGGATGCGATGGCCCCGCAGCCGAAGCAATGGACTGGCGCGCAACAGTCTGTTTTGCACAAGGGATGCAAATAAAGACATCATCAGCTGGGAGTGGAACCCTATAACCTACGCACCCCCCAAACGGCTCACAGAACCGTTTCCGGAAATTACGGAAGCCTCAATATGGTGATTTATGGTATTCGCAATACTGGGACTTTTAAGGCATAAGCCAACCCGGGATGCCCCTTTATTAGTAATGTCCCGGAAGGGAGGATTTTTTTTTTTTTTTTTAATTTTTTTTTTTTTTTTTTTAAGTTAAGTTAAGGTCCCCTTTAAAGAACTATATATATATATATATATATTTATATATATAGTCTATGTATATATACATTCACAAAGATATCCCAATAGTTAGCCAGGCACATAGAGCCAGAGGGCCACCATAAGCAGGGATCCCAGGATCTGCAAGGAAAAACCATCAGATCCTCACATGTGTATAAACAAACATAAGCATGGCACCAAAGTGCCCTTAAATCACGCCCCCCTTAATACAGAGTGACTCCCCACTGTATTACTACAAGGAATGCATTCCCCATTTAATGGCCCCAACGGGAGGGGCCGCTTACCTGGACAGCAAAGGCAGCAGCCGGAACAAGACTGCAGCCAGCAGCCAGCACAGAAGACAAAGTGCGGCCGTGCGCCCATGCGATTTCCTACATTGAAAGAAGCAAAAAGCTGGGCCCGCCGCAGACGTCGGCGCCGCGCGTCAGCGGGCCCGCCCCCCCCCCCCCCCTACGCCGATCAGCTGGAATCACTTACAGCTGGGCCACAACACGTGCGCTCAGGCGGCGGAGGGGGGAGGGTAAAAACCGCATGGTGGTGTACAAAGCAAACATGAATGCCAGGCGAGGAGAGGGGAGAGGGAGGGAGGGGAGAGGGGGCCACAAAGCAACAAACTGCAAGAGAAGTGGCCAGCCTTTACCCAGCGCAGCCTGCCCTTAAAGCAGACCCAAAAAAAAAAAAAAAAATACACATGCTACAGTGAATGCATAAACATGACACATATGTTAACATGCAGTGATACAAGTGAAACACACATACTAAAGCACACCCTCATACACCCCCCCCCCCCCCCCCCAGTGAAGGGAGAAAGGACCGGAACGGGGGAGTAAGGGGCTACGGGGACCCTCGGGACAGGGGCATCCCATTTCCGGATCACCATGCCGGATTGCCGCATTGCCCCCAAAGGAGGGGGACGAGCGGAGGAGATAAGCTCCTAGGCACCAATAGTGCCGTCTACCAATTACCCGGTGAGCAGCCTAGGCTGGGAGGCTTCCTATCCACCATAGAGGTATACAACTCAAACCGGGCAGAAATAGACCAAAAGGGGGGTGGCGGGGTAAGCCCCGACCTACCTGTAAGCAGGAAACTTCCAACCTCTGTTTGTCAAGCAGAGAGAAAAATACTGGTGATTGAAGGGAGGTACCAGGTATATATAGGCTGGAAGGGGGCTCGTTACAAGACTTCCTCTCTGCACTACGTCACCTGCAGGTGATTAACCCATGAAGTAATGAATATTTAAGAAGTGAAGCGGGGTGTGTGGCACACCAAGAATAGCAACCTTTAATGGGAAACAACAAGGCGCACCTGGAACCCGCTTAGAGGGTGCCACACAGGGCAATTACGTAAGACCCTGAAGACACCACTCTAAGGGGGACCAACCCAAACTTATTCTTTATTTCTCTCTGAACTCCGGTTCAGAAGCGCCTTGCCCAAAACTACTCGGTACCTCCCAGACCAAAGAACACCCCCCCTTCCCCCCCCCACAAAGAATTTAACCACCCAAACTGGTAACTATAACAATGACAACAATCACCATACAGGGGATCCAAGATAATGCAAAACCAAGGGTGGGTTGGAGCAGGACGTACTGTATACTCATAATATCAATTCTACAGGTGAGTAATCACAGAATTGTATTGTTCTTAGTATACAGTACATCCTGCTCCAGATATAATACTTACACTTGGGACATCCAATAGCAGTGTCCATAAGTAGGGTGGGATCACCAACAAAAAGGTAACAGCAGAAAGTTTAAACCACTGCCGCCTGCAGAACCTTGCGGCCAAAGACAGCATCAGCTGAGGCCCTAACATCAACTTTGTAAAACTTTGAAAAGGTATGAACAGAAGACCAAGTGGCGGCCTTGCAAACTTGTTCAACAGAAGCCTGATGCTGGAAAGTCCAAGAGGCACCAATAGCATGAGCAGAATGAGCAGTAAGGCGGAAGGGAGGACTCTTCCCCTTAGCAGAGTAGGCCTGAATCACGGCCTGACGGATCCATTTGCTAATAGTAGACTTTGCAGGAGCCAAACCCTTCCTGGGACCAGAAGGGACCACAAAAAGAGCATAAGTCTTCCTGAAAGACGAAGTGGCCACCAGGTAGTACTTCAGACTCCTAACCACATCCAAGGAATGCAAAACCCTCTCCTTAGCGTTGCTAGGATTAGGGCTCAAGGAAGGAAGAACAATGTCCTGATTCAAATGAAAAGCAGACACTACCTTAGGCAGAAAATCTGGCTTAAAGCGGACCACCACCTTGTCCTGGTGTCTTTCAAAGTAGGGGGGCTGGATTGAAAGCGCCGCCAACTCCGACACACGCCTAACAGAAGTGATAGCCACCAAAAAAGACAACCTTGAGAGTAAGAATGACCAGAGCAGCGTCCTGCAGAGGTTCAAAGGGAGCACCCTGCAAGGCAGACAAAACCATGGGCTTACGAGGGGGACGCACATGAGTAACCCCCTGGAAAAAAGTCTTGATCAAAGGATGCTGAGCAAAAGACTTCTGGAAGAAAACAGACAGGGCAAAAACCTGACCCTTCAAAGTACTGAGTTGGAGCCCCAACTCTAAACCATGCTGTAAGAACTCCAGAACCCTGGCAACAGAAAACACACGACAGGGAAGAGACTTAGATTCACACCAGTCAATGTAGGCACGCCATACCTTGCAATAGATGGAAGAAGACGACGACTTCTTCCTAGCCTTTACCATGGTATCAACCACCGAGGCAGACAAACCATTTTCCATCAAGATTTCAGCAAGGTTTCAGCAGCCAGGCCGTCAAAGCCAGAGTTTGTAAATTGGGATGGCGTAAGGGGCCCTGAGTGAGCAGATCTGGCACCCTGGGTAGAACATACTGATCTACTGCCAGCTGCACCACGTCTGCGAACCACACCCTTCTTGGCCACCAGAATTGCTGGCACCCCTTCCAGAGCAATCTTGCGCAGAACTCTGCCCAGCAGAGGGAATGGGGGAAAGACATACAGGAGCTGAAAGTCCTGCCATGACATGGATAGAGCATCGGTGGACAAGGCCAGAGGATCCTGAGACAGGGAGACAAAGGCCGGGAGCTTGTGGTTGTGACCGGACACAAACAGATCCACATCTGGTAGACCCCAACGGTGACACAGGGATTGGAACACCCTGTTGCAGAGGGACCATTCTCCCTGACGAGAGGCCCCCCCTGCTCAGAGAGTCTGCCAGGAGATTCTCTGCCCCCCGGGATGTACACAGCTGACATGCAGGAACATTGGCCTCCGCCCAGACCAGAATCCGAGATACTTCCTGGAGGGCCCCCTTGCTCCGGGTCTCTCTCTGATAGAAACATAGAAGGTTGACGGCAGAAGGAGACCATACGGTCCATCTAGTCTGCCCTTATGTGTATACTGTATGTACTCTTTATCTTAGGATAGATGTGTGCTTATCCCAGGCATTTTTAAATTCAGTGACTGTTGATTTTTCAACTACCTCTGCTGGAAGTTTGTTGCAAGCAACTACTACTCTTTCTGTAAAATAATATTTTCTAACATTGCTCCTGATCTTCCCCCCGACTAGCTTCAGGTTGTGCCCCCTTGTTCTATCATTAAGTTTCTTCTTAAAAACACTTCCCTCCTGAACCTTATTCAATCCTTTCACATATTTAAAGGTCTCAATCATGTCCCCCCTCTCCCTTCTTTCCTCCAGACTGTACAAATTAAGTTCTTTAAGTCTCTCCTGATAAGTTTTAAGTTTAAGTCCTTCCACCATTTTCGTTGCCCGCCTTTGGACACGTTCTATTTGAATAATGTCTTTTTGCAGGTAAGGTCTCCAGAACTGCACACAGTATTCTAGCTGTGGCCTCACCAGGGCTCTATACAGCGGCATCACAACCTCCCGCTTCCTACTGGTGATGCCTCGAGCTATGCAGCCGAGCATCCTGCTTGCTTTTCCCACTACACTGTCCACTCATCTTGCAGCTATCAGTAATCAGTATCCCTAAATCTCTCTCCTCCGAGGTCCTGGGTAACACAGTGCTGCCCATACGGTGATGTAGGCAACTGCCGTCCGGTTGTCTGAGCGCACCTGAACAGGCAGACCCTGAAGGTGATGGGTCAACTGAGCCAGAGCCAACCTGATGGCCCTCAGTTCCAAGATGTTGATAGGTGTGTGTGCCTCCTGAGGGCCCCCACCTCCCCTGGAACCGCAGGTACTTCCAGAATCACCCCCCATCCCGACAGACTGGCATCCGTGGTGACCGTCTTCCAGGAGGGGGCCAGAAAGGATCTGCCCCCCAGCAAGATCCTGGAGTCCAGTCACCACGAGAGGGACCGCCTGGCCAGGGGGGAAAGCACACAGACCCCGTCCAGGGATGCTGGGTCCTTGTCCCATACTGACAGAAGGTGAAGTTGTAGAGGCCTCAAGTGGAACTGAGCATAAGGCACCGCCTCGAAGCACGCCACCATCAGGCCCACCAGCTGCATTCCCTGCCTGATGGAGGGATGGTGACACGATAGCAGGGACCGGGCCTGCGCAATCAGAGCATCCACCTTCTGTTGAGGAAGAAAGATCCTTGCTTGAACTGTATCCAGAATCATTCCCAGGAATGGAGTCACCGGGGAAGGGGACAGAGAGGACTTGGGGTGATTGATCACCCAGCCGAAAGACTCCAGGGTGGACACCACCAGCTGAGTGTCCAACTCTGCCTGATGTAGAGACTGGGAGGTGATGAGAATGTCGTCCAGGTAAGGCAGCACGCGGATGCCCCGAGACCTGATCAGAGACATCACCCCAGCCAGCACCTTGGTGAACACCCTGGGAGCTGAAGCGAGACCAAAGGGCAATGCCACAAATTGGTAGTGTTGATCTTCCAATGCGAACCTGAGGAATCTTTGGTGACCTGGAAACACAGGAATGCAAAGGTAAGCATCTCTGATGTCCACAGACTGATGGCAGAGCGCAGAGTTTTCATGCGAAAGCGCCTGCTCCGGACAAATTTGTTGAGGATTTTCAAATCCAGGATGGGTCTGACTGACCCATCCTTTTTGGGTACTGTGAAAAGGTTGGAATAGAAGCCCTTGCCTTTTTCTCTTAAAGGGACCTTGCAAATGACACCCAGCTCTAGGAGGCTTCGCACAGCCTGAACTAGATCCTGAGCTGAGACAGGGCCCTCAGGAATCCGGGATCTGATGAATGTTGGAGGGGGGCGGAAAGCAAACTCTATCCTGTAACCGGAGGACACAACCTCCTGAATCCACCGGTCTTCAGCACGTGAGCAAAGTGCTGCAGCCGTCCCCCCACCCGGATGGGCGAGGGCGCCCCATCATGCCTGAGGGGGGTTGGGAGCGGACTTGGGCTTAGAACCCCAGGAGGAGCCAGGACAACCACGTCCTCTGCTCCTACTCCAGGAGTCTCCTCAGGCCCCAGTGAAGGAAACCCCCTTCCCTTGTCTAGCACCACAGTAGGGGGATGAAAAGGAGCCCTGACCCCGAAAGGGCAGAGACTGCCGCCTGCGCTGGGGCAACCTACCTCCTTTAGCAAAAAGGTCCAGACGGTCCCCAAACAGGCGTAGTCCTTTGAAGGGAAAACCAGTGAGGGCTTTTTTGGCAGCGTTGTCAGCAGCCCACTGGCGCAGCCAAACCGAACAGCTTATAGCCACCACCAGGGCAGAAGTTCTGGCACACATTCTAATGGTGTCATCCAAGGCAGAGAGGACAAAATTTACAAAGACATCACAGCTAGATAGTGCATTAAATACATCAGGAGGCAAATCATCAGGGGCACCATCAAGGACACTTCTGATCAGGGACCTAAGAGCCACGGATGTGATGGCCGAGGCACAGACCGGGGGCAGCGCTGTCCCCACAAATGCAAAGGCATGGGACGCCAGTTGGGCAATGCGCCGGTCCTCAGCATCCCGCAGGGTAGTAGAGTCAGGGGAGTGCATGACAGAGGTGTTAGACAACCCTAGAATAGGGGCATCCACCTCGGGAGGGGATGACCAGCACTTAACCACATCGGCGGGAAAGGGATTTGGGACTTTTTGTCCCAACTTTTAGGGACACTGGGAAGTCTACTGGGACGTTCCCCACTCCTTAAGCACTAGATTATTGAAATGAGTTTGCTCTGGAAATTCCAAACGTGATCTAGCAGTATGAAAAAGCTCACCCCTTTGCCTAGGAGCCGCAGCAGGGGGCGAGATGGACAGAACCTCAAAAATCTGGGCCAGCAATCTGTCAGTATCATCTGGACCAGGGGTCAGAGCCAGAATCGTCATGACCCCTGGGTCTCTCATCAGATGACCCAGAATCGGAGAACAGGTCCCCTTCGTCCGAGGGAGTATAGCCACATAAATGCAAAAACTCACCAGTTTCCATAGGGAAAAAGAGTGACATCAGGTGTTAAGTGCCGCTATTTAGCCACAGGAAGACCAGATTGCAGCGCTAGCACCTGCTGGGCGCAAGGTACGCAGACCCGTGCATTGTCATTGCTAATAGGCGAGACCCCACAAGCTACACACAGCCGGGCTTGTCCCGAAGGAACCCCGGTCACATTATCCTGAGATGCCTCCATATGGTGATTACAAGGCACAATATGCCAGTAGGGATTAACGCTATAAAGCAACCCTGGATGCCCCAATAACCCTCTAGGGAAGTGGGAGTAATTACACTAGGCCTCACAAGTTAAGATTAACAGAGGGCCGGGAGAAGCCAAAGGATTCGCCCGTCTGAAAGACACAATGAAAGTGGGCCGTAAGCAGACATTCAATATAACATGATAATAAAGTCGTCCGCGAGGGCACTTACGGACCGCGGTAGGTAGAGACCGTCACACAGGAGCTCACAATCAGACAAAATGGCGTCGGTATACCTTGAGGGACAGGCCAGTGCGAGCCATGACGCGGAGCGTGCCAGAGCCAGGCCCCCCCCCGAAGAGCGCAAAGCCAACCAGACAAGCAGCCAATGACGGTGCGAGAGCGCCTGAGGTAACGCCGTCGCCAAGCGTGGAACTTATTAGGGAGGACGGCGGCCCATCTATATAGGACCCACCGATATACGGGGCATGGGGCAATAGTGCGGGAGGGGCATCCCATAGAGGTTCACCATAAGCCTATACCGCATACCCTTTGGTGGGGGACTGCGGTGGAGCAGCGCTCCTTAAGCACTCATGGTGCTGCCTACCGTCACCCGACCAGCGCAGCCAAGGCTGGGAGGCACATAACTAGTGGAACGGGTGGGAATAGTCCTACAGGACTGCAGGTTAATAGCCCCGCTCACCTGCGAGAAGAGAGCCATATTCTTGTCCTTCGCAGTGGCACTGCAGAGAAATTCTGGGGATTTGTGGGAGGTCCCCGGGTATTTGAGGGGCCGGGAGGAGCATGTTTTCTATGTCTCTGCAGTACAGCGCCATCTGGCGTTGGATAACCCAATTGTAAGTATTACCTTTGGAGCAGGACGTACTGTATACTAAGAATAATCAGGTTTAAAATGAAAAACCACCTTATCTCTGTGCATCTCAAAGTAGGGTGGTTTCAAACATAGCACGGCCAGCTCTGATACGCGACGTACCAAGGTAATCGCCACCAGAAAAACCACCTTGAGTGTAAGCATAGACAACGTAGCGTCTTTTAATGGCTGGAGAGCAGACAGCACTAGATTCAAGTCCCACACCGGTTAGACTATTTTATGCAGTTGGCAGACATGGGTGACCCCCTGGAAAAAAGTCTTGATCAATCTATGATTGGCAATGGACCTCTGGAAAAAAATGGATACGGCAAAGACCTGACCCTTGAGGGTGCTCAGCTGGAGGCCCAAGTCTAGACAGTGTTGTAGAAACTCAAGAATTCTAGAAATAGAAAATTTCCGGCAAGGAAGGCTCTTGGCCTCGCACCAAGCGATATAGGCCCGCCAAACTCTGTAGTATATCATGGAAGAAGACTTCTTCCGTGCCTGAATCAATGTGTGAATAACCGTGGCCGATAACCCCTTCTCCGTCAGGATTAAGGTTTCAATAGCCAGGCCGTCAAAGCAAGCGTCCGTAAATTCGGGTGCCGTAGCGACCCCTGTGTGAGAAGCCCTGGATCGTCGGGCATGATCCTATTGACACAAATTGTGCTGAATCCGCCTAGGGAATTCCATCTGCACAAGGGGCAGAGCCTGTCCTGCCCAAATGGGGTGCCCGGCTCACTATCCCCTGATGCCTCCATTATGGTGATTCTGAATAAAAATATTCAATAGGGCTAATAGACACTAATGGCCTAGGCCTAATATCCAATCGCTCTTTTTATCAATGGGGACCAGGAGAAACCACAACCCTCAACCTTCAGCCCACAGTCTAAAATCAAAAAGAGAAAGACCGTAATTACAAAATGACCCACAATGTCATGCAATAACATATAAGAATCATAAAATATACATGGCAATGAAATAAAATAAGCATACAGTGATAATACAGTGCAGAATACAGTGTCTATCCCCCTTATCCCTTTAAAGCAGAACAACCACAAGAGGGACTCACGACCGCGACAGGGCACGTCCTGCCCGGCGGCCGCTCCAAGCACGGCTGCTGTCTCGACGCACCCCCGCATCACTGGCTTCCGTGCTCGCGAGCATGTACTTCATATTAGAGGGACCAATCCCTTTAGTGTATGACCTGGGCGTAACCCCATCAAAGTTTATTGGGCATCCAGCCCAGAATTTGAATGTTCACTAATCACAATACACACTCCCTGTAGTACTCCGCCCTATAAAGGTTTTACCTCTCCAGTACACCAGTGCCCGTGATAGCCTTTAGCTGGGTGTGATTTTGATCCGGATTACGCCCGTTTATTCCCGTTGCTGACCCTGCTTAGTTTGACCATTCTGTGATTGCCACCTGGACCGACCCCTGCTTGTACCCTGACCATGCTACTGCCTTACCCCTTGTATCACGACCCCGTGACCTTCCGGATTGACCTCTGGCTTGACCTCGACTCTTCTATTGCCTCTCCCCTTGGTGCCGCGATATTTATGGACCGACTTCCAGTGTATGACCCCGGCTTCTCGACATTGCCCAGTCTGGCCTTTAGTTCATTCTCCTTCAGCTCCTGTAAGCTCACATTCTTTGTGCTACTAAGTCCTGGGGGCAACCGTTTCCGGCGAGGCGTATATACCGTAGCGTCCCGGCAAAGGGGGGCTTGACTAAAGGTGAAGCTAGCAGCGGAGATGGGGGGTTGTGAACCCAGTAGAGCAGCTGTGAGAACACTTCGATAGTCATGGCTCCTCCCCCCGCACACTCAGCATGGCTCCGGATATATACCTGCTGTCCTGCTTCCACGGCGGTTACTCTAGATATTGCCTGGTGGGCCTCATAACACTTCATGTATATATACACAACCATCATAAAGTAAAAGATTTACACCATGCATAACAAAGAATAATCGATTTACCCGTCACTCAGTGCAGTGGGTGGAGCCATGCAAATCATCTCTTTACATCTCGGTGCCATCGCAAAGCACTTAAAAATCTGCTGAGTGTGCAATTTCAAGGATTAGCTTGTGCTGGACGCTTTGTAAAACACATTTCCCATTCTAGGAAAAAGCCTCTTTTCCTTTACCACTAAGTAGAGGGTTATTTTGGCCTCTTTAATCCCCCTGTATTAAAGCCCAAAACCCTTTTCCCCACCCGCCAGAGTACATCGGCCGATGCTACTGTGGCTCAGCAGTGTCCCAGTTTAAAAATAAATAAAAAAAATAAAAACAAAGAAGGGGTATCCGCTGCCGAGGCAACCCCCCCCCCCCCCAGGCAATTTGGAGATCAGCGATTTGCTGATTTCAACATCTGGAGCGCTATCTGAAAGGCTGGGCGTGGAAGCGCGCATAAATACAGGGATGACCGGTGATCACAGGGTCGCGAGAGCCATCAGTAAAGTGTTTATCGGAGACCCCTGGGGGTTTCACACAGCGAGGCATCCTGCTATAGGATGGCAAATCTGACACTTCCAGAGCCAGTCACTAGCCTGCACCCGGAGGGTTTTGATCCACTTTAAAGTGGACCAAAACCCAGGATTCTCAATTTCCAGGGCTTTGGTTCGCTGAATCTACTCACCTCTCCTTCAGCCCACAGCGCAGACGCAGTAACTCGTCCAATTGGCTTTTCTGGTCGCACATATCAAAGTACAGCTGGAGAAGCTGAAAGGAATCCCCAGCCGCACACATCAGCGGCGCACGGCATCCCTCGCATCCTTCAGTTGTGCGCTGTCACACAGAGCCATTCAATTGTAACGGACAGGGACGCGTGATGCTGGTTTCGGCCGTGCATGTACAGTGGGCTCGGCAGAAAGGTAACAATTGTGGGTGAACCGGGGGGTTTCACACAGTGGGGAATACCAGTTCGGGATGCGCCGGAAAAAGGGATTAAGCAGGCCCTGAGTCAAGATTCCAGGGTTGGCTTTGGTCAGCTTCAAAGCCCAACACGGGTCTCTCCACATGGTGGCTTGTGACTGTGTTCATCATAAAGTAGTAACACACCAATATTTGACATTAATATGGACCTTGAATAAGAGCCTATCTTATATGTTTCCCCCTGTACATACAGATTGCCTACATTAATCCGGACCCTCACCCTGAATAAGAGCCTATCTTATATGTTTCCCCCACCCTGTACATACAGATTGCTCACATTAATCCGGACATTCACCCTGAATAAGAGCTTATCTTGTATGTCCCCCCTCCACCTGTACATACAGATTGCCCACATTAATCCAGACCTTCACCATGAATAAGAGCCTATCTTGTATGATTTCCCCCCTCTACATACAGATTGCCCACATTAATCAGGACCTTCACCCTGAATAAGAGCCTATCTTGTACGTTTCCCCCACCCTGTACATACAAGATTGCTCACAAATCATCCTACCCGCATCTACTGCATTTTATGAGCCTTTTAACATCCAAGATGGTGGCACAAGGAACATCAGGCAGTCTGCAAACAGGAAGTGTCTTCTGACTGTGCCACTCTGCATTCTGGGATTGCTGACCTTTTCCTGATCCCAGCTCTGCTCTGTCTGTGCAAAGAACAGCTATAACCCCTCCCCCCCTGCACTTTATCCCACTCTCCCCTCCTCAGTATGCGATGCTTCTGGGGCAAAATGGCGGCGTCCGTATCTTAACAGACTGAACAGAGTTGCAGCCCTGTGGGGGAAAGAATGAATAAGTGAAACTTAATTTTAGATGCTGGGGAATAGTTTTTTAAGGGTTTGGGCTTTACATTAAATCATGCTGAAGGTCCGGTTTAATGATCCAAATTTATGCAGGAAGAAAAAAAAAGGAAAAACATTTAAAAAAGGTAGACTTACCGGAATCTCCACACTCCAGAGCTCTCCTCCCATCTTGCAGTTTATTTGAAGGGCGATTTTGGAACAGACAGACATGACCGTCTGTGGTTTGCTCAGGGTCCGGGCGACCACACACTGGCTGGGAATAGGACAATCCAGACAAAGGTACTTCTTGATTGAATCGTACTTCATCTTGTTATTGCTGGACAGAATGCAAACTACCTGGAGAGACACAATGGAGCCGGCATGTCTGGGTCAGCAACATCAGAAAATACCATTTTGTGAAATACTCACCTGTAAAATGGGTATTATAAGTATGTCACACACCCCGCTTCAAGATATCCATAACATGGGTAATACCGACCTGAAGTGGGCGTTCCTGCAGAGATGATAGCAAAAAAGAAAGCCCCTCCCTGATCCATAAATACCTGGGACCTCCCACTCATCACCCAGTATATAGAAGCAGTAAGGTAAGGGACCAGGAAGAGGCAAAAATAAGTTATACCAGGCAAAGTTCACAAAATAAAGGATCCAGAATACAAGAAGGGCGGGTGAAGCGGGGTGTGTGACATACTTATAATACCCATTTTACAGGTGAGTATTTCACAAAATGGTATTATTCTAAGTATGTCACACACCCCGCTTCAAGATATCCATAACATGTGGGACATCCAATAGCAGTGTCCATAAAAAGGGCGGGGATCCAAAACAAGGCAACAATGCACAACTTAAACCACAACAGCTTGCAGAACTTTGCGGCCAAAAACAGCATCCGCTGAGGCCCGAACATCAACCTTGTAAAACTTGGAAAAAGTGTGAACAGAGGACCAAGTAGCGGCCTTACAAACCTGCTCAACAGAGGCCTGGTGCTGGAAAGCCCAGGACGCTCCAACCGCACGAGTCGAATGAGCAGTAACGCGAAAAGGGGGACTCCTCCCCTTGGCAGAATAGGCCCCAATGATGGCCTGACAAATCCATTTACTAATGGAAGATTTGGCAGGAGCCAAACCTTTCCTAGGCCCAAAGGGCACCACAAAAAAAGCATCAGTCTTACGAAAGGAAGACGTAACCACCAGATAATATTTCACAACACGAACATCCAAGGAATGCAGCGCCCTTTCCTTGTCGTTGCTGGGATTAGGACATAGAGAAGGCAGAACAATGTCCTGATTCAGATGAAAGGCAGAGACCACCTTAGGAAGAAAATCCGGCTTGAAACGAAAGACAACCTTGTCCTGATGCCTTTCGAAGTACGGAGCTTTAATGGATAAAGCTGCCAACTCAGAAACACGCCTAACCGAAGTGATAGCCACCAAAAAGGCCACCTTTTGAGTAAGTGAAGACAAAGCAATCTCATTCAAGGGCTCAAACGGAGGACCCTGAAGAGCAGAAAGAACCAGGTTCAAATCCCAAACTGGAACAAAAGGCTTCCTAGGAGGCCGAACATGCGTAACTCCTTGGAAAAAGGTCTTGACTAAGGGATGAAGTGCAAAGGACCTTTGAAAGAACACCGCCAGGGCAGAAACCTGCCCCTTCAAGGTACTAAGTTGAAGCCCCAGATCCACACCATGTTGAAGAAACTCCAGGATTCTGGAAATGGAGAACTCCCGACAAGAGAAAGATCTACTTTCACACCAGTCAATATAGGATCTCCAAGTCCTATAGTAAATAGTAGAAGAAGAGCGCTTCCTGGCGCTAATAAGAGTCTGAACCACCGCGTCAGAAAGACCCTCCTCCTTCAAGATGGCTGTTTCAGCAGCCACGCCGTCAAAGCCAGCGAAGGTAAATTGGGATAACGCAGCCGACCCTGGGTGAGCAGGTCCGGCAGTAGAGGCAGAACGAACTGATCCTCTGCCAGTCTTACCAGGTCTGCGAACCAAACCTGCCTTGGCCACCTTGGTGCCACCAGAATCGCCGACGCGCCCTCCAGGGCCAGCTTGCGCACCACTCTGGCTACCATTGGAAACGGAGGGAACAGGTAAAGAAACCCCAGATCCCTCCAGTCCAGAGACATGGCATCCACTGCCAGAGCCAGAGGATCCTGCGAGAGAGACACAAAGACTGGAAGCTTGTGATTGTGACGAGAGGCAAAGAGGTCCACCGCTGGGAACCCCCACCTGAGACAGATCGAACGAAACACCGCGGGACTGAGAGACCACTCCCCCTGGCGAGAGGAGGCTCTGCTCAGGGAGTCCGCCTCCGTGTTCTCCACTCCCGGAATGTAGACTGCTGAGATACACGGGACGTGGCTCTCCGCCCAGTCCAGAATCAAAGACACTTCCCTGAGGGCACTCCTGCTGCGAGTCCCCCCCTGGTGATTGATGTAAGCAACCGCCGTCCGGTTGTCCGACCGGACCCGGACAGGCAGGCCCCGCAACTGATGAGTCAAGCGAAACAGAACCAACCTGATGGCTCTCAACTCCAGAACATTGATGGGCTCGTGAGCCTCCTGCGGGCCCCACAGACCCTGAAACTGGAGGTCCTTCCAAACACCCTCCCAACCTGACAGACTGGCATCCGTGGTGACCGTTTACCAACGTGGAGCCAGAAAAGATCTGCCCTTCAACAGATTGATTGACCCCAGCCACCATTGCAGGGATCGACGAACTGGGGGAGTCATCAGGAAGTACTGATCCAACGATAGAGGAGACTTGTCCCAAACCTTCAACAGATGAAGCTGAAGCGTCCTTGTATGAAACTGCGCAAAGGGAACCGCCTCGAATGAGGCCACCATTAACCCCACCAGCCTCATCCCTAGACGGATGGCTGGACGAGGGGCCGACAAGAGAAGCCGAACTAACTCCTGAATCAAAAGAATCTTGGCCTGGGGCAGAAACACCCTGGCCTGCGAAGTGTCCAGAGACATTCCCAGAAAGGTCACTACTCTGGACGGAGAAAGAGAAGACTTGGGGTGGTTGACCACCCAACCGAACGTCTCCAGAGTGGACACCACCACTCTGGTGTCCAACTCCGCTTGGTTGAAAGAAGAGGCCATGATCAGAAGATCGTCCAAATAGGGCACAATGCGGATACCCTGAACCCTTAGCAGAGCCATCACCCCCGCTAGCACCTTGGTGAACACCCGAGGAGCCGAGGTGAGACCGAAAGGGAGTGCTACAAACTGAAAATGCCGATCCTCCACCACGAACCTGAGAAACCTCTGGTGTGCTGGAAAAATTGGAACGTGTAGATAAGCATCCTTGATGTCTATGGACGTCAGAAAGTCTCCCTGACGAAGAGAGTGAATGGCCGAACGTAGCGTTTCCATGCGGAATTTCCGTGGCCGGATGAACCTGTTGAGAAACTTCAGATCCAAGATGGGTCGGACCGATCCGTCCTTCTTGGGTACCATGAACAGATTGGAATAAAAACCCCTGCCCTGATCCGAAGGGGGCACTGGGCAAATGACAGCCATATCCAGAAGGTTCTGTACTGCCAACAGGAGCCCCTGCGCCGCTAGGGGTTCCGAAGGCATCCGAGACCTGAAAAATCTGGAAGGGGGGCGGAGCTCGAACTCCAGCTTGTAACCGGAAGACACCACTTCCCGGATCCATCTGTCCGAGACCTCTTGATCCCAGATCTGGGAGAAGTGTCGCAGCCGTCCCCCCACCCGCATGGGTGAGGGCGCCCCCTCATTGCTGAGCCGGCTTAGCAGCCGGCTTGGGCTTAGAGCCCCAACTGTATCCTGGACGGGCACGTCCTCTGCCCCTGCTCCCAGAATCTCCTCTGGAAGAGGGGAATGCAAATCCCCTGCCAGATCTGGCCCCACAAAAGGAGGGGGTAAAGGAAGGCACCCCTCGAAAGGGACGGCGTTGTTTCTTGCGTTGGGGTAACCTACCACCCTTGGTAACAGAGTCCAATGTCTCTCCAAAAAGATGTAATCCAACAAAGGGCAGAGCCGTTAGTGACTTCTTGGACATAAAATCTGCCGCCCACTGGCGCAGCCAAACCGAGCTCCGAATAGTGACCAGCAGAGCCGATGTCCTACCACACATCATCAAAGTGTCATCCAAGGCTGTCAACACAAAGGATAAAAACAACTCACACTGCTTAAGGCTAAGGAACTCAGCACTACCAGGACGCAGCCCGGAAGAAGTCAACAGGTCCCTGACCACGGACCTGGCAGCCAACACCATTAGAGCCGAGGCGCAAACGGGCCGCATGTCTGACCCAACGCTATCAAAACCATGACAAGCCATCTGGTCAATACGTTTATCCTCTCCATCCTTGAGAATGGAACAATCAGGTCTATTTAAAACAGAGGAATTGGACAACCCCAAAACCGGGGCATCCACCTCGGGGGGAGATGCCCAGCGCTTAATCGCCTCCGAAGGGAAGGGATATTTCCTATCCCACCCCTGAGGGATGCCAGGGAGCCAAACCGGCCTGTCCCATTCCTTAGCAATAATTTTGTCAAAATGCCTTTGTGTAGGGAATTCCAAGCGCGGCCTGGATTCCTCAAACAATTCACCCTTCTGCTGTGACACCTCCTCAGGAGGAGAAATATTCAGAACCTCTAACATCAGAGCCAGAGCGTGAGGAGTATCGGAGGATCTCCCCAAGTCACCAAGCTCGGCATCAGCGCCAAAGGACTGCTCATCGTCCGAAATATCAGAATCCTCATAAACTTCCCCTTCCTCTAGCGGGGAATAATCAGACCAATCCAGATTATTAACATCCTCCTGGTCCTCCACCAGCGGAGCCGGCGACAAATGCTTTCTCTTAGTCGGGGCCTTACGAGCAACCGAGCTGGAGATAATTTTTTCAAGGTTAGCCAATCTTGCACACATCTCAGATTGCAGCTCCCGGCCCATGACAACGTCACACGGGGCGCGTGTCAAGGTGGGAGGAGGAGATGAAGCGACCGGCGGTGCAGACCCAGACGCCTGGGGTTCGGACTGCCGCGAGATAGTCTGTTGTGCACATGGAATACACAGAAGTACATCGTCCCCAGAAATGGATACCCCACACAACATACACTATCGGGGATGCCCCGAGGGGGCCCCGAGCCCAGTATCCGGGGATGCCTCCATAAGGTGAACTTTTATAGGAATAGTCGCAATGACCCAGGGAATTACGCCACTAGACAACCCGGGATGCCCCTTTAATGTCCCGAGTGGGAGGATTTATGGACAATAATGAACCCAGTGATTAAGGATCGGGAGAGACCCCCTAAATGCTACTGGAGAACCTCCTGAACCACCACCTGGAAGACAGAAAAAAAGGCTAATAAGGCTAATGAAGGCAACAGACACTCGTACATACAGAGGATGAGAAAGAGGGGATGGCCAGAGGCCACTTACAGAACCGCAACAGCAAGTAATGGCGACAGTGAGGAAAATCCACCTGAGCTTGCAGCCAGAAGGGGAGAAGGGGGCGTGGTCAGCGCGGGACGCCGAGCAAGGCCCCCCCTCCCCTCTCCCACACAGGCAGAGCTTCGCAGCGACGCCAGAGAAAGATGGGGGCGGGCAGCGGTGACGCGCCGCCACACCGGCCCCGCCCCCCAGTCAAGCGTGAGGAGAATCTCCTCAGAAGAAAAGGCGCCAAGAGCCGGCCGGCGCCGCAGTGTAAAGTGCGGCCGCCGCGCCCGGCCCAGTCATAATACACGGTCACACACACAGTGTCCAGAGACATTCTCCTCAAACATGCGAAACAGGAGGGACGGGCCCCGGCCAGAAAAGGGTTTTTTCTGAAAAAAAAAGTAGGCTGGCAATTAAAAGGGTTAATAGTACCTGTGCATGGTGGGTATTGTTCTGTTCGGGAGACCTTGCGCTTTCAGACTTAGCTTGTTTTTTATTGTTTGCATATTTATATTTTAGGAAAAGGTGTTTTTTATTCAGCTTTTTTATACATTTTTTAGGGAAACCCTGCGCAACCAAAGAATTCTTTGAGGGATTAATTCCAGAAAGATGAGCCCACTACAACAAGCTGGGTACGCTTAGAAAGCTTAACATGTGTACTTTCAGGGAATATATGATTTATGGGGTTTATTCCAAATGTAAAGGGTTGTTTTGGTTGAAAAATCGCAAGGTGCGCACTTTGTCTGCAGAACTGAAATTTTCAAGTAAAATTACCGTGACGCAAATGCTTTACTTTGGGGTGTTTGGCAACTCTTCCCTTGACAGAACCTATGCATGTTGGGTGTTGTTCGGGGAATGTTGCTTTTTCAGATTAAACTTGTTTTTTCTTGTTTGTATATAGTTTTTTTAGGAAAATGTGGCTTTGATTCTGCTTTTTTATCCTTTTTTTTTTGGGAAACTCTTTGCAACCAAAGAATACATTGAGGAATTACTTCCAGAAAACTATGGGCACATCAACATGCCTGGTACACCTAGAAAGCTTGAGGTGTGTACTTCCAGAGAATATATAGTTTGTTGGGGTATTTCAAATGTAAAGGGTTGTTTTTCTGGTAAAACTGCAAGGTGCGCGTAGCGCATATCACAGTTGTATTTTTTTCTGAAAATCCCCTAAAGCGCTATTTCAGTTTGGGGGAGTCTCCTGGGCAGGAAAGGGTGTCTACCTATACATATGTGATATCGCTGTAACCGGGAGAAATTGGGATTTCACACGCAATAAGATTTTATCGACAAACTTACATTTTTTATTACAAAAAAAATATACAAATTGTAAAAAAATAATTTTTTACAATTTTTTTTCACATATTTCACCCAAAAATATTGAGAATACACCTAAAAAATACAAACAAGACATTTCATGTTAAAGCCCAGACTCTGCTGAAAAAAACAATATATCATTTTTCTGGGAAATCCCTAGAAATCCTTTCAAAAATGACAGTTGAACATGTGTAGCGCAAAATAGTGAAACATCGTCTGGCAACAGGGAGTGGCAAATGCTGCAGGTAGGCTGGCAGCGAAAGGGTTAAGCAAGCAAAAGAGCCAGCAATTCGGGCAGAGGCATATCGGGCCACCGGTTGACCGAATAAACATTGCATTTTCTGAAGACCTTTTGTTTCTGAATCAGTTTCATTCCTACTTCAATACCACTAACATTCTAGTGCATGCCCTGATCATCTCCCGCCTAGATTACTGCAACACCCTCCTAACGGACTGGCCGTCCCTACAATCAATCCTCAACTCTACTGCCTGCCTCATCTACTTATCCTATCTGTCAATCTCTCCACTGGCTCCCACTTTCTGAAAGAATTCAGTTCAAATGACTAACCCTAACCTACAAGGCTCTACAACCAAGCCCCCCCCCCCCCCTTACATATCACTAATCCAAAAATACCAACCCAGACGCAGAATTTGCTCATGGCGATCTCCTCCTGTCCTCTACCTTGATCAATTCTTCTCACTCTGGAGTCCAGGAAGTCACACATGCTGCTCTACCACAGGCAATGCCCTCCCTCAGACAATTGGTCACTCCCCTTTCCTTAAAAGCTTAAAAATTGGCCCTAAAATGATCCATTTCTGGGGGCACCCGGATCGGAGGTGCCCCGCTGTGTGAAACCCCCCAGATCGCCCAATCTAATTCCCTTCTTCCCGGTCCTATGGCGCATGCGTGGCCACTCGTCCAATCAGTGCGTTTGGAGCCGCTGACGTCACGCCATCAAAGATGGCGTCTAAGGCTAGCGGTTCCGAGCATGCTGGCAGCTGCATCCCCTGCTTCCCTGTGCCGTCCATTCACAAATGGGTGGTGCGGGCACACGCTGTGCTAGGAGGATAGCGGGGATGCGGCTGCACCTCACGCATGCGCCGTTGGTCTGAGAACGAAGGTAAGCAAACAGGGCAACCTGGGGGGGGGGTTTACACAGCGGGACATCCTGATTTTGGATGCCATGGGTGAGGGAATCAGTTTCCCAGAGCCAATCGCCATGGGTTTTGGTCCACTTCTGATTCATAATATTGTGCGTTTTATATGCATTGTCCTCATTGTTGCATTATAATTTTTACTTGTCTTACCCCGCACATCATCCTGTACATCCTCACATAATACAATGGTGTTTTACAAATGTAATAAGAATAATAAAAATAATATTAATATAAGAATATATATTACTATTATATATTTTATTCTAAATATTATTAATATATATTTATTATTATTATTATTATTAGGGATTGGAATCTAGCCATATAATCCCGGGCCATGAACGTCATTGGATAATCACCGAGAAGCAGCTTCTCCTTGCACAGGGATGAGTTAACATCACATTCACTGAGGCAGTGGTCCGGAGTGGCCACGGAATGTGTGGGTTCCGTGATTATTGGTGGTCAGTTGATTCTCCATTATCATGTTATATCTTTTTGCGCGTCACAACCTGTTCTCAGCTTGTCCCTTCCTTCGATAGGTGATAGTCAATATGGACTTGTGTTTAATACTTGGCTTGTTGGTTTTAATTAAAGCACTTATCACTTTATTACCACACCTTTGCTTTTATAGGATATTAGGATTTATACAACATGCATTTTTGTGTACACATTGCCTTCGCAATTCTAAGCCGGCGCATACTGTTGGGATGTCGTCCTCCCACCCCTGGCTTGTTACTCATAATATGCCTGCTTGGATTTTCTTCAATTACAGCACTGTTGTCATCTAGCCTTTTTGTGGCTTCCAATTGGAGTGATGGACTTCAGGTAGAACTGGACTCTCCCTGCCCCCCCCCCCCCCCCCCTTCCCAGCGCTATCCAGAAGATTTGGGATGGACATCCAGATAAAAGGTAATGGGTTTGCTGCAGTGTGCCTCTTTTTGCACATTAATTTGAATTGAGTCATGGGTATCATAAGGACTAGGAGGTCATAAACGCGTAGACGTTTCAAGCGGACCAAAACCAGGCCTGGAATCTTAGAGAATCCAGGGCTGGCTGATTCCCTTTTGCTGAGGCACCCGGAAACGGGATGCTGTGTGAAACCCCGTCATTTGCACAGTCTTCTTACCTTTACCAGAGCCACATACCTTTTATTTTTTAACTTTTTATTTAAAGCGGGTGAGATGGGTATGGGCATAAGAAAGGCATGACAATGTCTTCGTTAATATGGAAAAAGGACACTACTTCCAGGAGGAAATGCGCTGGAAGGCGAAAAACTTACTTATTCTTGTGAAAAATGAGGTACGGAGATTGCACCAACAGTGCTGCCAATTCGGACACTCTGCGGATGGATGTTATGGCAACTAAAAAGGCCACTTTTAGCGAAAGGGTTGATAACGAGACCTCCAACATGGGCTAAGAAGGAGGTTCCTGAAGTTCTAAAAGAACCAGATTAAGGGCCAGGTGCCAATGAATCCACACCCACCAAGTTTGATGATAGACCTTGGCCCGTGCTGATCAGAGTCCGGATTACCGCACGCGAGAGTCCCTTCTAGCCGAGGACTATGGTCTTGACAACCATGCCGTCAAAGCCAGTGACTGTAAATTCGGGTGGCGTAGAGGACATTAAGACAGCAGGTCTGGTAGTTTGGTAAGCTGGAACGTAGGTTCTACCGCCATCAAGATCACCTCGGCGTACCACGTTCTGAGCGCCCCCTTGGAAGCAACCAAAATGGTCGGCACCCGTTCCTGGCTGATCTTTACCATCCGGGGCAAAAGTGGAAGTAGGCCCCGTCCACGCGAAGAACCTTGTGCCCTAGCTCAAGAAAGGTCATGTAATTTCCCACACTTTCTCTAGGAATGCCAGCACCCTCCCAAAGCAATTTCACCTTCACTGGCTGCCTGAGGAATAGAAAGCACTTCGGCTGTTTGCTGCTGCTGCTGCTGCTATTAGCCTGGGACTGAGGCTGCCATGCCGTTTGTTGGAACTCCATCACTAAGACTATGGCAATTAGGCTTGGGGAAAAGACCGAGTGAAGAGCTGCTCGTGCCAGGTTAAAGATCTGCCTGGACATCATCTTGTCGCGGCATTCTTGACTGATGTACTGACAACCGAGGAAAAAGGACCTGTTTGCCCAGAGTGGAGATCCACTTCCGTGGAGATGTGCATCCTCTGTGAAGGGGTAAAAGATGTCATTGGGTCTGGGGACTTCTCAAAATGGTCCCATTCATCTGAGATTCGCTGCTCAAACTGCTCATGGAATGGAATTTATTTTTAGATCTTTTCCTCTTCTGGAATGGAATATCGGAAGTAGAAGTGGTGTCCTCACCCAACAAATTAAGGGCAGTCACCACCGCTTCAATCAAATCTCAATATCTTCTGGCTTAAGATCAAGCTCAGCAGAATCGATGTGGGAATATTGTCTTTGGTGTTGGACTCTGATTCACATCTTTCTAACAGTGGAATGTCCTGGTCCATCACAATCCGAGGCCTCAGGATCTGTATTGTGGTGCAGCAATTGCTCCAGGGGAGAGACACACGGGGGGCCCTACGACACCAGAAACATGCTCTGCATTTCCTATCCGAAATCCCTCTGCATGTAATGCAGCATGTCCTGTATGGTGTCCCAAACTCTGTCCAGTGTCGGCTGTGTAGCAGACTGGATTGGACAGGGGGAAGGTGACCCCTGATGGCGACATGGAGCTGGGAGAAACGGCACCTCTGATATTGCCGTTTTCCTTTTGCCCCCCGATTTGATTCCTCCTGCCTTGCCTTCGAAGCTCTCTCCACCTGATCAGGTGCAGCTGCAGTGCCTGCCAGATTGGACATCATGCTAGGCACAGGCTTCAGACCCCCCTTGTATATTGTAATTAATATGTGTTCAAGCAGGGATATTCTTTCCCCCACTTGACCACTAGAGCAGAGCTCAGGTCTGGCCCTGATGTGGCAATGGGCCCTGAAAGACATAAAAATACAATTCTGTGAAATACTCACCTGTAGAATTGGTATTATATGTATACAGTATGTCCTGCTCCAAACATTAATACTTACTCTTGGCTAATCCTCCACCTGAGGGCGCTGCGCTGCAGAGACATGAGAAAACAGGCTCCTCCCAGCCCCTTAAATACCCGGGACCTCCCACAAATCCCCAGCATTGAAAAGCAGTGAACAAGAAGCCGGGAGGATATAACCACCAAAACTGGTAACTAAAACAAGGATAACAATCACCATACAGGGGATCCAGAAAAATGCAAAAACCAGGGTGGGGTGGAGCAGGACGTACTGTATACATATAATACCAATTCTACAGGTGAGTATTTCACAGAATTGTATTATTCTAAGTATACAGTACGTCCTGCTCCAAACATTAACACTTACTCTTGGGACATCCAATAGCAGTGTCCATAAAGTAGGGTGGGATCCCCAACAATAAAGACACAGCAGACAGTTAAAAGGCACTGTCACCTGCAATCCTTGCCACCAAAAACGACATGAGCAAAAGGCTTTAACGTCAACCTCATAAAAAAAACCTTTGAAAGGTATGAACAGAGGACAAGTAGAGGACTAGCCAACTTGTTCAACAGAAACCTGGTGCTGAAGGCCCAAAAATACCAAAGCACAAGTAGAAACAGAAATAAAAACGAGAAGAAGATTCTTCCCCTTAAAGGAATAGGTCTGAGTAATCAGCCTGACAAGTCCAAGAGCTAACAGCAGCCTTGACAGAAACCTTTTTCTAGGACCAAAAGGGACAAACCATCCAAATAAAGACCAGGCCGAAGGCCGCTTATCCCCTGAAGATCAGAAGAGATCAGGCGCACACAGGATGGAGATGCCCGCAAACCCCAAAGGGGCATCAGTTCCCCTAAGGAACAAGGGAAAATCCAGGAAAACACTTCCAACACCTGTTGAGGGAGTGCAAACCCCCTTTCCACAGCGGAAGGAAGAAGGAAAAAAATGTCTTGAATAAATGAGCATAAGACACCACCTGAGGCATAAGGTCCGGCGTAAGGCAGAACACCACCTTATCCTGGTGTATAGCAATGAACGAGGGCTAGCAAAGTCTGACTGAAGTAACAGCCCCAGAAGGACAGCTTTGATGGTAAAAACACAGACAGCCTCCGGGATAGGTCCAAATGGGAACACCCCGCAAGGTAAACAGAATAATTCAATAATTCAAATCCCAACAGGGGCAATAGAATTACGTGGGGGATGCACATGAGCAATCCCCAAAAGAATGCTTAACCAAGGAAAAGGTGCGCAAAAGACTTCTACAAGGAGGCAGACAGGACAGAACCTGAACCTTCAGAGTACCGAATTGGAGAGCAACTCCAACCCATGTAGTAATAACTCTAGAACCCTGGGAACAGAGAACGCCCGACAGGGGAGAGACCTACACTCACACCAATCAATATGGGTACACAATACCCTGCTCCTAGACTTCCAATAGTCACAGTCACCGAGAAGATAAACCCGTCTCCATCAAGATGGATGAATCAGCCGTCAGGCCGTCTAGACCAGAGCCTGTAGATTGGGGTGACATAAAAGGGCCCTGAGTGAGCAAATCAGCACTCCTGGCAGAACGTACAGGTCCGCTGACCTCAATACCATGTCTGCGAACCACACTCCACTGGGTCACCCAGGGGCCACCAGTATCACTGGTCCCCCCTTCCATAGCAAACTTGCATAGAATCCCGCCTAGCAGGGTGAACAAGGTAAGACATACAGAATAGAACGTCCACCAAAACGTTACCAAGCCTCATGACCACAGTCAGAATATTCTGGGACAGGGAACAAGGGCCGAGAACTTGTGACAGTGACGGGGCCCAAACAGATCCACACTATTTGGATCGAATAGAGACACAAGGGTTAGCACATCCTGTCGCAGAAGGACATCCACCGGAGCGAATACCACTGATATGCAGGGAACGCAGACCTCCACCCAGATCAGGATCAGATGCCCTCCTGGAGGATCATCCTGCTCCGAGTCCCACACAGAAATCAAAACAGGCCACCGTCGTCAGACAGGCCAAAAGCCCCAAATAGACAGGTCCTAAAGAGGAGTAGTCCAACGAAATAGAGCCAACCTGAAGGCTCACCGTTTCAAAAATCAATAGGTGAATGGACCCCCTAAGGGCCCCACCTCCCCCGGAACCTCAGGGGATCTCGTCAACCTGACAGATATGGCATCCATGGCAACCATCTACAGGAAGATGCAAGGAAGGAAGGCGCCCCCTGACAGATTCCTTGAGTTCAACCGTCTCAAGCGGAACCAACGTACCAAGGGGGGACGGTACACAGACCCAGCTCCAGGAATGCTAGAACCCTGTCCAGTACTAACATCATAAAATACAGAAGAGCCCAAGGGAACTGAGTATAGGGGACATCCTCTGAGCAAGCCCAAACGGCCCACCAGCTGCAATCCTGCCTGGCGAAGGGACGGGGACAGCAATGAAAGCCTGAGCCCATGCAACCCAATTGTCCACTTTATAGCCGAGTAAGGAAGATTCTCGCCTGAGCCGAATCCAAATTCAACCCTAGGAATGGAGTTACCAAGTAAGGGGACAATGAGGACTAGAGGTGAATGAGCACCCATCCAAAGACTCCCAATGGACACCACCAGCCGTATAACCAACTCAGCCTGGCTTAGAGATTGGGAAGTAAAGCAGGACGCCCAGGTCAGTCCTTGCGCGGACGCCCCTTAGTCCCATCAGAGACATCACCCCCGTCAGCACCTTGGTGAGCACTCTGGGAGCAGAAGAGAAGCCAGATAACAAGGCCACAAAAACAGCAGTGTTGGATTTCCAACACAAACCTTCAGAGCCTTGGTGTCCAGAAGCCACAGGGATGTGAACATAAGCATCTTTGATCTCCACATACAGCAATAGGCCCACTGGGCGCATGACGCTGGCGGCCAACTCAAGGCTTTCAAGCAGAAACTGTTAACAATGGTAAGATGCTGAGGCCTGTGAACAACAACCAGAATGGTCCAGACTGACTCATCCTCTTTGGGGGATGTGGAAAAAAACGGTGTAGCGGACCCTTGCCTCTGCCTGTTAAAGGCAACCTGCAAGTGAGCTCAGACCCTGCAGGCCGTGCATGGCCTGCGCCGACACCTGAATAGAGACAGGGACCAAAAGTAGCCTGACAATCTCGGGGGGGGGGGGGGGGGGGGAGCCGTCCAGCAAACTCCATCCTGCATCAGGAAGAGACTACCTCCTGCATTCACCAGAACACGGCATGATGCCTCCTGATAGGAGCAAGGTGCTGCTGAGGGTGCCCCATCATGCTTGAGGGTTTTTTGTGAAAGATTTGGACTCCGGCCAGAGGGGCCAGGGCGTTGTCTGCCACTCCTGGGACCGGAGTCTACTTGAAACAGCTGGAAAGACACCCCTGGTTCGTGTTTAACACTAAGGTGGGGGGGGAGGGGAGCCCCTGCCCCGAAGAGTCCGCGACGGTCGCCTGCGTAAGGGTGTTTTGCCCTTTTTCCCAAACAGGTCCAGACGGGCCCCAAATAGACGTTGCCCTCTAAAGGGAAGCCCAGTAAGAGTCTTTCTTGTAGCATCGTCCACACCCGACTGCCGCAGCCAGACCAAGCGACGTATAGCTACCACAAGTTCTAGCACACATCCTAATGGTGTCATCCAGCGCTGAAAGGATAAACCTTACAAATACATCACAACTGGAGAGTGCATTAAACTCCTCCCAGGGGAGATTCTCAGGGTGATGATCGAGCATCTTTCTGATGAGGGTTTTAGCAGCCACTGCAGTGATGGCCGCGGCGCAGACCGGGCGCAGCGCCGTTCCTGCACAAGAAAATGCGTGGGAAGCCAGCCTATCAATGCGCCGGTTCTCAGCAACCCGAAGGGTATAAGTAGGGGCTGTAATAAAGAGGGGGTTAAGGACCCCTATGATCGGTGCATCCACCACTGGAGGTGATGACCAACAATTAACCACATCAGGGGGAAAAGGGTATTTCCGAACCCACTCCCCTGGAAACCCTGGAAGCTTACTAGGGGATTCCCAAGTACCAGAGCCTGGAAATGATCCTGCTCTAGAAATTCCAAGTGCGGTGTCGCTGTACCTTCTAGGTTTGGGAGCCTCATCAGGGATAGAGATAGACAAGACCTCAAAGATCTTAATAAGCAATTCATCAATGTCACACTGGCCCCAGTAATCAGGGCCAGTGTCATCATGACTCCCCGGCCTCTCATCAGATGAGCCTGAGTCAGAGAACAGCTCACCTTCATCAGAAGGAGCAAGACCCTGCGGAGTAGTAAACTCCTCAGTTCCAGCCCGAAAAGGTGAAACAGAAGGCGGGACATGAAAACGCGCCCGCAGCACCCGCGCCCAGAGGAGAAGAAGCCCTCATGGGCGATCACCGCCGCCATTGCAGCTCGCCGGAGGCCGGCGCCGCGGGACCGCCGGTGCCAGTCAAAAAGTAAAAGCACACACACAGTGAAAGCACACACACACGCATACACAATAAAAGAAAGGAATCCACAAGGGACCCGGCCCCCACACCCCCCCCCCCTACTCTAAGGGTATCCGGGAGAGGGGGAATCAATGCCAGGGTAGGGCCAAGGGACGGGGCATCCCAAACCGGGATCACCAACCCGGATAGCCGCCTACCCCTTGTTATGGGGTCTCACGGCTCCTAAGCACCAGGGGTGCCAACTACCTTTGCCCGGACCAGCAGCCTAGGATGGGAGGCAGGTAATTTAAACAAGGGGATCCGGGCAGGAATAGAAGAATAGAAGGCCGGGAGCCATCCCGGCTACCTGCAAGGAGGAGACATCTTCTGACTTGCTCGCCACTGCAGAGATGAAAGACTGGGGAATGAGTGGGAGGTCCCAGGTATTTATGGGCCGGGAGGGTCTTAAATTTTTTTATGTTATCATCTCTGCAAGATCGCCATCTACAGGTCAGTATACCCACATGTAATGAATGTCTTGAAGCGGGGTGTGTGACATACTTAGAATAAATTACCCGACGCCAGTCCTTCTGCATCTGTATGTCCTCCAAGCCGAACCAAAACCTACTCTACTGGCAACCGCAGGATCTTGTGTGGTACACGGGCAATAGGAGGGTCCTGAGCAGATGGGCAACCTACACAGCTCTGCATCTGTGTCTGGCCCTGACATCCCAAGGAGCAAAAAAATCCAAAAATTATTCTCCACAGTTGCGGAATCTGCAAAAAGCATGTCTGCACTCTCTGCAGGAAAAAAAATACAATTCTGCGAGTACTCACCTGTAGAATGGATTTTGGTGGTGTCCTGTTCAGGTCTCTCCATTCTTGACAAGTGGGTTATCCGCCACAAGGTGGCGCAGTGACCGCAAGATGAAAATCGTGGCTCCTCCCGGCCCATATAAGGCATCTGTCTCCCTAAAAATCCCCAGTGGTTGAAAAGCAGTAAAAACAGAGACACGCCAGGAGGCCAGAGACCATGTTACTTCACACAGCCTCAGCATGAACTCTCAAGAAAAAAACAATACAACAGTAAACATCATAACAGGCAAAAAAAAGGATAACAGAACAAGGGTGGGATGGAGCGACCTGAACAGGACACCACCAAAATCAATTCTACAGGTGAGTACTCACAGAATTGTAATTTTTCCTGGTGTCCTGTACAGGACGCTCTATTCTTGACAAGTGGGACATCCAAAAGCAGTGTCCAAAAGAAGGGTGGGATCCCCAGTGAGCAACAGCACGTAGTTCATGACACTACCGCCTGAAGCACCAAAAACAGCATAACCTGAGACCCTAACATCAACCTTGTAAACATTTGTAAAAGTATGAACTGAAGACCAAGTAGCGGCCTTACAAACCTGTTCAACAGAAGCCTGGTGCTGAAAAGCCCAAGAGGCACCAATAGCTCTAGTAGAATGAGCTGTAACACGAAAAGGGGGTTCCTTCCCCCTTTCGAGGATTTCTTCCGAGCCTGAATCATGGTACGCACGACCGAGGCAGACAGCCCTTTCTCCGTCAAGATGGAGGTTTCAGCAGCCAAGCCGTCAAAACCAGTGTTTGTAAATTGGGGTGGCGTAACAGCCCCTGAGTGAGAAGCCCTGGATCGTCGGACATGACGTAGCGATCCACTGACATCTGAACTATGTCCGCAAACCAAACCCGCCTCGGCCAACAAGGAGCCACCAAAATGGCTGGCACCCCCTCCTGGGCTATCTTGCGCAGCATTCGACCCAGGAGAGGAAAAGGAGGAAAGATGAAGAGTTGGAACTCCGTCCAAGGAACAGCCAGCGCATCTGTGGCGAAAGCCAGAGGATCTCTTGACAGGGAGACGAACCTTGGAAGCTTGTGACGGGACGTAAACAGGTCCACGTCCGGCAGACCCCAGCGGCGACACAGGGCGTGAAAAATCTTGTTGCTGAGAGACCATTCCCCCAGACAAGAAGTCCCCCTGCTCAGGGAGTCTGCCTCCTGATTCTCCACCCCGGGGATGTAAACCGCCGAGATGCAGGGAACATTCTCCTCCGCCCAAGACAGGATCTGGGTCACCTCCTTGAGGGCTTGCTTGCTCCGAGTCCCGCCCTGGTGATTGATGTAGGCGACTGCCGTCTGATTGTCCGAGCAGACCTGGACCGCATGCCCCCGAATATGGGGAGTCAAATGAAACTGGAGTTCTCAGCTCCAGGAGATTGATAGGCACGTGAGCCTCCTGCGGGCCCCACTGGCCCTGGAACTGGCCAGCGATTGCCAAAAACCTCCCCAGCCGCTCAGACTGGGGTCCGTGGTGACAATCTCCCAACAAGGAGTCAGAAGGGACCTGCCCACTGGAAGATTTCTGGAGTCCAACCACCAAGAGAGGGACCGCCTGTCCAGAGGAGTCAGAGATAATTCCTGCTCCAGTGACTCCTGTGTCTGATCCCAAATGGTCAAGAGATTCAACTGAAGAGGTCTCACGTGGAACTGGGCAAAGGGCACAGCCTCGAAACAAGACACCATGAGACCCACCAACTTCATCCCCAGAAGGATAGATGGACGTTGACACAACAGTAAGGCCTGCGTCTGTGCCTGAAGGCCCTCCACCTTCAGCTGGGGGAGGAACACCTTGACCTGAGAGGTGTCCAGCGTCATGCCCAGGAATGACCTCACCAATGAAGGAGTGATCGAGGATTTGGAGTAATTGATCACCCAGCCGAAGTCCTCGAGAGTGAACAATACCGTCTGGGTGTCGCTCTCGGCCTGCTGAAGAGATTGAGCAGCAATCAGCAAGTCATCCAGATAGGGAAGAACACGAATGCCCCGGCTCCTCAGCAGGGCCATAACACCCACCAGCACCTTGGTGAACATCCGGGGGGCTGAAGAAATCCCAAACGGCAGCGCCACAAATTGGTAGTACTGATCCTCCAGCGCAGACCTCAGGAACTTCTGATGTCCCTGGAATATGTGCAGGTAGGCATCCCTGATGTCCACCGTGGTCATGAAGTCGCCTGGCCAAAGCGAGCTCACTGCGGACCACAAGGTCTCCATGCGAAATCTGAATCTGACAAACTTGTTGAGACCCTTCAGGTCTAAGATAGGCCTCAGAGTACCGTCCTTCTTGGGTACCATGAACAGATTGGAATAGAACCCTCGACCCCTTCCTGGTGAGGCACAGCACAAATCACCCCGGACAACAGAAGACGTTGGACAGCTATTCTTAGGCCCTGTGCCGTCAATGGGTTCTGGGAGATCCGCGACTGAAGAAATCTTGGGGGCGGCCAAGCTGCCAGCTCTATTTTGTACCCGGAGGACACCACCTCCTGAATCCACCAATCCGAGACGGGCCGTCTCCAGACGTGAGCAAATAGCAGAAGCCGTCCCCCCACCCGAATGGGTGAGGGCGCCTCCTCATGCCTGAGGGGCCTTGACAGGGGGCTTAGACTTGGACCCCCAGGAGGGATTGGGACAACCGCAGGATCTACCTCGTCCCCAGGAGTCTCGGCAGCCACCAGAAAAGGAAGAGCCTCTTCCCCCTCGAAAGGGGCAAAAGGAAGACGAGCCCCGAACGGGCCACACAGGCTTCCGACCCTGAGGGAGCCTCCCATCTTTCGCCAGGAGATCCAGACGCTCCCCGAACAGCCGAAGTCCCAGGAAGGGAATACCAGTGAGAGATTTCTTGGCGGCGGCGTCAGCCGCCCACTGTCGCAGCCAGATAGAAAGACGAAGAGCAACCAGCAGGGCCAAACGGACAGTATCGTCCATGGCCGAGATTACAAAGGCAATGAAGTCCGCGCAAGCTAAGAGGTCCTTATACTCTTCCGCTCGCTTGCGAGATCTGGCGATATCCACAAGGCGTCTCACCTTTTTGATGGCTATGGAGACAATGGCCGTGGCACAGACCGGATGAAGACCAGCACCCACAGAGGTAAAAGCGTGACATGCCAGCTGATCCATGCGCCTGTCAGCATGATCGCGCAAGGAAGTAGTATCAGGAGACGGCATAACCGTGGTATTGGAGAGCCCCAAAACAGGAGCATCCACCACCGGGGGACGGGACCAGAGGCGAATCAACTCCTCCGAAAAGGGATACCGTCTGTCCAGGCCCTTAGGCACCGACGGCAATTTATTAGGCCTCTCCCATTCCTTAAAAACCATTTTGGAGAAGTGGCCTTGTTTAGGAAAAGCAAGACACTGTCTCTCAGGTGGAAAAAGGTCCCCCTGCTTCTTTTTGGCCACCTTCGGGGTACAATGTGCAAGGTTTCAAATACCGCAGACAACAACTTCTCCGTGTCATCAGGGAGCCACATGTTCTCATCCGAGGAAGACCCAGGGTCACTGTCAAAGCCACCCGGTCGGTCCCCTGAGGAGTCGGAATCATGAAATAACTCACCCTCCTCCATGGAGTCTCGGCCACCAAAGGCCTCAATCATCATCATCGGCAAAAAGCAAATAATCCGGCTCCAAATGCCGCTTCTTACACATGGCCTTGCCAGCAGCCGAGCGTGATAATTGTCTCTCTAGACTGGCCACTCGGAGCACCAAGTCCGTTTGAGACCCCCTGCTGGTTTCCCCCTCACTGGGAGCTAAATGCAGGCGCGGGGGTGTCGGCGAGGCCGTAGGTAAAATAGGGCTGGGGACAGCAGCGCTCGCCCCATCCTGTTCCAAAATGACGCTTTGGACGCAGGGTACACAAACAGCGCTACGACCGCTCAGAGAGCATGTACCACACATGAGACAGAGCTTAACCCGCCCTGAGGGGGCCCCAAGCTCACTATCCCCAGCAGCCTCCATTATGGTGATAAGTAACAGAATAAACGGGTTACAAGGCACTGACGGTCCAAACAAGAGACTGTAGGGATCGGGTGGGGGGGGGGGGGATGAGACCGGTAGGAACCACAACACTAAGAACAATATGGGACCCGCCTGGAAGACACAAAAAGGGAAAAAACCATGAGCATCCCACAGCGCATGCACAGAAGGACAAATATAAGGGAAAGACCGGACTCACGGGCCAGAGGAACAGCAGAGTGAATGCCAGGCAGGACAGCGCAGCACCCGATGGGAGCCCCAGATGAGGCAGTAGCACAAGGATCAGTGTGCCCCTCCAGAGCACAGGCAAGCTGAAAGGAAAAAGGCGCCGATACCAAGACAGAGACAGCACCTCGAGGGGCAGGCCACGCAGCGATGCCGCGCAACGCGGCACTGCGCGGCCCCGCCCCCCGTGGCACGCGAACTCCGGGTGCCAGGGAAGGGGAAAATGCAAGGGGCAGCCAGAGAGGGCCCCCCCCCCGCCGCGGAGCGCAGCCCGCGTACACACCGTGCGGCGGTTAAAAGTACGCTGACGGTCCGCCGGCCGCCCCTCCTCACAACACCGAACGGAGGAGAGGCGAAGAAGAGCAGGAGTGAGGGAGGTGAGTACAAGTCAGAAAGTCAAACACATAACACACACAATAAAGCATGTGGGCTACATAAGGGAAGACAAGGGGTCCCTAGGTGGTCCCCCCCCCCAATAGGCTTACCATAGCCTATGGCCGGCTACCCTTTGGGAGAGGGTCTGCGGCCCAGAGCATAGCTCTGTGAACGCCTGACCCTCGGTGTTCCCCTACTGTCACCTGATCTATAGCCAAGACTGGGAGGCAGGATGGGTCCCCGGAAGCAGGTGGGAATAGTTCTGCAGTGGCCGACAGGCTTGGGAATGCCCCGCTTGTCCGCAATATCCAGAGAGAGAGAGAGTACCATCTTCGCAGTCAGACTGTAAGAACTCTGGGGACTTTTAGGGAGACAGATGCCTTATATGGGCCGGGAGGAGCCACGATTTTCAACTTGCAGTCACTGTGCCACCTTGTGGCGGATAACCCACTTGTCAAGAATGGAGCGAACTGAACAGGACACCAGGAAAAACTGGAGATGGATGAACCTCACCGAGGGAGGAGCCGCCGAGGAGGAACAGGAGTATAAGCCTATCTGTGGGGAATCTGTGTGACTGAGTGAATAGAAATGTAGATTTCATCGGATTCCCCCGACTAGCTACCTTTCTGCATTGCTGATGTTACTGGAGAGGGGGTTATACAACATTCTTTTCTTCTTTTGTGGATTTGTATAACAAGTTTTACATCCACCCTATGGCAAAGATCGGTTTCTCATTTTGGATCTTATTGACCAAGTGCTAAATTCGATATCCCTGCCGGGCCCCACTGGCATCACCCACGCGTCCCGTGGAGAAGCGCCACTTTATCAAGGTGCCAGGATTTAGCACTTAGGCGATTTTATTCCTTGTAGTTACCTCTTGTTCACTGTCATTTTTATCATTATTTTAAATGTATTTGTCACTTTGGATAGCACGGTAGCACTTAATTTTGGGATATGTGATGAATTTGGGGATTCAGATATTAATTGGCATGCCCCTGCTGTGGCCCTATTTGTATTTTTAATTGTATGATTGTTTGTGATGTGATGTTTTTAATTTAAGAATTAAAGATTGCTCCTTGGATATTATGTATGTGATTACCAAAAGTGATTGTTGGGTGATTGACGAGTCTGCTGTTTTGTAAGTGAGATTACTGAAAAATGAAAGGTGTGATTGTTTTAGTAAATTGGGTTGCACTAGATTTTTATATTTGCTTCCCTTCTATGTTATGCTGCACGGAGCTGCCTCTTGCTAAATAAGGATTACTATTTCCAGCGTTGCTACCCCTGGCTTTAGTTCTAGCTAACCTCTCAAGGGAAATTTGTTGTGATTTCATTGAGAGAATGCTACATAAATATATAAAGTCCTGTAAGAGTATATAGAGTTAGTGGAAAGCACGTGTGCTGGATTTGCGAAGTGCATGCATCGTGGGATCATTTCTGAATTGGACTAACTCTAGGAAAGAAATTATTTTGCTCTGAGTTATGTGCCGTTATTTGATTTTCTGCTATTGGGACTGTTGGAATAAGCCAGTCTGGTGTGTGGAACAGTTTTTAAAAGAAATGTGGACTTTTATAGTTATTAAGATTTTAAGTGCAGTGTTTTTACCATATATTGTAGTACATAAAATGCTTTACATACCAGCTGTGTCTGATCTGTAATGTTTTGATGGAACGCCTGAAGATATCCACCTGCTGTGTCTTCTATTTCCACCCTAAAAAAACAAAAATCTCCGTTAGACTTACCAGCGTTTTTAGGAATCCTTCAGCTTGACCACGTGGAGAGATTATGCTCCACTCCCTGGGAGGAAACACAAAAACAGAGGTTAAAAGCCCCACCTCAGTTATACAACAGTAACCGTACTCCAACCCCTGACATCTGGGCGCGTAATAAGCGGTCAAGCTGAAGGATTCCTAAAAACGCAGTTACTGGTATGTCTAACTGAGATTTTTCCAAGTCATCCTTCAGTTTGACCGCGTGGAGAGGATTAGGCAAGTAATTATACCTTAGGGATGGGATGCTACAAGGAGTACACTTCTACGGAAGGATTGATGTTTTGCAGAAAGTAGATCAAGTCTATGTTTAAGGAAGGTGTGGGACGAAGACCACATGGCGGCTTTACATATTTCATCTACAGAAGCCCCAGTTCGCCCTGCCCAAGATGTGGCTATTGCCCTTGTGGAGTGAGCTGACACTTCAGGGGGAGTCACTCCTTTAATAGCATATGTCTTTGCAATAGTCTGTTTTATCCATCTAGCAATAGTAGACTTTGAGGCTGAGGTACCTTTATTCTTCCCATTAAAAGTTACTAGCATTTGCTCTGCCGAGTGCCAGTCTTTTGACCTTTCCTAATAAATAATCAGAGCTCTTCTGACATCAAGCAGCGAAAGATCTTCTCTCCTTTCCAACTGCATCTGGCAGTGCTGGGAGAACTCTCTCTTGCGACCTGTTATCCGAAGTTGCTATCTTTGGTAAAAATAATGGATTGGTTCCGAAGAATCACTTTGTCTGGTAGTATAGCACAATACGGTTCTTTGATTGATAATGCCTGCAGTTCACTCACCCTTCTTGCAGATGTTATTGCTAGCAAGAAACAAAATTTAATGAATAACCATTTTTCTGAAACCTCTTCTAATGGTTCAAACGGACGTTCCAATAAGCCTTTTAGTACAACAGACAAGTCCCAAGTAGGAAAGCCCTTAAACGAAGCTGGTCTCTTAAGTATAATAGATTTGAAAAACTCAATTCTGTGAGACTCACCTGTAGAATTGGTTTTGATTCCTATCCATTCCAGGCAGTCCCTTTTTATCTTTACATCTGGGACTTCTCCGCCCAAAGGGGCGTAGACTGCAAGATCAAAGATGTGGCTCCCCCGGCACCCTATAAATAGCAACTGCCTCTTGACCAAGCCCAGAAATTAAAAAGCAGTAACTCAATAGAAAGAGGGAGGCCCCGAACATAGGAGACCATGTTACTTCACATAGCCTCCGCTTGTATTCTCTTGAAACCTATAATCCTAAATTTGTATAACAAGTGTCCTATGAACAAGTAATGGTTCAATCACCATAAAAAAAGGCATCCAGGACAATAATAAACCTCAAGAGGGCGGGTTGGACGGCCTGGAATGGATAGGAATCAAAACCAATTATATAGGTGAGTCTCACAGAGTTGCGTTTTTTCTTCCAATCCATTCCAGGCCGTCCCTTATTCTTTACATCTGGGACATCCAAAAGCAGTGTCCAATATGGGCGGGATCCCCAATGCGGAACAGCAAGTAGTTCATTTCACTACCGTCTGAAGCACTTTTCGGCCAATAACAGCATCAGCAAGGGCCCTCACATCCACCTTGTAAAACTTGGTAAACGTATGAACTGAAGACCAAGTGGCAGCCTTACAAACCTGTAAAGCACCAATGGCTCTAGTAGAATGAGCTGTTATCCGAAAAGGGGGTTCTTTCCCCTTGGCAGAATAGGCTCTTACCACCGCCTGTCTAATCCACTTACTGAGTGGGGACTTGGCTGGTGGAAATCCCTTTCTAGAGCCTTCCTCTAAGACAAAAAGCAAATCCAATTTCTGTAAAGACTCAGTCGCAGCCAGGTAATATCTTATGGCTCTAACCACATCTAAAGCATGGAGAGTCATTTCTTTAGGATTAGCCGGTGCTGGACACAAGGAAGGTAAGACAACTTCCTCATTAAGGTGAAAAGGAGAAACAACCTTGGGCAAAAAATCAGGCTTAAAATGAAAAACCACCTCGTGCATTTCAAAAATACCATTTTGTGAAATACTCACCTGTAAAATGGGTATTATAAGTATGTCACACACCCCGCTTCAAGATATCCATAACATGTGGGTAATACCGACCTGAAGTGGGCGTTCCTGCAGAGATGATAGCAAAAAAGAAAGCCCCTCCCTGATCCATAAATACCTGGGACCTCCCATTCATTATCCAGTATATAGAAGCAGTAAGGTAAGGGACCAGGAAGAGGCAAATATAAGTCATAACAACGCAAAGTTCACAAAATAAAGGATCCAGAATACAAGAAGGGCGGGTGAAGCGGGGTGCGTGACATACTTATAATACCCATTTTACAGGTGAGTATTTCACAAAATGGTATTATTCTAAGTATGTCACACACCCCGCTTCAAGATATCCATAACATGTGGGACATCCAATAGCAGTGTCCATAAAAAGGGCGGGGATCCAAAACAAGGCAACAATGCACAACTTAAACCACGACAGCTTGCAGAACTTTGCGGCCAAAAACAGCATCCGCTGAGGCCCGAACATCAACCTTGTAAAACTTGGAAAAAGTGTGAACAGAGGACCAAGTAGCGGCCTTACAAACTTGCTCAACAGAGGCCTGGTGCTGGAAGGCCCAGGACGCTCCAACCGCACGAGTAGAATGAGCAGTAACACGAAAAGGGGGACTCCTCCCCTTGGCAGAATAGGCCCCAATGATGGCCTGACGAATCCATTTACTAATGGAAGATTTGGCAGGAGCCAAACCTTTCCTAGGCCCAAAGGGCACCACAAAAAAAGCATCAGTCTTACGAAAGGAAGACGTAACCACCAGATAATATTTCACAACACGAACCACATCCAAGGAATGCAGCGCCCTTTCCTTGTCGTTGCTGGGATTAGGACATAGAGAAGGCAGAACAATGTCCTGATTCAGATGAAAAGCAGAGACCACCTTAGGAAGAAAATCCGGCTTGAAACGAAAGACAACCTTATCCTGATGCCTTTCGAAGTACGGAGCTTTAATGGATAAAGCTGCCAACTCAGAAACACGCCGAACTGAAGTGATAGCCACCAAAAAGGCCACCTTTTGAGTAAGTGAAGACAAAGCAACCTCATTCAAGGGCTCAAACGGAGGACCCTGAAGAGCAGAAAGAACCAGGTTCAAATCCCAAACTGGAACAAAAGGCTTCCTAGGACGCCATACATGCGTAACTCCTTGGAAAAAGGTCTTGACTAAGGGATGAAGTGCAAAGGACCTTTGAAAGAACACCGCCAGGGCAGAAACCTGCCCCTTCAAGGTACTAAGTTGAAGCCCCAGATCCAGACCATGTTGAAGAAACTCCAGGATTCTGGAAATGGAGAACTCCCGACAAGAGAAAGACCTACTTTCACACCAGTCAATATAGGACCTCCAAGTCCTATAGTAAATAGTAGAAGAAGAGTGCTTCCTGGCGCTAATAAGAGTCTGAACCACCGCGTCAGAAAGACCTTCTTCCTTCAAGATGGCGGTTTCAGCAGCCACGCCGTCAAAGCCAGCGAAGGTAAATTGGGATAGCGCAGCCGACCCTGGGTGAGCAGGTCCGGCAGTAGAGGCAGAACGAACTGATCCTCTGCCAGTCTTACCAGGTCTGCGAACCAAACCTGCCTTGGCCACCTTGGTGCCACCAGAATCGCAGACGCGCCCTCCAGAGTCAGCTTGCGCACCACTCTGGCTACCATTGGAAACGGAGGGAACAGGTAAAGAAACCCCAGATCCCTCCAGTTCAGAGACATGGCATCCACTGCCAGAGCCAGAGGATCCTGCGAGAGAGACACAAAGGCTGGAAGCTTGTGATTGTGACGAGAGGCAAAGAGGTCCACAGCTGGGAACCCCCACCTGAGACATATCGAGCGAAACACCGTGGGACTGAGGGACCACTCCCCCTGACGAGAGGAGGCTCTGCTCAGCGAGTCCGCCTCCGTGTTCTCCACTCCCGGAATGTAGACTGCTGAGATACACGGGACGTGACTCTCCGCCCAGTCCAGAATCAAAGACACTTCCCTGAGGGCACTCCTGCTGCGAGTCCCCCCCTGGTGATTGATGTAAGCAACCGCCGTCCTGTTGTCCGACCGGACCTGAACTGGCAAGCCCCGCAACTGATGAGTCAAGCGAAACAGAACCAACCTGATGGCTCTCAACTCCAGAACATTGATGGGCTCGTGAGCCTCCTGCGGGCCCCACAGACCCTGAAACTGTAGGTCCTTCCAAACACCCCCCCAACCTGACAGACTGGCATCCGTGGTGACTGTTTCCCAACACGGTGCCAGAAAAGATCTGCCCTTCAACAGATTGACCGACCCCAGCCACCATTGCAGGGATCGACAAACTCGGGGAGTCATCAGGAAGGACTGATCCAACGATAGAGGAGACTTGTCCCAAACCTTCAACAGATGAAGCTGAAGCGTCCTTGTATGAAACTGCGCAAAGGGAACTGCTTTGAATGAGGCCACCATTAACCCCACCAGCCTCATCCCTAGCCGGATGGCTGGACGAGGGGCCAACAAGAGAAGCCGAACTAATTCCTGAATCAAAAGAATCTTGGCCTGGGGCAGAAACACCCTGGCCTGCGAAGTGTCCAGAGACATTCCCAGAAAGGTCACTGCTCTGGACGGAGAAAGAGAAGACTTGGGGTGGTTGACCACCCAACCGAACCTCTCCAGAGTGGACATCACCACTCTGGTGTCCAACTCCGCTTGGTTGAAAGAGGAGGCCATGATCAGAAGATCGTCCAAATAGGGCACAATGCGGATACCCTGAACCCTCAGCAGAGCCATCACCCCCGCTAGCACCTTGGTGAACACCCGAGGAGCCGAGAGGGAGTGCCACAAACTGAAAATGCCGATCCACCACCACGAACCTGAGAAACCTCTGGTGTGCTGGAAAAATAGGAACGTGTAGATAAGCATCCTTGATGTCTATGGACGTCAGAAAGTCTCCCTGACGAAGAGAGTGAATGGCCGAACGCAGTGTTTCCATGCGGAATTTCCGTGGCCGGATGAACCTGTTGAGAAACTTCAGATCCAAGATGGGTCGGACCGATCCGTCCTTCTTGGGTACCGTGAACAGGTTGGAATAAAAACCCCTGCCCTGATCTGAAGGGGGCACTGGGCAAATGACAGCCATGTCCAGAAGGTTCTGCACTGCCAACAGGAGCCCCTGTGCCGCTAGAGGTTCCGAAGGCATCCGAGACCTGAAAAATCTGGAAGGGGGGCGGAGCTCGAACTCCAGCTTGTAGCCGGAAGACACCACGTCCCGGATCCATCGGTCCGAGACCTCTTGATCCCAGACCTGGGAGAAGAGTCGCAGCCGCCCCCCCACCCGCATGGGTGAGGGCGCCCCCTCATTGCTGAGCCGGCTTGGGCTTAGAACCCCAACTGTACCCTGGACGGGCACGTCCTCTGCCTCTGCTCCCAGAATCTCCTCTGGAAGAGGAGAATGCAAATCCCCTGCCAGATCTGGCCGCACGAAAGGAGGGGGTAAAGGAAGGCGCCCCCCGAAAGGGACGGCGTTGTTTCTTGCGTTGAGGTAACCTACCACCCTTAGTAACAGAGTCCAATGTCTCTCCAAAAAGCCGTAATCCAACAAAGGGTAGAGCCGTTAGTGACTTCTTGGACATAAAATCTGCTGCCCACTGGCGCAGCCACACCGAGCGCCGAATAGTGACCAGCAGCGCCGATGTCCTACCACACATCATCAAAGTGTCATCCAAGGCTGTCAACACAAAGGATAAAAACAACTCACACCGTTTAAGGCTAAGGAACTCAGCACTACCAGGACGCAGCCCGGAAGAAGTCAACAGGTCCCTGACCACGGACCTGGCAGCCAACACCATTAGTGCCGATGCGCAAACGGGCCGCATGGCTGACCCAACGCTAGCAAAACCATGACAAGCCATCTGGTCAATACGTTTATCCTCAAACGGAGACAGAGAATCTCAAAAGTATGCTGCCCTGTGAAAGGAATGTAATTCAGCTACAGTTTAACATTTAAAGGAACACTCACACACAACATGAGAGAGATACTTCCACATACCCCCTGGGACTAATAAAGGAGGGACCCACACTCCCCATCCCCGCTGAGGAAAAGGGAATTGGGAAGGGCCAGTGAAAATTAATTCAAGGGACAGGGCATCCCAAACCGGGGTCACCAACCCAGTATTACCGCCTACCCTCTCATATAGGGTCTCACGGTGGAGCATAGCTCCTGAGCACCTAAGGTGCTGATATACCCTCGCCTGGACCCTCAGCCGAGGCTGGGAGGCATATGGATTTCTGGGGAAAAAAGGGTCCAAACGGAAATAAATAAATAGCAGGCCGGGAGTCATCCCGGCTACCTGAAATCCCCCTGTGCAAGGAGGAGCCATCATCTTCTGACTTGCTCGCTGTCTGCAGAGATGGAAAACTGGGTAATGAGTGGGAGGTCCCAGATATTTATGGATCAGGGAGGGGCTTTCTTTTTTGCTATCATCTCTGCAGGAACGCCCACTTCAGGTCGGTATTACCCACATGTTATGGATATCTTGAAGCGGGGTGTGTGACATACTTAGAATATAAGGTGGTTTCATACATAACAGGGCCAATTCAGATAGCGTCATACAAAGGCTCGAACTGGGCACCCTGGAGAGCAGATAACACCAGATCTAGGTCCTACACCAGTAAAACTGGTTTTCGTGGTGGGCGAACATGAGTGACCCCATGAGAAAAGGTTCTGAACAATCTATGATTGGCAATAGACTTCTGGAAGAAAATGGACAGGGCCGAGACCTGACCCTTGAGGGTGCTCAACTGGAGGCCCAAGTCTAGACCATATTGTAGAAACTCTAGAATTCTAGAAACAGAATATCTCCGGCAAGGAAGTTTCCTGGCCTCTCACCAAGCGATATAGGCCCGCCAAATTCTGTAGTATATCATGAAAGAAGTCTTCTTCCGTGCCTGAATCATGGTACGAATAACCGTGGCTGATAAACTCCTCTCCGTCACGATGGAGGTTTCATCAGCCAGGCCGTCAAAGCCAGCGTCTGTAAATTCGGGTGCCGAAGCGACCCCTGTGTGAGAAGCTCCGGATCGTCGGACATGAGGAAGTGATCTGTTGACAGCCTATGTCTGCAAACCAACTCCTCCTTGGCCAACGAGGAGCCACCAGGATGGTTGGTACCCCCTCCTGGACTATATTGCGTAGTACTTGATCCAGGAGCGGAAACGGAGGAAAAAGCATACAGAAGATTAAACCCTGTCCAGGGAAATGCCAGGGCATCTGTTGCTATGGCCAGAGGGTCTCTTGAGAGAGATACAAACCTTGGAAGGCCAGCGGAGGCACAGAGCTTTAAAGGCCTTCCTGCTGAGAGACCATTCCCCCAGATGTAAGAACCTCGTGCTCAGGAAGTCTGCCTCCTGGTTCTCTACCTCCGGGATGTAAACCACCGAGATGCAGGGAACATTCTCCTCTGCCCAACTCAGAATCCAGCTTACCTCCTTGAGGGATTCTCCTGCTCCGAGTACCCCCCTGGTGGTTGATGCAGGCTACAGCCGTCCGAGTGGACTTGAACCTTCCTGCTGAGAGACCATTCCCCCAGATGTAAGAACCTCGTGCTCAGGAAGTCTGCCTCCTGGTTCTCTACCTCCGGGATGTAAACCACCGAGATGCAGGGAACATTCTCCTCTGCCCAACTCAGAATCCAGCTTACCTCCTTGAGGGATTCTCCTGCTCCGAGTACCCCCCTGGTGGTTGATGCAGGCTACAGCCGTCCGAGTGGACTTGAACCGCATGGCCCCTTAAATTGGGGGTCAGATGTAGGAGAACAAACCAAATTGCCCTCAGTTCCAAGAGATTTATGGGCATTCGGTTCTCTCTCGGACCCCACTGACCCTGGATCTTCTGGGTCTGCCAAATGCCTCCCCAGCCTGTAAGACTGGCATCCGTGGTAATTATCTCCCAATGGGGAGTCCGAAAGGACCTGTCTACCAGCCGATGTGAAGGATCCAACCACCACAAGAGGGATTGCCTGGCCGGGGGAGGGGGAGCACAAATCCTTGGTCCAGGGATTCCGGGGACCGATCCCAGCTGGATAGCAGGTTCAGCTGAAGAGGCCTCATGTGGAATTGGGCAAAGGGCACTGCTTCGAAGCAAGCCACAATTAGGCCCACCAATCTCATCCCCAGGCGCACTGATGGCTGTTAACAAGCCAGCAAGGCATGTACCTGCGTCTGGAGACACAAGACCTTCTGCTGTGGCAGAAAGACCTTGACTTGAACAGTATTTACGGTCATCCCCAGGAAGGATCTCACTGTTGACGGATTGATATGCGACTTGGGGTAGTTGATCACCCAACCGAAAGCTTCCATAGTTGACAGCACAGTCCGAGTGTCGCTCTCGGCCTCCTGAAGGGACGGGGCTGAGTTCAGAAGGTCGTCCAGATAGGGTAATACACGAATACCCTGACCCCACAGGATAGCCATGAGGCCCGCCAGCACCTTTGTGAACACCCTGGGAGCTGAGGATATGCCGAAGGGGAGTGCCACAAACTGGAAATGCTGACCCTCCAATGCAAATCTCAAAAACTTCTGATGCCCCAGAAAAAAAAGGGATGTTTAGATACGCGTCCCTGATGCCCACCGTAGTCAAAGTCACTGGGCCGAAGCGACCTCACCACCGACCGCAATGTTTCCATGCAGAAATGCCTGACCCTTATAAACTTGATGAGGCCCTTTAGGTCCAAGATCGGCCGCACCGATTCGTGCTTCTTGGGAACCGTGAATAGGTTGGAGTAAAAACCCTGACCCTGCTCCTGCCGGGGCACATGACAAATCGCCCCTATCCGCAGGAGGTGCTGAACAGCGTCTCTCAAAGCCTCCGCTGTGGTTTCGGGATGCCCTTGACCACAGAAATCTTGTGGGTGGTCTGGCTGCCAGCTCGATCTTGTAACCTGATGACACCACCTCCTGAATCCAAAGATCTGAGACGTGATGCCTCCAGATTGGAGCAAACAGCAGTAACCGTCCCCCCACCCGTACGGGTGAGGGCACCCCCTCATGCCTGTGTACGTTTGGCTGGAGGTTTGGGCTTAGCTCCCCAGGTGGGATTGGGCTGACTGCAAGACCTACCTCTGCCCCAAGAATCTCTGCGGGCACTGGAAAAGGAAGAACCTCTTCCCCCTCAAAAGGAGCAGAAAGAAGAGGAGTGCCGAAAGGGCCGAGTAGGTTTCCATCTCTGAGGGAGCTTACCATCCTTGACCAAAAGGTCCAGCAGCTCCCTGAACAGCCGACGCCCCACAAAGGGTACATTTGTGAGGGAATTTTTGGCGTCCGCATTGGCCGACCACTGCTTCAACCACATCGAACGGCGTAATGCTACAAGCAAGGCCGAAGTCTTGGCACCTAGCCTGACTACATCATCCATGGCAGTAACAACAGAGCCGATGAAATCCAAACAGGCTCTGAGTTCCTTGGAATCCTGCACCCGTTTGCGAGACTTAGCCTTAGCCACAAGCTTCATAACATTTTTCCTCATGGCTAGGGAAACAATTGCCATGGCACACGCAGGGCGTAAGAGGGAACCCACCAAGGCAAAAGCCTTGTCCGCAGGGTCCCTGAAGGAAGCATTACCAGGTGACGAAATAATAGTGGTGTTGGACACAGCTGAAACTGGAGGGTCCACCTCCGGAGGATGCGACCATAATTTAATCAACTCAACAGGGAAAGGATACTGTCTCTCCAGGCCCGTAGGAACCGCCGGCAGCTTGTTAGGCCTTTCCCACTCCTTAAGCACCATCTTCGAGAAATGCAGCTGTTCAGGAAAAACTTGTCTCTCAGGCCGAAACAAATCATCCTTCCTTCTCTTGGCCACCTTTGGAGGAACAATGTGTAAAGTGTCAAAAACAGAGGAAAGCAAGGTTTCCGTATCATCTGAGAGGAAGGAATCCTCATCCGAGGAATAACCAGAGTTGCTGTCTTCTCCACCAGAGAGCAACTCACCCTCCGAGAGTGGCTCATCTACAGAATCCCCTTCCTCCGCGGAACCAAAAGAAGCAAACAAATCTTCGTCCAAGTGCCGCTTCTTACTCAAGGCCTTTTTAGGGGCTGCCAATGAGATCTGTTTCTCGAGGCTAGCCAGCCTTTGCGCCAAATCTGAGAGTGTCCCCCTGCAGTCTCCCTCTTCTCTAGGGGCTAACTGCAGCAGCGGAGGATCCAGAGAGGCTGGAGCTGACGCATGACTAGGGGCGGACCGGGGGAAACCACAACCCTCAACCTTCTTCCCACAATCTAAAATCAAAAAGAGAAGAGACGGTAATCAAAACATGGCCTACACTGCCATAATATATACAGATATAGATACATATACACTTTAAAAGAAATATAATATAGAAATATTTTCTTTTTTTTTTTCATTTAAAACAACATGAAAGAAAAGCAGGACCCATGGACACCGCGCCTCCTCCACCAGCGCATGTACAGGCTACGCAGACTCAACACGCATCTTGATCCAGAAGCTTCTGCCCAGGGGAGCGTCACCAGAGTGACAGACAGGCCATGCGCCGCTCGCTCCGTGACTCCGCACCCCCCCCCCCCAGCCAGCACCAAATTGCAGCCTAGCAGCGGTGGCCTCCGACCACCGCCTGACCCCCACCCGCGAGGAGCCCGTGGGGCGCACCGGCCCGTGCCCCCGAGCAAGGAGGTCCCCCGGCGAGGAAACGAGGGTGTTGAGTATGTGAGAGGAGACCGCTCCTTGCCGTAGTGCTGCTATGGCGACGGAGCTCTCCCGCTGCTCCCCCACGCAGTAAAGTAAGCACAAAAACGAAACAAAATGAAAAATAAAAAATACATGTCGGAGAAGGGAGGGTGACATATACAAAATACAATTCTGTGATTATTCACCTGTAGAATTGGTATTATGAGTATACAGTACGTCCTGCTCCAAATCTAATATTTACACTTGGGATATACTCCGCCAGATGGCGATGGACTGCAGAGACATCGAAAATAGGCTCCTCCCGGCCCCAAATACCCGGGGACCTCCCACAAATCCCCAGCATTGAAAAGCAGTTAAAGAGAAGCCGGGAGAATTAAACAATCCAAACTATCAACTATAAAAATGATAACAATCACCACCCAGGGGATCCAAGATAATGGAAATCAAGGGTGGGTTGGAGCAGGACGTACTGTATACTCATAATACCAGTTCTACAGGTGAGTAATCACAGAATTGTATTAATTTTAGTATACTGTACATCCTGCACCAAATCTAATAATTACACTTGGGACATCCAATAGCAGTGTCGATAAAATAGGGTGGGATCCCCAAGAAAAATCAGCAGCAGACAGTTTAAACCACTGCCGCCTGCAGAACCTTTCGGCCAAAAGCAGCATCAGCTGAGGCCCTAACATCAACCTTGTAAAACCTTGAAAAGGTATGAACAGAAGACCAAGTAGCGGCCTTGCAAACATGTTCAACAGAAGCCTGGTGCTGAAAAGCCCAAGAGGCACCAATAGCATGAGTGGAATGAGCAGTAAGGTGGAAGGGAGGATTCTTCCCCTTAGCAGAGTAGGCCTGAATCACAGCCTGATGAATCCTCTTGCTGATAGTAGACTTGGCAGGAGCCAAAACCCTTCCTAGGACCAGAAGGGACGACAAAAAGAGCATCAGTTTTCCCGAAAGGTGCAGTAGCCACCAGATAGTACTTCAGACACCTAACCACATCCAGAGAGTGCAAAACTATCTCCTTAGCATTGCTAGGGTTAGGGCACAAAGAAGGAAGAACAATATCCTGATTCAAATGAAAGGCTGACACTACCTTAGGCAGAAAGTCAGGTTTGAAATGAAACACCACCTTGTCCTGGTGCCTCTCATAGTATGGGGGCTCAATGGACAGCGCCGCCAACTCAGACACACGCCTGACAGAAGTGATAGCCACCAGAAACACAACCTTGAGCGTAAGAATAGCCAAGGCAGCATCCTGCACAGGTTCAAAGGGAGCACCCTGCAAGGCTGACAGAACCAAGTACAGATTCTAAACAGGTACCATAGGCTTACGTGGGGGACGCACATGAGTGACCCCCTGGAAAAAAGTTCTGATCAGAGGGTGCAGAGCAAAAGACCTCTGGAAGAAAATAGCCAGGGCAGAAACTTGACTCTTCAGAGTACTGAGTTGGAGCCCCATCTCTAACCCATGCTGCAGGAACTCCAGAATCCTGGGAATAGAGAACACACGACAGGGAAGAGACTTAGACTCACACCAGTCAATGTAGGCACGCCAAACCCTGTAATAAATGGAAGAGGAAGACTTCTTCCTAGCTTTAATCAAAGTATCCACAAACGAGGAAAACAATCCCTTCTCCATCAAGATGGAGGTTTCAGCAGCCAAGCCGTCAAAGCCAGAGTTTGTAAATTAGGATGGCGTAGAGAGCCCTGAGTGAGCAGATCCGGCACCAAGGGCAGAGTGTACTGATCTACTGCCAGCTGCACCACGTCTGCGAACCACTCTTCTTGGCCACCAGAATTGCTGGCATCCCTTCCAGAGCAATCTTGCGCAGAACCCTGCCCAGCAGGGGGATCGGAGGGAAGACACACAGGAACTGAAAATCCTTCCATGACATTGCTAGCGCATCCGAGGTCAGGGCCAGAGGGTCCCTGGACAGAGAGACAAAAGCTGGGAGCTTGTGATTGTGGCAGGATGCAAACAGATCCACATCTGGTTGTCCCCAACGGTGACACAGAGATTGAAACACCCTGCTGCATAGGGGACCACTCTCCCTGGAGAGAGGTCCCCCTGCTCAGAGAGTCCGCCAGGCGATTTTCCACCCCCGGGATGTACACAGCTGATATGCAGGGGACATTGGCCTCCGTCCAAGTCAGGATCAGAGACGCTTCCTGGAGGGCCCCCTTGCTCCGGGTTCCTCCCTGATGATTGATGTAGGCAACTGCCGTCTGGTTGTCCGAGCGCACCTGAACAGGCAGGCCCTGAAGATGAGTAGTCAAACGAGGCAGAACTAACCTGATCGCCCGCAGCTCCAATACATTGATAGGAGTGTGGGCCTTCTGAGGGCCCCACCTCCCCTGGAACCGCAGGGACAGAAACACCCCCAACCTGACAGACTGGCACCCGTGGTGACCGTCTCCCAGGAAGGGGTAAGAAAAGGTCTGCCCCCAACAGGTTTCTTGAGTCTATCCAGCACCAGAGGGACCTCCTGACTAGGGGGGAAAGCACACAGACCCTGTCCAGGGACGCTGGGTCCTTGTCCCATACTGACAATAGGTGAAGTTGCAGAGGCCTCAAGTGGAACTGAGCATAAGGGACCGCTTCGAAGCATGCCACCATCAGGCCCACCAGCTGCATCCCCTGCCCGATGGAGGGATGGGGACAAGCTAGGAGGGACTGAGCCTGTGCAATCAGACTGTCCACCTTTTGCTGAGGAAGAAAGATCCTTGCCTGAACTGTATCCAGATTCATTCCTAGGAATGGAGTTACCAAGGAAGGGGACAGTGAGGACTTAGGGTGGTTGATCACCCACCCAAATGACTCCAGAGTGGACACTACCAGCTGAGTATCCAATCCTGCCTGGTGTAGAGACTGGGAAGTGATGAGGATGTCGTCCATATAGGGAAGCACGCGGACGCCCTGACATCTGAGCAGAGACATCACGCCAGCCAGCACCTTGGTGAACACCCTGGGGGCTGAAGTGAGGCCGAAGGGCAAGGCCACAAACTGGTAGTGTTGATCCATCAGAGCGAACCTGAGGAACCTTTGATGACCTGGGAACACAGGAGTAAGAAGGTAAGCATCTTTGATGTCCACAGAAGTCATGAAATCCCCTTGGCGCAGGGAACTGATGACAGAGCGCAGAGTTTCCATGCAAAAGCGCCTGCCCCTGACAAACTTGTTGAGGATCTTCAGGTCCAGGATGGGCCTGACAAAACCATCCTTTTTGGGTACTGTGAATAGATTGGAATAAAAGCCCATGCATTTTTCTCTTAAGGGGACCTGATAGATGACCCCCAGCTCCAGGAGGCCTTGCACTGCTTGCACTAGCCCCTGAGCTGACACAGGGTCCTGAGGAATCCGGGATCTGACGAATCTTGAAGGGGGATCGGCAGCAAACTCCAACTAGTAACCGACGGACACTACCTCCTGAATCCACCGGTCTGAGACATGAAGCCTCCAGACGTGAGCGAAGTGCTGCAGCCGTCCCCCCACCGGGATGGGTGAGGGCGCCCCATCATGCCTGAGGGGGCTTGGGAGAGGATTTAGCTTTGGGACCTTAGGAGGAGCCAGGACGTCCACGTCCTCTGCCTCTACCCCAGAAATCTCTCCAGGCCCCAGGGAAGGAAACCCCCCTTCCCTGTCTAGCACCACGGTAAGTGGAGGAAAAGGAACCCTGATCCCGAAAGGGCCGAGATTGCCGCCTGCGCTAGGGTTACCTGCCACCCTTAGCAAAAAGGTCCAGGCGGTCCCCAAACAGGCGCAGTCCTTTAAAGGGAAAACCAGTGAGGGCCTTCTTGGCAGCATTGTCAGCAGCCCACTGGCGCAGCCAAACCGAGCGGTGTATGGCCACCACAAGGGCAGAAGTTCTGGCACACATTCTGATGACCAACATTTAACCACATCAGCAGGAAAGGGATACTTCCTATCCCAACTTTTTGGAACCCCGGGAAGTTTACTGGGGCGCTCCCATTTCTTGAGCACAAGGTTATGGAAATGTGCCTGCTCGGGAAATTCCAAAAGTGATTTTGCTGTATGGAAAAGCTCCCCTCTTTGCCTGGGAGCCGCAACAGGGAGAGAGATGGACAGAACCTCAAAAATCTGGGTCAATAATCTGTCAGTGTCATCCGGGGCCCAGGGGTCAGACCCAGAATAGTCATGACCCCTTGGTCTCTCATCAGATGAGCCTGAATCAGAAAAGAGCTCCCCTTCATCAGACGGGGTATAGCCACAAAGATTACAAAACTCCTCAGCTCCCATAGGGAAAACAGTGACATTAGGCGTCAAGTGCCGCTTCTTAGAAAGGGCCTTAGCAATCAATTGCTCAACAGTAGCCAATCTAGAAGACACATCAGGCTGAGAATCCCCACTAGTATGCAACTCAGTAGGAGTGAGGTTTAAGCTTGGGGGACTAGGAGAAGTGAAACGAGGTGCAGCCACTGGCAGGCCAGATTGCAATGCAAGCACCTGCTCAGCACAGGGTACACAGACCCGCGCTTTGTCAGCGTCAGCATGAGGCTGCCCACATGCAACACACAGCCGGTCTTGTCCCGAAGGGACCCCGGTCACATTATCCTGGGATGCCTCCATATGGTGATTATAGCGGCGCTATACGCCGATAGGGAATAACGCTATATAGCAACCCCGGATGCCCCAATAACCTGCTAGGGAAGTGGGAGTATTATCTTTACAAAGCCTACAAGTTATATACTAATACAGGGCCGGGAGAAGCCAAAGGGGTTCGTCCTGCCTGAAAGACATGAGCAGACAAGAACCGACACAGTATTCAAAAGTGAAAGATATAAAGCCGCCTGCGAGGGCACTTACGGACCGCGGTAGGTAGGGGTCCGTCACGCATGGCCAACCAAGCAGGTTAAAGATGGCGTCGGTATACCTCGAGGGGCGGGCCGGTATCAGCGATGACGCTGAGCGCGCCCCCCCCCGAAGAGCGCAAAGCCAGAACGAGCAAACAGCCAATGACGGCGCACTAGCGCCTTAAGTAATGCCGCTGCCAAGCGCGGAACCAAGTCAACGCGCGGTGGCGGGGGTGGCAATATTAAAAATACAGTAAAGGCAAGTCAGCGCGGCGGCTGACACAAGACTATACAGAATGGAAAAGGAGTGTAAAACACAAAATGCATAGCATACACATTTACACCCCCTTTTCTCCCGAAGGCTACCAGGAGAATGAGGGAGGACAGCGGCCACTTAAACAGGGCCCACCGATAGGCAGGGGCAGGGGGCACTAATGCGGCAGGGGCATCCCATAGAGGCTCACCATAAGCCTGAACCGCCTACCCTTTGGCGGGGGATTGCGGTGAAGCAGCGCTCCTGCGGTGCTGCCTACCTTCACCCGACCAGCGCAGCCAAGGCTGGGAGGCATACTAGTGGAACGGGTGGGAATAGTCCTAATAGCCCTGCTCACCTGCAAGTAGAGAGCCATTTCCTGTCCTTCGCAGCAAGACTGCAGAGAAATTCTGGGGGTTTGTGGGAGGTCCCCAGGTATTTGAGGGGCCGGGAGGAGCCTATTTTCGATGTCTCTGCAGTCCAGCGCCATCTGGCGGAGTATATCCCAAGTGTAAGTATTAGATTTGGAGCAGGACATACTGTATACTAAGAATATACAATTCTGTGAAACCCACCTGTAGAATTGTTTTTGTATCCATCCATTCAAGGCCGTCCACCCCGCCCTTGCGTTCATTAAGTCCTGCATGCCTGTTAAGGTGATGAAACATTTTTGCTCATAGGACAATAGTTATATAAGTTTTCTAGTTTTTTTTCGAGAGAGTACAAGCAGAGGCTATGCGAAGTAACATGGTCTCCTACTTCTTTGTTTGGGCCTCCCGGCCTGTCCTTTTATATAAATTAATATATTTGCCCTTTCCCAATCTATAATAGTATATATTTAAACATAAAACAAAAAATGGTATTAAAAAAACAAACAAAATGACCTTCCAAAAGGTTTAGGTCCACCTGAGGGTGGCCGTGCAGTGGCTCAGAGCAGCCCTTTTTGCTGGCCAACAACCCCAGCTTAAACACATGGGAAACAGCAATAAAAACAATAAGAAAGGGAAAATCCCTTGGTCCCCCGAATCAGGCTCCAGAATGGTCAGTACCCCCTCCTGGGCTAGCAGAGGAAAGGGAGGAAATGCATAGAGGAGTCGAAACTCCGTCCAAGGAATAGCTAGCGCATCCGTGGCAAAGGCTAGAGGATTTCTTGACAGGAATACAAATTTTGGAAGCTTGTGATTGTGACGGGACGCAAATAGGTCCACGTCCGGCTGACCCTAGCAGAGCGTGAAAGATCTTGTTGCCGAGGGCCCATTCCCCTAGGCGAGACGTCCCCCTGCTCAGGGAGTCCGCCTCCTGGTTCTCCACCCCTGGGATGTAAACCGCCGAGATGCAGGGAACATTCTCCTCCGCCCAAGATAAAATCAGGGACACTTCCTTGAGGGCTCGTTTGCTCCGAGTCCCGCCATGATTGATGTAGGCGACCGCCGTCTGATTGTCCGAGCGGACCTGGACCGCACAACCCCGTAGGTGGGGAGTCAACTGGAAGAGAACCAACCTGATCGCTCTCAGCTCGAGGAGACTGATAGGGGTATGAGCCTCCTGAGGGCCCCAAGGACCATGAAACGTCAGCGATTGCCAACCCCCCCATCCCCCCCCCCAGCCAGAAAGATTGGTGTCCATGGTTTCCCAGCACGAAGGCAGAAAGGATCTGCCCACTAGAAGATTCCTTGAGTCCAACCACCACGAGAGGGACTGTCTGGCCAGAGGGGACAGAGCAAATTCCTGCTCCAGGGACTCCTGTGTCCGATCCCAAACGGCCAGAAGATTCAACTGAAGAGGTCTCATGTGAAACTGGGCGAAGGGAACCGCCTCGAAGCAAGACACCATGAGACCCACCAACTGCATTTCCATCCGAATGGAGGGGTGAGGGCACGACAGCAGGGCCCGCGCCTGAAGACCCCCACCTTCTGAAGAGGGAGGAAGATCTTGACCTGGGAGGTGTCCAGCGTCATGCCCAGGAAGGACCTCACCAAGGACGGAGTGATCGAAGACTTGGGATAATTGATCACCCAATCGAAGGCTTCGAGAGTGGACAATATCTTCTGAGTGTCGCTCTCAGCCTGTTGAAGAGATTGAGCAGCAATTAGCAAGTCGTCCAAGTAAGGAAGAATGCAAATGCCCTGGCTCCTCAAGAGGGCCATGACACCTGCCAACACCTTGGTGAACACCCGAGGAGCCGACGAGATACCGAACGGCAAGGCCACAAACTGGTAGTGTTGATCCTCCAAGGCGAACCGCAGGAACTTCTGATGTCCCCGGAGGATAGGAACATGCAGATAGGCATCCTTGATGTCCACCATGGTCATGAAATCACTGGGCCGAAGGGAGCCCACCGCTGACCCTAAGGTCTCCATGCGGAAATGTTTGAATCTGACGAATCTGTTGAGGCCCTTCAGGTCCAGGTTGGGTCTCAGGGAACCATCCTTCTTGGGCACCGTGAACAGATTGGAATAGAACCCCCGACCCCGTTCCTGAAGAGGCACAGGACGGAACACACCGGACAATAGAAGCCATTGGACAGCTAACCTCAGGCCCTGCGCCGTCACAGGGTTTTGGGAGATCCGGGACCGAAGAAAACTCAGGGGAGGCCAAGCTGCCAGCTCTATCTTGTAGCCGGAGGACAGCACCTCCTGAATCCACCGGACAGAGACGAGTCGTCTCCAGACGTGAGGAAACAGCAGAAGCCATCCTCCCACCCGGATGGGTGAGGGCGCCCCCTCATGCCTGAGGGGCCTTGGTGGGGTGCTTGGATTTGGGCCCCCAGGAGAGACCAGGACGCCCGCGGGACCTACCTCGTCCCCAGGAGTCCCTGCGACCGCCAGAGGAGGAAGAGCCGTGTCCCCCTCGGAAGAAGCGAAAGGAAGAAGACCCCCGAAAGGGCCGAGATCGCTTCCTGCGCTGAGGGAGCCGGCCGTCCTTGGCCAGGAGATCAAGGCGCTCCCCAACGAGATGCATTCCCGTGAAGGGGAGACCAGTAAGAGACTTCTTGGCAGCAGCCCACTGCCGCAGCCAAATGGACCGACGGAGAGCAACCAGTAGAGCCGAAGCCCTACCGCCAAGCCGGACAGCATCGTCCATGGCTGAGAGCACGAATGCAATAAAGTCAGTGCAGACCAACGGATCCTTATACTCGTACACCCACTTGCGGGATCAGGCGGCCTCCACAAGGCGCTTAACCTTCTTTATGGCAATGGCGACAATAGCCACAGCACATACCGGGCGCCAATCAGCCCCCACAAAAGTAAAGGCATGACAAGCCAGCTGATCCATGTGCCGATCCGCATTATAACGCAAGGTAGTAGTGTCTGGCGAAGGCATCACGGACGTATTGGAGAGCCCTAGAACAGGAGCGTGCACCTCCGGGGGACAAGACCAAAGGTGGACCAGTTCCTCCGAAAAGGGATACCGCCTGTCCAGCCCCTTGGGCACCATTCCTTGAGAACCATCTTGGAGAAATGACCCTGCTCCGGAAACACGAGGCATTGCCTATCAGGACGGAAAAGCCCCCCTCCCGCTTCTTCCTGGCCACTTTAAGTGGGGGGCAATGTGCAAGGTCTCAAATACGGCAGCCAAAAGTCTATCCGTATCATCGGGGAGCCACATATCCTCGTCCGAGGAAGACCCAGGGTCACTGTCGAAGTCGCCTCGACGATCCCCGGAGGAGTCGAAACCATGGAACAACTCACCCTCCTCCATGGAGTCACGTCTGCCGAGAGTCTCATAAGTATCATCATCATCAACAAAGAGAATAAGCCGGTTCCAAATGCCGCTTCTTACTAGAGGCCTTGCCGGCAGCCGGGCGGGCCAATTGCCGTTCCAGGATGGCCACGCGCAACGCCAGATCCGAATAGGACCCCTGGCTGACCTCCCCCTCGCTAGGAGCTAAATGCAGGCGTGGGGGTGTTGGCGAGGCCGCCGGTATAATCGAACTGGGGAGTGGGACGCTAGGCCCATCCTGTTCCGCAATAACGCTCTGGGCGCAGGGGACAGAAACCGCGCTGCGACCGCTCAAAGGGAAAGTACAACACATAAGGCACAATGGTGCTCGCCCCGAGGGGCCCCCAAGCTCGCTATCCCCAGAAGCCTCTATTATGGTGATTATAGACAAAAAATATATTATATACAATATACAGTATATACAGCTAAATAGCAATATCCGCAGGTAACCGGCACTAAGCCCGGCCCGGGGTCCCCTGGAAGGCAAAAGAGAAAAGGAGGAGGCGGGGTGGAATGGGCCGGGAGAAACCACAAGACAATAAGGGACCAGCCTGCAAGACATATGAGGAAAAAACTTCATAGACATATGAGGGGAAAAAAGCATCCCACAGCGCTTGCACAGGATAAAAGTATACAGAGGAGATCATGCCAACTCACGGACCGCCGCAGCGATGTCAAACAGAGGAGGGAGCTCCGGAAGCGCCGGTCATCACCAGGAGATAGGAAGCAAGACCAGTACCCAGCGGAGCCGGGGAAGAGACACCGCAGTTGCGAGGTAAGATGGGGCAGGAGCGAGGAGAGGTGAGTAAAAGTGCAAAAAGAGGTCCCGCAAGGGGAGAAGCAGCCAAAATGGTGGCTGACCAGCATAGTAAAAGTAAGCACCAAGCACACCATATACACCAATAAAGCTAGTGGGAGACAATAAACAGCAGGCATAAGGGATCCCAGTGGTTCCCGCCCCCCCCAAATTAGGCTGACCATTTGCCTGAGGCCGGCTACCCTTTGGGCACAGGGTCTGCGGCCCAGAGCATAGCTCCATGAACTCCTGACCCCAGGTGTTCCCCTACCTTCGACTGAACCTGCAGCCATGGCTGGGAGGCAGGATGGGTCCCGGAACAGGGAATAGGCATGCAGGGCCGACGGGCTTGGGATGCCCCGCTCGCCTGCGAAAATCCAGAGGGAAAATCTTCTGTCTTCGCAGTCAGGACTGCAATGAAAAACTGGGTATTATGGGTATTCTCCTGCCTTTTATGGGCCGGGAGGAGCCACAAGTCTTCATGCAGTCGACTGCGCCACCTTGTGGCAGATTACCCAAATGTGAAGAATTGAAGATGAAGCAACCCGTACTGGAAACCAGAAAAATACAACTCTGTTAAATACTCACCTGTAGAGTTGGTATTATATGCAGACAGCACGTCCTGCTCCAGACATAGTCCTTACATGTGGGTATACCTCCGCCTTCAGAATCATGAAGAAAACAAGCTCCTCCCGGCTCTACATATACCAAGGGACCTCCCACAAATCCCCAGCATTAACAAGCAGTGAGAGAAGAAGCCAGGAGGAAAGCAACCACCCAGAAACTGGCAATAATATCCAAGATAAAAATCACCATACAGGGGATCCAGAACAAGGTGAATCAGGGTGGGGTGGAGCAGGACGTGCTGTATGCATATAATACCAACTCTACAGGTGAGTATTTCACAGAGTTGTATTATTCTAAGCAGACAGCACGTCCTGCTCCAGACATAGTCCTTACATGTGGGACATCCAATAGCAGTGTCCATAAGTAGGGTGGGATCCCCATGAAAAAAGGCACAGCCGACCAAAACAGCGCTAGCGCCTGTAACCTTGCTACCAGGAGCAACTTGAGCAAAATTCTAACCTAACTTATGAAGCCTTACAAGGCTAATGAAACACGAGCAGAGAACTAATCAGCCTGCTCAACAACCAAGTGCATAAGGCCCAAGCCAAGCACCAGTAGAAGAAACCAAGGCAAGAGAGGAGAAAGCATCTCCCTTAACAAACAGGCCAGAGTAACAGCCTAACCATGCTATTAACGACAACAGGGTAGCCGTGGCAACCATAAACCTTACACGTCAGGGAATACAAACCCTGGTCTCAGCGAGACCAGCGGAATACTGAACACGAGCTAACAAGGCTCCATAAGAGCCAAAATGATAATCAAGAGCTCAGAAGGGCAACCCGCCAAGCAAGACCAGTTCAACAGGCTCCCATACTCATGGGAGTGACCAGATCCTGCTGCAAGAAGCATGGGGACGCCTATAAGCCCAACGGGCATAGCCCCAACCCTGGACAGGAAGCAATCCAGAAGTTCCCAACGCCTACTGAGGGACGCAGATCCCTTTTAAGCTCAGATTTAAGCAGAACACCAGTCCCGAGACCTTAGGTTCTGGAGTAGAGCAGAATAACAACCCTCCGCCTAGACGCAGGCTTGGTGCAAGGCAGACACATCCCCACCAAATGGTGTACAGATATAAGGAGTTGTAAAATATAAAAAGGGCTAGGCTAAGAAAGCCGTCTCCTATGGCACGCCTCTGACTGAGGCACCCGCCCCGAAAGAGTCATCTGAGGCAAGGAACAGTTCAGACAAGAACCTGAACAAGACCCAGGGAAACCCTTAGCAGGCAACAGGATAAGTAACCCCCCCGCAAGGGAGCTTAGAATTCCCTGGGGAATGCACCTGAGCCACCCTGAGGAATGCTCAACGTCGAAGTTGGAAACTAGTCTCTACAGAGGACAACCAGGGCTAGCCCTGGAACCTCTCAAGGAACTGAGTTGGTGGACCAACTCCAGCCATGCCATAAGAACTCTAGTACCCATGGGTAAGACCTCATCCCGTAGGAATAGAGAGCTAGTCCAGGCCATCAAACTAGGACGCCAACTCCCAACGTAGCTGGTAGAAAAGGGAGAAGATTAAAAAAAGGGAGGGATCTAGACCCAACCCTCCAAGAGAAGAGACACCCAGAGGGATCATTTCTGATAGGGTGAATAACGAACGTCCAAACCCTGTAAGGGGAGCGACGTAATAAGGAGCCTAACTAGGCATAACAGCCCTCCTGAGAGGGCACACAGTACCACTGTCTTCAGCAGAAAAAGCGAACCAAACTACCCAGGGCCACTCGGGGCCCCCAGTGCAACAGTTCACCCTTGTCACAGCATGCCTGTGCAGAACCTCACCTAGCAGGACGAAATAGGGGCTAGACAAAGGGTAGAATACCCAACGAAAGGCCATACTAGGTCATCATGACCAAGGCCAGAGAGTCCCGGACAATCGCCCATGGCAAAGAATTAGGACCATCACCAGGACAGAGTCTCTGTAACAGTCACGGGGCCACGGCCCCCACCAGTAGGCTCACTGAGGTACTAGGGAAGGCCCTCCCAACATAGTAAGACTGTCAATGAGCCAATACCAATGAAGCGCCAGAACCTTGCTAAATCAGAACCAGACCCTGCCAGAAGGGTCAACCTGTTTCGAAACCTTCTCGGGTAGTCGCTGGGACAAGCCACTGACCCGACAGACCAAGAGTCCCGAGGGACAAGGCCTAAAGGAAACCGCCCAGCAAGTTAGAGCCCCAAAAGGCACAATGTGATGATCTACCAACAGTATAAAAATGGGCACCCCTAAAGGGACCCCCCCTGAGGGACCACGGGGAATTTCATAAGGAAAAGAACCCCCTTTAGTGACCCTGCCTGACTTGGTCCCCATGGCGACCATCTACAGGGATAGCAAGAAGGAAGTGATGTCCATCGACAACTTCCATGAGTAGACCAACCAAAAGGGAACCCCCATAAAAACAGGGGGAACGTACTGATCTATTTCCAGGGGTGTAGGAACCCTATCCAGGATAATTAACCCAAGGTGCCGCAGGCCCCAGGGGCGTCCGGAAAAAGAACAGCCTCGGGCCGCCAGCCGCAAGGTGAATGTAATGTGACTACCCAGAGGGCAAGGCCCCTTCCATACCGAGGCACCCAAGCAGAAGGGAAGGTAGAACCTGAACCCGTCTAAATACCACCCCGTAGGGAGAGTATGAATCAGGTTACACCAAGTAATAGATGTGCCTAAGCACCAATCCAAAGGACTCCAAGGGAGCCCCAAGTAAAGTAGAAACTATTGCGGACAGCACCGGTGATAGAGCATGAAAGCGCTCCCATACTCGCCCTGGCGAGCCTTCTGGGAACTGGAGGGACCCCAGACAAGACCCTAATCTGAGGAATGGTCCTGTAGCGCCGGCTGGAAAAAGGACTAATTGTCCAGAAGGTACAAGGGGCCGAAGGGGAAGAGGATCCTCACAGGCATCAAGAGGCTCACTTGACAATGGCGTCTGCGGCCCAACAGATGGATACCAAGTAGGCAGCGCCCGTGGAATCTAGATGCTAGGTCTAGAATGCCGGACCTGGGCAGACTGCGTCATCCCGGGGGGAGAGCAGAGTGAATGCAATTACCAGCCAAGGCCAACCTATAAGAGGGCCCAGACCCTCCAGGGTAAACTCAGCCTGTGTCAAATCACTAAGAGAAACAATGGGGATTAGAAAACCCCTGACAACTTCTGAAGGGAACTGCCTAGAACACTCCATTCTTTTAAAAACCGCGTGCAGGGGAGCCATCACCTGTAACCGCCTGAACGAAGCATGGCATTCTGCCATAAGAGCCCAGTGCCGTGGCAGTTCCCTCGCCCACAGGGCGCGGGCGTCCCTTCATGCTTGTGTGGTTTTGGCAGACTTTGGTTTTGACCTGCCGGAGGTCCCAGGGCGTTGCCTGCTTCCCCTGGAACGACCTTCCACTCCAAAAAGTTGGAAGCACACTTCTGGTTCTCGCTTAACATTAATGTAAGGAGGGGGCGGGGAGTCCCTGCCCCTGGGCTGCCGGGCCAGCCGTCTGCGCCTTACCTTTTTTGCCAAAAAGGTCTAACCTGGCCCCGAATAAGCGTCGTCCTCTAAAGGGAATACCAGTAAGAACCTTTTTAGTATCATTGTTAGCCCCCCACTGTCGCAGCCAAAGCAGGCGACGAATAGCCACCACAAGGGCCGAGGTTCTAGCACACATTTTAATGGTGTCATCCATAGCTGAGAGGATAAATCTTACAAAAACGTCACAAATCGGACAGTGCATTATAGGCCTCACAAGGGAGATCCTCCGGCTGTCGGTCAATTATCTTCCTGAACAGGGTCCTGGCGGCCACCGAGGTAACAGCCGCAGCACAGACCGGGCGCAGAGCCGTCCCTACACTAGAGAAGGCATGGGAGGCCAATCTGTCCATGCGCCGGTCCTCAGCATCCCGAAGGGTACGAGAAGGGGAGGCCGCTATGAAGGGAGGGTTAACAACCCCAATAATTGGCGCATCCACCTCTGGAAGAGCTGACCATCGTTCAACCAAATCATGGGGAAAGGGGTACTTCCAGTCCCAAACCCCCGGAACCCCTGGGAGTTTACAAGGAGATTCCCATTCCTTAGATATAAGATACTGGAAGTTATCCTGATCCAAGAATTCCAGGCACGGCGTCGCCGTGTGGAAACTCTCCCTCTTGGGCTTGGGAGACTCTCCCGGAGGAGAGATGGACAACACTTCAAAGATCTTTATAAGTAACTCATCAGTCTCACACAGGCCCCAAGACCCCGGGCCAGAACCGTCACGGTTCCAAGACAGCTCATCCGAGGAACTGGAACCTGAGAACAGTTCACCATCCTCGGACTGATCAAGGTCCTGCATAGCAGCAGGTTCTTCGGTTTCAGTGGAAAACCTATAACTGGGAGGCGTCAGGGATCGTTTCTTCCCAGCGCCCAAGCGCTCAGCCAGCCCAGACATCACTTGCTCCGCTGTGGGGAGCTTGCGTGGCACCACTTGCTGGTCATCCCCGCTCGAGTGCGACTCATCCGGAGTGAGATTTAAGCACGGGGAGACAGGAGTATTGAAGCGAGGTGCAGCTACTGGTAAACCTGATTGCAGGGCCAGCGCCTGCTCAGCACACGGTCCGCAGACCCGTGCTCTGTCAGCGTGGGGTTGTCTACACATGGTACACAGCCGGTCTTGTCCCCGCGGGACCCCGGACACAAAATTCTGAGATGCCTCCATATGGTGATTAATCTAGGAATATGCCAGTAGGGATTTATGCTGTAAGCAACCCTGGATGCCCCAAGACCCGCTGGGAATGTGGGAGAATGTAAATATAACCCTGTGATATATATATATATATATATATATATATATATATATATATATATATATCTATATCTATCAGGCCGGGAGAAGCCACTGGAAGCTTGGCGTCTGAAAGACATAATGAGAAGAGAGGGTGTCAGAGCCATGCGCAGAAAAGACTAAACATAAACGAACGCCCGTGAGGGCACTTACAGTAACCAAGGGAGAAGGAGGATCGTGACCACGCGCGCGTGGGAAGACCGACAAAATGGCGCCAGCGAACCTCGAAGGGCGGGCCAGAGCTGTAGGTGACGCGGAACCGCCCCCCCCCCCCCCCCCGAGAGCGCGAAGCTCTAAGCGCGGAACAGACAGTAAAGGAACAGAATAAACGCCATGGCGTCGCAAGACAGAGCCGCCTTACGCGCCAAGTCACTACTTTAAAGGCGCTGCGGCCAACGTTAAAATAGAATTAAGGGCAGCTCTGACCCCCGGAAAGCGATAAGGCTAGGGAAAGGCGTGTGATATGGCAAGATTAGGCCAACGTACACAACCCCCCCCCCCCCTTTTTCCCCCCACTAACGGGGGGAACTAATGGAGAAAGGTGACCCAGCACTCGGGGTTCACCGCTACATGGGGCGTGGGGCAATGATGCGGGAGGGGCATCCACTATGAGGCTCATCATTAGCCTAAACCGTCTACCCCAAGGATGGGGATTGCGGTGGAGCATGGCTCCGTAAGCACACTAGGTGCTGCCTTTCACCCGACCAGCGCAGCCCAGGCTGGGAGGCATGTTACTTACAAAGAGGACGGGTGGAAATAGTCCCGCAGGGCCTCGGGCTGTCAAGCCCCCGCTCGCCTGCGAGAGCGTGATACTTCATGTCTTCACAGTTCAAGCACTGCAGAGAAATCTGGGGATTTGTGGGAGGTCCCTCGGTATATGTAGGGCCGGGAGGAGCTTTGTTTTCTTCATGATTCTGCAGTGCACGGCGCTGAAGGCGGAGGTATACCCACATGTAAAGACTATGTCTGGAGCAGGACGTGCTGTCTGCTTAGAGTATTCTGTTTTTTTCTAACATGATATGCCCCTGTAAGATAACGTGTGTACGCTTTCTATTTTACTACAAATAAAAACATCAAAAGGTAGGAGCACCAGATGCATCTCCATGAGATAGTCAAACACATTCCAATGATTGTGTTTCTCTGCCTCATGAATTTCTCATCTCCTAGGCTGACTTAAAAGAATGAACAACACCCGTGACCCCCCCCCCCCCCCCCTTGTTAAAACAGGCAAGAGGAAGGGGGTCCGCCTGATGGATAGCCATCCTTGACATCTTTACGACGAAGCACCAGCCGGACTACTGCCAAAATTTTAGTGAATATCCACACCGCCTTAGTCAAGCTGAATGGCAGCGTCAGGAAACTGAAAATGAATTCCTACTGCGAACCTCCGGCTGGTGGGAGAATTTGTGCGTACGCTTCCCAAAAGTCTTCAGCAGCCAGAGTCTCCCTGGTCCAGGGAAGCTATCAGTGATCTAATGGCTTTCGTCTACATTTTCTTGATTTGTATGAACAAAATCGATTTTTTTCAGGTCTAGTACAGGCCATGCAGAACATTCTGTTTTGCAGACCACAAACAGACTTAAACCGTACCAACAGCCTGGCACAGTTGGAAAAGCAAGGCAGCGGCCATTTTAGAGATTCCTCTCCCAGCATCTCAGTCATGCTGCTGTCTGGATTCAATGGACATAACTGACCATACACAGTAACAGGAAGCCCAGCAGCACTTCCTGTTGGGGTTTAGTGATTAGTTTAAAAGTACCTTCTCCTCTGTGGGGCAGCACCATCTTAGAAGCCTTTGGCTTCCCGACACTGTGCTGCCCCTCAGATCTCATATGCAGTGTCATTGCATAGGCTGCAAACACTTAGGGCAGAAGCATGCAATGTTTAAAACGGGTCAGGATTGCAGTAGGATGTTGGCATATTAAATAACACCAGCATCCAAAAGGCAGAAAACAAAAAAGGTGTCAAGAATTTTTCGAGCTGCCAATGCAAAATGGCCACTTATAATGGATATTAGAACTTTCTTAGGCTCTTACATTACAGCTCTGTTCATTCGGATCCCCATTTGCTGGGCGACTTTGTGAAGGTTTTGCAGAAGTGTGTTGGCCGCTTCGTAATTTCTCCGGGTATACACCATCAGCCAGTTACCCAGATCCCGAGTGCTGATCAGCGTCTGGCCTCTCATTTCTCTGGACCAGTCTGCAAACTGGGGATTGTATTCTGCCTGTGAAGAAACAGAGCAAAGATGTCGCTTGGCCATTGCAGACAGACTTACCAAAAACATTATCCTCAGCCTAACCTTATACTTACAACTCTGTCTCTCTGCAAAATCCTCTCAGGAACAGCAACTCTTCCAGTGAAACTTAAAAGTTTTGTGTCAAAGTTCAGGCCCCAGTCACGTAGTTCCTTCTGAACGGCATCATCCCTAAAAACAAGAACAAAAAATAAGATTAGTTCACTGGCAAAACAGGTTAATTGAAAATATTTCGATGTCTGCTGAATTATTGGAGTCTTACTTGTGAATATAATTTAGGAATTTGGCCACTTGTCGCTCTCTCTGGTCTGGCGGCAAGCGGGTATGAACAGCAAGATCCTTCATGACCCCAAAGTCACTTCGCATCTTATCCGTTAAACCTAGGGAGTAAAAGGTCATTAGGAATCCTGAAGAGCTCAAGACATAATCTCAATGTTTAAAGTGGACCAAAATCCAGGATTTTAACTATGCTGGGTTTTGGTCCTTGCCCCCGGGGCACCCCGATCGGGAGTGCCCTGCTGTGCGAAACCCCCCAGGTCGCCAAAAATACAATTCTGTGATTACTCACCTGTAGAATTGTTTTTATGGGTATCCAGCACGGGTTGCTTTATCTTTAATTCTTCACATTTGGGTTATCCGCCACAAGGTGGCGCAGTCGACTGCATGAAGACTTGTGGCTCCTCCCGGCCCATAAAAGGCAGGAAAATACCCATAATACCCAGTGTTGTAAAAACAGTAATGCAAGAAGGCGGGAGGCAAAGACCATGTAATGATAATTGTTAATTCGTTTAGGTTAGAATCGAACACCATACAGTAAACAATGTAAAAAACCAAGCCGGGGTTCAATTTGCAGCCAGCTGTGTCCGCTCCATACACAGCAGAGAACTACTCAATGAAAAGAGATGGCTATATAAATGAACACCCAATACTATGCAATGCCATTAGTGACTGATATTTTAATCAGTAGAGTGTCACAACATATATATAGTGCTAGAACATTCAATATACAGTAAATACATGCATCAGGCTAGGTAAAGATATGTAATATTAGACTGTGTCTAAGTAACAAGGGGTATCCCAAAATCGGTAAAGATCAATTGCATACAGATTGCAGTTAATCATAAACAGATAATAACACAGTATATCAACAAAATTCTTCAGACACTAGTGCATGCACATAAACAGCGAATCAAGTCAATAAGCAGAGGAACAAGTAAGGAGCAGAGTACCTAAGATGGATGACAGATAAGACCCTCAACGCTTCGGTTAGAGAACCTTCATCAGGAGGGAAAGACCATGTAATGAAACACAGCCCCACTAAAAACTCTAAGAACTATCTAAAGGAATCACCATAACAAGGCAAGAGAGGATAACAAAAAACAAGGGTGGGATGAAGCAACCCGTGCTGGATACCCATAAAAACAATTCTACAGGTGAGTAATCACAGAATTGTATTTTTCTGGTATCCAGCACGGGTTGCTTCATCTTTAAATTCTTCACAGTTTGGACATCCAAAAGCAGTGTCAAGAAGAAGGGTGGGATCCCCAGTGAGCAACAGCAGGTAGTTCAAGTACTACCGCCTGAAGCACTTTGCGACCAAAAACAGCATCAGCTGAGGCCCTAACATCAACCTTGTAAAACTTAGAAAAGGTATGAACTGAAGACCAAGTAGCAGCCTTACAAACCTGTTCAACTGAAGCCTGGTGCTGAAAAGCCCAAGAGGCACCAATGGCTCTAGTGGAGTGAGCAGTAACACGGAAAGGGGATTCCTTCCCCTTGGCAGAATACGCTTGCATCACCGCCTGTCTGATCCACAGCTCAGAGACGGGACGCACCGAGGTGATGGCATAACAAAAGGGCTCAAAGGGAGGGCCTGGAGAGCAGAAAGCACAAAGTTAAAATCCCACACCGGTAGCAAGGGCTTACGCGGCGGACGTACATGAGTAACCCCTTGGAAAAGGTCTGGATAAGCCTATGATTGGTGAAGGATTTTTGGAAAAAAATTGCCAAGGCAGAGGGTACAAAGTTGTAACCCTGACTCCAAACCATGTTGTAGAGATTCCAGGATCCTGGAAATGGAAAAGGTGCGACAAGGAAGAGACTTTGCCTCACACCAGGCAAAGTAAGCATGCCAGACCCTGTAATAAATCATAGAAGAGGATTACTTCCGAGCCTGAACCCCCTTATCCATCAGGAAGGAGGTTTCAACAGCCAAGCCGTCAAAGCCAGCATTTGTAAATTTGTAAATTGGGGTGGCGTAACAACCCCCGAATGAGGAGCCCTGGATCGGCGGGCATGACGAAGTGATCCACCGCCATCTGGACGATGTCCGCGAACCAAACTATTCGCGGCCAGCGGGGGGCCACCAGAATGGCCGGCACCCCTTCCTGGGCTATCTTACGCAGCACACAACCCAGGAGAGGAAAGGGCGGAATGCATAAGGAGCCAGAACACCGTCCAAGGAATTGCTAGAGAGTCGGTGGCGAAGGCCAGAAGATCCCCTGACAGAGAGATGAATCTTGGGAGCTTGTAACTGTGACGGGACGCAAACAGGTCCACGTCCGGCTGACCCCAGCGGCGGCACAGGACGTGAAAGATCTTGCTGCTGAGGGACCACTCCCCCAGGCGAGACGTCCCCCTGGTCAGTGAGTCTGCCTCCTGGTTCTCCACCCCCCGGGATGTAAAGCGCCGAGATGCATGGAACATTCTCCTCCGCCCAAGACAAGATCAGGGACACTTCCTTGAGGGCTCGTTTGCTCCGAATCCCGCCCTGGTGATTGATGTAGGCGAGAGCAGTCGGTTTGTCCCAGCGGACCTGGACCGCAAGGCCCCCTTAGATGGGGAGTCAACTGGAATAGAACCAACCGGATCGCTCTCAATCCAGGAGATTGTGATAGGGGTATGAGCCTCCTGGGGGCCCCACTGACCCTGAAACTTCAGCGATTTCCAACTCGGACAGGCTGGCGTCTGTGGTGACGATCTCCCAGCACGGAGGGAGAAAGAATCTGCCCACTAGAAGATTCCTAGAGTCCACCCACCACGAGAGGGACTGTCTGGCCAGAGGGGACAGGACGAAATCCTGCTCCAGGGACTCCTGTGTCCGATCCCAAACGGACAGAAGATTCAGCTGAAGAGGTCTTATGTGAAACTGGGCGACGGGAACGGCTTCGAAGCAAGACACCATGAGGCCCACCAACTGCATCCCCAGACGGATGAAGGGATGTGGACATGACAACAAGGCCCGTGCCTGCGTCTGAAGACCCTCCACCTTCTGCTGAGGAAGGAACACCTTGACCTAAGATGTATCCAACGTCATGCCCAGGAAGGACCTCACTAAGGACGGAGTGATTGAAGACTTGTGATAATTGATCACCCAACCGAAGGCCTCGAGAGTGGACAAAACCTTCTGGGCATCGTTCTCGGCCTGTTGAAAAGACTGAGCAGCAATCAGCAGGTCATCCAAGTAAGGAAGAATGCGAATGCCCTGCCCCCTCAGGAGGGCCATGACACCTGCTAACACCTTGGTGAACACACGAGGAGCCAAAGAGATACCGAAACAGCAAGGCCACAAACTGGTAGTGTTGGTCCCCCAAGGCGAACCTCAGGAACTTCTGATGTCCCCGGAAGATAGAAACACGCAGATATGCACCCTTGATGTCTGTCAAGACTCTTGGCTACAATCATGGGGAGAGCTGAGCTGAGCTCCAGGTATGGGGCGAAGTGAAGCAGAAAAAACTCCAAGAGCAAATAAAAAGTCTGAGCAAAGTCCAAGGGTGAATCCGGGGTCAGAGGCAGGTAGAAAGACAGGCAAAGTCCATAAGCAATCCGCGTAAAAAAATCAGGTTATCCGTCAGTGTATAAATCCAGGAATTCAGGAATCAGGGAAACAAGGTCCAGGAAGTAAGCTGATAACACAGCATTGGCTGTAGGCTAGCTGTCCTCTTAAATAGGGCTATCAATCAGCACAGGGAGGGATGTGCCAGAGTCTGGTGAAGAGTCTGGTGAAGTCAATTCCTGTCCATTCAAACTCAGGACACAAGGAAGTGAAATCAAGTCCAAGAGTTTACACTCTAGGCCTTGTGCACTTCCAATGGGCTGAACAGCAGGTGTCACTGTGGAGCATGCGACAGAAGAAGAGCCTGCTCTGTTAAAACCATGCAGCCGAGCATGTCTGCTGCTGCATGCAGTCCGTGGTATGGCGCGCTCACGATGCCTTAAAGGGTAGGAAAGGCGAGGAGACTGACATTGCCCCCCCCCCCGTTAAAGGACGCCTCTGGGCGGCCGATCTAAAGAGTCTTTGCTGAAAAGCTCTGATTAATTGTGGAGCATTGAGATTACTAGATGGCTCCCAGGAATCTTCCTCTGGGCCGTAACCTTTCCAACGAACAAGATACTGAATAGAGGCACATCTCTTCCGTGAATCCAGGATCTGTTCAACCTCATATTCCTCTTCACCATCCACAATAATTGGATCAGGAGGTTTATCTTGGAAATCTCTAAAAGTTCCTTTCTTTAAAAGGGACACGTGAAAAACTGGGTGTATCTTCAGGCGATTAGGTAATTCCAATTCAAAGGCAACTTCATTAATAGCTCTCTTAATCATAAAAGGCCCGATAAATTTAGGACCCAACTTCTTAGAGGGAAGATGAAGCCTTAGATGAGTGGTAGAGAGACATCTCCTACTGCAAAATTGGAAGCTGAAGACCGATGAGTGTCTGCTGTCCTTTTGTAACGTTCTTGGGCAGCTCGAAGGGTTGTTCGGAGCATCTGATGAGTGGCAGTTAGATGAGCTCCTAAATCTGCAGCTGCCGGTACATTCACTGGGATGCAGGTATCAGGCAAGGTCTTGGCATCAAACCCATAATTTGCAGCAAATGGAGTGAGGAGGGTCGAAGAATGGACAGAGTTATTATAAGCCAGTTCAGCTAATGGGAGTAACTGTGTCCAATTGTCCTGCAGGGCCGAGGAGTAGCATCGTATGTACTGCTCCAGTGATTGATTCACCCGTTCAGTTTGTCCGTTGGTCTGGGGATGATAGGCCGATGAGTGGGCCAAAGTGATCCGTAAACTCCTACAGAGCGCTGTCCAGAACCGGGCAGTAAATTGGGAACCGCGGTCAGACACAATCTTAGACGGCAGGCCATGTAAACGAACAATCTCTTTCACAAAAACTTGTGCTAACTTCGAGGCCGAAGGAAGGCTGGGGAGAGCTATAAAATGAGCAAACTTGGTTAAATAGTCCACAACCACCAAGATAGTGTTGTTGTTGTCAGAAGGTGGAAGTTCTACAATAAAGTCCATAGAAATATGTTCCCAGGGACGTTGTGGCACTGGGAGAGGCATGAGAAGACCTGCAGGTTTGGTGGTTATGTGTTTATTCCGGGCACACGTCCCACAAGAAGAAACATGTGATATACAGTCTGCTCTTAAGGTGGGCCACCAGAAATGACGTTGAATCAGATGTAGCATCTTCTTGAGCCCGAAATGGCCTGCCAAGGGGTGATCGTGGAATTCGGCCAGAACCCTGGAACGTAAAGATTCAGGAACAAAAATATTTTCTTGATGGACAAGAATTCCATCTACTCGTGATAGTTCAGATTGTAGGTTCTCTGGGATAGAATCGGATGCTCGTCGAATCTCAGCAATGAGTTCAGATTCAAGTAACAAAAAATGGTCCGGTTGCAAAATAGTGGGTTCCACAGGTTCAGGACCTTGGTCAGAAGGATGAAGAAGGGAGAGTGCATCAGGTTTGGTATTTTTGTTTCCTGGACGGTAAGAAATATGAAAGGAGAATCTGGAAAAGAATAGTGACCACCTTGCCTGACGTGGCCGGAGTCTTTTTGCAGACCGAAGGTACTCCAGGTTCTTGTGGTCCGTGAGGATCAAAATTGGATGTCTTGCAGCTTCCAATAGATAACGCCATTCCTCCAGGGCAAGTTTGATAGCAAGAAGTCCTCGGTCACAAACATCATAGTTTTGCTCTGCTGAAGACAGTTTTCTGGAAAAGAAGGCAACGGGATGGAGTTCTCCTTGCTCAGATTCTCGTTGAGAGAGTACTGCTCCTACAGCATTGACAGAGGCATCTACTTCAAGTACAAAAGGGAGCTCGGGGTCGGCATGTCTCAAGATAGGGGCAGAAGTGAAACGCTCCTTGAGATGAGAGAAGGCCTCCTCAGCAGCTTCAGACCAGACAAATGGAATATTCTTACGGGTGAGATCGGTGATAGGGCGGACTATCTGTGAGAAATCTTTAATAAACCGTCTGTAAAAGTTGGCGAAGCCAATGAAACGCTGTACTTCCTTACGATTCATAGGTTGTGGCCAGTCCAAGACGGCAGCCACCTTCTCAGGATCCATCACAATGCCGGTACTGGTGATAAGTAACCCCAGGAACTGAATAGAAGGTTGTTCAAACTGACATTTCTCCAGTTTGGCGTATAATTGATGCTCTCGAAGACGCAGAAGGACACGACGGACATGTTCCCGATGTTCCGAGAGGGAGGAAGAGAAGATTAGTATATCGTCCAGGTAGATGATGATGAAAATATCAAGATAATCCCGGAACACGTCATTTACAAAGTGCTGGAATGTTGCAGGGGCATTACAGAGTCCGAACGGCATGACCAGGTATTCAAAGTGACCATATCGTGTGCGGAAGGCCGTCTTCCATTCGTCACCCTGACGGATCCGAATTAAGTTGTAGGCTCCCCTCAAGTCCAACTTGGTAAAGAACCGAGGGGACCCCAAACGCTGGAAGAGTTCAGAAATCAAGGGCAAAGGGTATCGGTTCTTGACTGTAATTTGATTGAGGGCCCGGTAATCTATACAGGGTTTCAGAGACCCATCCTTCTCCACGAAGAATATCCCTGCTCCTGCAGGCGAAGTGGAATGTCTAATAAAACCCTTAGCCAGGTTTTCATCAATATATTCACGAAGAGTCTGTAACTCGGCTTCAGACAACAGATAAATACGTCCAAAAGGGATGGCCGACCCAGGTAGAAGGTCTATTGGACAGTCATAAGAGCGGTGAGGAGGAAGCTGGTCTGCACCTTTTTTGTCGAACACATCCTGGAACTCTAGATACGCAGGCGGAAGGGAATCCGGTGGATTAAGGGTTACTACAGAGAGGTTACTCTCCTGCTGTCTGCAAAATTGGTTGCAATAGGGAGAGAACAAAGAAACTGAACCGGAAGACCAGTCGATGACGGGGTTATGTATAGAGAACCACGGGAAACCCAAAATAATAGGGTACAAAGGAGTGCGCATTAAATCAAAGTGTATTAATTCTGAGTGTCCATAAGGAGTAGAGCAGCCAAGCGATTTAGTTCTATGGGACACCGGTCCGGACTTGACGGTAGTTCCGTCGGCCAAAGTGAGAAGCAGAGGGGTAGGCCGAACTTCACATGGAATATTGTGAGTCTGTGCGAATTCTAAGTCCATGAAACAGCTGCAGGCCCCGGAGTCAATCATGGCCCTGGTCTCAACCCTTCCTCCAGGAAGTTGTAAACTAAGAAGCACAGAGAGTTGAGAATCAGGCACAGGAAGTGGTGTGCCCTTAACAAGAGGTGTTGATCTCTTCATAGCTGCGGGTCTGGTAGGACAATTAACCCGAAAGTGTCCGGGGTTCCCGCAGTACATGCAAAGGTTTAGCCGCCTCCGGCGCAGTCTTTCCTCTTGGGACAAAGCAGCCCGGATGGTTCCCAGTTGCATGGGCTTGATAACCCCCGAATCGGTCTGCGGAGAGTCAGGTGATGCAGGCGAGGACCGCGGAGCAAACCATTGGGCTAGGGCTGAACGCTCTTCACGGCGTTCCCGCAGCCGTCGATCCACCTGAATGGCTGCAAGAATAAGTTCATTTAAAGTTTCATGAGTGTCGAAGTGGGCCAGTTCATCCTTAATCAGTTCTGAAAGACCTAAACGAAACTGATGTTTTAAAGCTGGCTCATTCCACTGGGTGTCAAAACTCCAGCAATGAAAATCAACAACATACTCCTCAACTGGACGGCGACCCTGTTGCAAATTACGGAGAGCTGCCTCTGCTGATGCAACATGTCCGGGATCATCATAGATGGCTGCCATAGCAGAAAAGAAAAGATCAACAGAGGCCAGACAAGGATGATTTTGCTCCAGAAGACAATGGGCCCATGTTTGGGGAGGCCTTGCAGAAGGGAAATAACAATTCTGACCCGGACTTCCTCAGCAGCATAGGTTCGTGGTTGCAGAGAAAATAATAACTGACAACTGTTCCTAAAAGCACGAAACTTCTGGCAATTTCCTGAGAAAAATTCCGGGGAAAGGAACTTGGGGTTCAGGGGTGACCCTGGAATCTGCCCCCTGTGTGGTAGGAACAGCTGTAGCAGAAGATACTGTCGGGGGCGTGAGTTGATTTAGCCAATCCACAAGCTGAGTAAAGCCTCCCTGTAAGCCCTGGACGGCTGCACAGAGGGAAAAGACTTGCTGCATCAAAATATCAAAGGGACGAGGTTCCCCACCGGAGCTCATGTTATGGCTGTGTTATACTGTCAAGCATCCTGGCTACAATCATGGGGAGAGCTGAGCTGAGCTCCAGGTATGGGGCGAAGTGAAGCAGAAAAAACTCCAAGAGCAAATAAAAAGTCTGAGCAGCGTCCAAGGGTGAATCCGGGGTCAGAGGCAGGCAGAAAAACAGGCAAAGTCCATAAGCAATCCGCGTAAAAAATCAGGTTATCCGTCAGTGTATAAATCCAGGAATTCAGGAATCAGGGAAACAAGGTCCAGGAAGCTGATAACACCGCATTGGCTGTAGGCCAGCTGTCCTCTTAAATAGGGCTAACAATCAGCACAGGGATGTGCCAGAGTCTGGTGAAGTCACTTCCTGTCCATTCAAACTCAGGACACCAGGAAGTGAAATCAAGTCCAAGAGCTTACACTTTAGGCCTTGTGCACTTCCAATGGGCTGAACAGCAGGTGTCACTGTGGAGCATGAGACAGAAGAAGAGCCTGCTCTGTTAAAACCATGCAGCCGAGCATGTCTGCTGCTGCATGCAGTCCGTGGTATGGCGCGCTCACGATGCCTTAAAGGGTAGGAAAGGCGAGGAGACTGACAATGTCTACCGTGGTCATGAAATTGCAGGGCCGAAGGGAGCTCACCGCCGACTGTAAGGTCTCCATGTGGAGGTGTTTGACTCTGACGAATCTGTTGAGGCCCTTCAGGTCCAGAATGGGTCTCAGGGAGCCGTCCTTCTTGGGCACTGTGAACAGACTGGAGTAAAACCCCCGACCCCGTTCCTGAAGTGGCACAGGACAAATCACTCCGGCCGTTAAACAGCTAATCTCAGGCGCTGCGCCGTCACGGGGTTCTGGGAGATCCGGGACTGAAGAAATCTCGGGGGCGGCCAAGCTGCCAGCTCTATCTTGTAGCCGGAGGACACCACCTCCTGAATCCACCGGTCTGAGATGTGTTGCCTCCAGACGTGAGCAATAGCAGAAGCCGTCCCCCCATGCCTGAGGGGCCTTGGTGGGGGGCTTGGATTTGGACCCCCAGGAGGGACCAGGAAGCCCGCGGGACCTACCTCGTCCCCAGGAGTCCCTGCAACCACCAGAAGAGGAAGAGCCGCGTCGCCCTCGTAAGGGGCAAAGGGAAAAGGACCCCCGAAAGGACCGAAATCGTTTCCTGCGTTGAGGGAGCCGGCCGTCCTTGGTCAGGCTATCAAGGCGCTCCCCAAAGAGGCGCAGTCCTGAGAAGGGGAGACCAGTAAGAGACTTCCTGGCGGCAGCTGCTTACTGCCGCAGCCAAATGGACCGACGGAGAGCCGCCAGTAGAGCCGAAGCCCTACCACCAAGCCGGACAGCATTGTCCATGGCTGAGAGCACGAATGCAATAAAGTCAGTGCAGACCAACAATTCCTTATACTCGGCCGCTCGCTTGTGGGATCGGGCAGCCTCCCCAAGGCGCTTAACCTTCTTCTTTATGGCAATAGCGACAATAGCCGCGGCACAGACCGGGCGCAAACCAGCCCCCACGAAAGCAAAGGCATGACATGCAAGTTGATCCATGCGCCTATCCACAATATCGTGCAAGGTGGTAGTGTCCGGCGAAGGCATCACAGACGTATTGGAGAGTCCTAGAACAAGAGCGTCCACCTCCGGGGGACAAGACCAACGACGGACCAGTTCCTCCAAAAAAGGATACCGTCTGAAAAAAGGATTCTTTTTGGCCGCCTTAGGGGGCACAATGTGCAAGGTCTCAAATACGGCAGCCAAAGTCTATCCGTATCATTGGGGGGCACGTGTCCTCGTCTGAGGAAGACCCAGGGTCACTGTCAAAGTCGCCTCGACGGTCCCCGGAGGAGTTGGAACCATGGAACAACTCACCTTCCTCCATAGAGTCACGGCCACCGAGAGTCTCATAAGCATCATCATCATCAGCAAAGAGAGAATAAGCCGGCTCCCAATGCCGCTTTTTACTAGAGACCTTGTCGGCAGCCGGGCGAGCCAATTGCCGTTCCAGGCTGGCCACGCGCAACGCTAGATCCGAGTGGGACCCCCGGCTGATCTCCCCCTCGCTAGGAGCTAAGAGCAGGCGCGGGGGCGTCGGCAACACCGCCGGTAGAATCGGACTGGGGAGTGGGCCGCTAGGCCATCCTGTTCCGCAATAACGCTCTGGGCGCAGGGGACACAACCGCGCTGCGACCGCTCAAGTGGGAAGTACTGTACATTCAGCACAATGGTGCTCGCCCCAAGGGGCCTCCAAGCTCGCTATCCCTAGAAGCCTCCATTAAATAAGCAATATCCACGGGAACCCGGCACTAAGCCCGGCCCGGGGTCCCCCCACAAGGTCCCCTGGAATGTAAGGGGAGGGGCGGATTGGACCAGGAAAAACCACAAGACAAGATGGGACCAGCTTGCCAGACATATGAGAAAACCGTAAGCATCCCACAGCACATGCACTGTGTAAAAACACACAGATGATATCTGAACCACTCACGGACCGCAGGGAAGATAGCCCGAGGAGGGAGCTCCGGAAGCACCAGCCGTCCCCAGGAGAGGGCAGCAGACCAGTTCCTGAAGAGCCTGGCAGAGACACCGCAGGAGGCGAGGTAAGATAGCGGCCGAGCGCCACCCCCCTCCCTGCAGCGCGCGAAGATCTTCGGGTGCCCACAGGACAATGGTGCCCGGAGAAGAGAAATGAGGAGGGGATCGCCCCTCCCCCTTACCCCCGTCCCACGCTCGCCACAGGCAGGGGAGCCCGGACCATCCGTCCTCGGCGTGAGGATGCACCCCCCCCCCCCAACGCGGCACGCCAGCGAGGAGGGAGCAGGAGCGAGGAAAGGTGAGTAACAGATGCAGCAGAGGTCCCGAAGGGAGAGCAGCAGCCATAAAAGCGACTGAGCAGTAAAGAAAGTAAGCACAAGCACACCAATATACACCAGTAAAGCTAGTGGGACAACAAGAAGCAGCAGGCAAAAGGGATCTCAGTGGTTTCTCCCCCCCCCCCCCTCAATAGGCTCACCATTAGCCTAAGGCCGGCTACCCTTTAGGTATAGGGTCTGCGGCCCGGAGCATAGCTCCATGAACACCCGACTCCAGGTGTTCCCTTACAGTCACCTGAACCTGCAGCCATGGCTGAGAGGCAGGGTGGGTCCCGGAACAGGTGGGAATAGGACTGCAGGGCCGACGGGCTTGGGATGCCCCACTCGCCTGCGAAAATCCAGAGAGTCATCTTCTGTCTTCGCAGTCAGGACTGCAATGAAAAACTGGGTATTATCCTGCCTTTTATGGGCCGGGAGGATCCACAAGTCTTCATACAGTCGACTGCGCCACCAAATGTGAAGAATTAAAGATGAAGCAACCCGTGCTGGATACCAGAAAACCAACTCACCTTCCTGGTCCCACTGCAAACACAATCAGAGTGCTCCGATCCGCTGACGTCACATCGCCTAAGCATTCGTCTAAGGCGACCGGCAACATCCCCCACTACCCTCTTAACAGGGAGCATGCCCGGGTCAGCCATTAACAAATGCCTGCCACGGGCCCTGCTAGAGGGATAGTGGGGATGCAGCAGCGGCTTGCATATTGGCCGTTGGACCGGGTAAGAATATGTTTATGCAACCTGGGAGTTTTCACACAGTGGAGCATCACAATTTTGGATGCCCCAGGGAGGAAGGAATCGATCGGCCCGGTCTTATAGATACCCAGGCCAATCACGCTGGGTTTTGTCCATTTGAAGCAAACCTGTACTGCCTGAATGGCTTGTCAGTCCAAGACAGGGAGTCCCCAACCTGTAGCGCGGTGACCACATGTGGCTTGCAGAGCCTTGCTGTGCGGCTCACGGGCTGTCTGCCATATACTGTCATTATATTGTAATTCATATTCTAGAATATTATTGGGGGATTGTTTTGGGTGAATTATGTGTTGATATTTTGGTTTGTGTTGTTGTATTAATTGTTAGATTGAGGTGGTAAGGAATCATGTTAAATTGTGTTTTTGATTTGAATTTTTTTTTGGGGGGGGGGGGGGGATTCTAAATTGTTTAGAATTACGGATTGGCACTTGCACTTTATAGAGCATATTTTCAGGATCTGGATCATAGGCAGTATTTGCACACTGCAATTTGCACTGCTGGGTTTTTCATTAATAATAATTAAGTGTATATATACATATGCATTAATTTATTGGTAACATTTGTGATGGTATCCTCCCCATCACCTACACACCCATTTATTGGTTTTAGCATGTTTATGTATTATATGTAGAGATCACTTATGTGTTGGTTATCAAATAAAATTTTGTAGCACTTTTGAGTTGAGAGTGGCTCCCTATTTTGTGGTCAAAGCAATCACTTGCGAGATCCGTTGTTGGATGAGGGGGGCACCTCCGCATTATCTGGATGCAGCACAAGCCATTGTATGTTGGAAAGGGGAGGGGTGCTGGGTGCATTAAAATAAACTTTCTTCACCGAGACCTTTAAAACTTGGAAAGATGGGGCTGGTCAGAAGGCATTACCAGCTGCAGCTACTGGAAGGAGGAGATTTTCTTAAATAGGCAGAACTGAATGGACCGACATGTTTTTTTCAGTCTTCCTTAGTAGGTTACCTTCTATGTTCCTGCATGTCCACTGGCACTGGTCCACTGGCAACCAAGCGCTGCTGAGCTGTGTACAATTGTGGTCTAAAGTGGACCAATGACAAGGATTTTGACAATCCTGGTGGCTGGTCCCTACCCCTGCCTAATGCTAGTGCACACCCTGGTCATCTCCCGACTGTTCTACTGCAACACCCTCCTCTGTGGATTGCCAACAGACTGTCACATCTCCAATCTGTTCTAAACTCGCTTCTCCAGTGCTGCCCCCCCTCTGTCAATCCCTCCACTGGTTACCTGTCTCCTGTAGAGTTCAGTTTAAACTTCTAACACTTACCTACAAAGCTCTCTCTAAACAGGCCCCTTCCTACATTTCATCTCTGATCCAGCGTCACCAACCCAAGCGCAACCTCCTCTCTGCCTCTGACATTCTCCTGTCCTCTTCCCTGGCTACCTCCTCGCACTCCCACCTTTAAGACTTCTCCCGTGCCTCCCCCTTTCTCTGGAATGCACTTCCACGTTCACTCTCCATCACTCCAAGTCTTTAAAAGTGCCTTCAAAACTCAATTCTTCAGAAAAACATTACCTGGCTTAAGCAACTCCTATAACCTTCAAATGCCACATGCAGCCCAACTCAAGCTCCACCACTTGTGATTCCCACCTTTCATCTCCACCCCCATCCTTTAAACTGTAAGCTCTCAAGGGCAGGGCTCTCATTCCTATTGTCTCCTGTGCTCACAACACGTTCAACCTCGTGGCATCTAATTTTGTAATGTTCCCTGTACTATATGTTTTACCTTGTCTGTAATCATACCTTGTAAAGCGCTATGAAATGATGGCGCTATATAAACAATAATAATTCCCATGGGCATCCTGATGTAGGATGCCCTCCTGTGTGAAACTGCCCATTTAATCCTGTTGCTTAATTCTCAGAGAGGACTGGTGTTCTAGTAGATTCCTCCCACACCAAAATTCCAGGGTTCATCGTTCATCCAATCAAACCGGCCAATCGTACTCCACGTGCGTCACCGCAATTGTTCAACTGCCAACACGCATGGCTATAAACCGCCAACCAGAACACAAACCGTGTTCACCTCTATATAAGCCACACACAATACAATCAGATCGATCTAGACCCACAACCACTTCCAGGCGGGAGCGATCAAGAGTCCTAGGCAAGTAAGGTAGCCAGGCTCTTCAGAAATAGCGTGAGCTTTTTAAATCCTTAATTCAGAGCATCAGTGACCCTCTGCTGTATTTTTAGAATTTATTTAAACAAACAGAAAAACACAAAAACAAGGAAAAACGATGTAAGGTGATAAAAACAGAACTATAAAACACGATTAATAAGATAAATAGCAAGAGATCAAAAAAATGGCAAAATACTTAGGGGGCTGCGGTTCGATCAAATACAATTCTGTGATTACTCACCTGTAGAATTGTTTTTATGGGTATCCAGCACTGGTTGCTTCATCTGAATTCTTCACTATTGGGTAAACCTCCACCAGGTGGCGCAGTCGACTGCAAAAAGACTTGTGGCTCCTCCCGGCCCATAAAAGGCAGGAAATTACCCATAATACCCGGTGTTGAAAGCAGTAATGTAAGAAGCCGGGAGGGAAAGACCATGTTAATGAAAACACAGCCCCACTAAGAACTCTCAAGAAAATCACCATAACAAGGCAAAAGAGGATAACAACAAGGGTGGGATGAAGCAACCCGTGCTGAATACCCATAAAAACAATTCTACAGGTGAGTAATCACAGAATTGTATTTTTCCTAGGTATCCAGCACGGGTTGCTTCATCTGAATTCTTCACTATTGGGACATCCAAAAGAAGAAGGGTGGGATCCCCAGTGAGCAACAACAGGTAGTTCAAGCCACTACCGCCTGAAGCACTTTGCGACCAAAAACAGCATCAGCTGAGACCCTAACGTCAACCTTGTAAAACTTAGAAAAGGTATGAACTGAAGACCAAGTAGCGGCCTTACAAACCTGTTCAACTGAAGCCTGGTGCTGAAAAGCCCAAGAGGCACCAACAGCTCTAGTGGAATGAGCTGTGACACGAAAAGGGGGTTCCTTCCCCTTGGCAGAATACGCTCGCACCACCGCCTGTCTGATCCACTCGCCGATAGTGGACTAGGCCAGAGGCAAACGCTTCCTAGGACCGGCAAGGAGAACAAACAGAGCGTCCGACTTCCGAAAAGACTCCGTGGCAACCAAATAGTACTTAAGTGTGTTGACCACATCCAGAGAATGAAGATTCCGTTCCTTAGAATTAGAAGGGGCAGGACACAAGGAAGGCAAAACAATGTCCTCATTGAGATGAAAAGCGGAGACAACCTTGGGCAAGAATTCCGGCTGAAGACGGAACACCACCTTATCCTGATGCCGCTCAAATAAGCTCGCTTTATAGAAAGAGCCGCCAGCTCAGAGACACGACGTACCGAGGTGATAGCTACCAAAAAGACCACCTTCAGAGTCAGAATAGATAAAGCAGCATCGCACAAGGGCTCAAAAGGAGGACCCTGGAGAGCAGAAGGCACTAAGTTCAAATCCCACACCGGTAACAAAGGTATACGCGGCAGACGTACATGGGTAACTCCCTGGAAAAAAAAGTCTTAATAAGCCTATGATTGGCAAAAGATCTTTGGAAAAAAATTGCCAAGGCCGAAACCTGTCCTTTGAGGGTACTCAGTTGCAAGTCAGACTCTAGGCCATGTTGTAGAAAATCTAGAACCCTGGAGATGGAAAAGGTGCGACAAGGAAGAGACTAAGACTCACACCAGGCAATGTAACCGTGCCAGACCCTGTAATAAATCATAGAAAAGGATTTCTTCCGAGCCTGAATCATGGTACGTACGACCGAGGCCGACGAATTTTGGGATCTTGTGATTGTGACGGGAGGCAAACAGGTCCACGTCCGGCTGACACCAGCGGCGACACAGGGCGTGAAAGATCTTGCTGCCGAGAGACCATTCCCCCAGATTAGAGGTCCCCCTACTCCGGAAGTCCGCCTCCTGGCTCTCCACCCCGTGGATGTAAACCGCCGAGATGCATGGAACATTCTCCTCTGCCCAAGACAGGATCAGGGACACCTCCTTGAGGGCTCGTTTGCTCCGAGTCCCGCCCTGATGATTGATGTAGGCGACCGCCGTCTGATTGTTCGAGCGGACCTAGACCGCACGACTCCGTAGGTGGGGAGTCAACTGGAAGAGCACCAACCTGATCGCTCTCAGCTCCAAGAGATTGATAGGCACATGAGCCTCCTGAGGGGCCCACTGGCCCTGGAACTTCAGCGATTGCCAGAACCCTCCCCAACCAGTCAGACTGGCGTCCGTGGTGACAATCTCCCAGCACGGAGGTAGAAAGGACCTGCCCACTAGAAGATTCCTTGAATCCAATCACCATGAGAGGGACTGTCTGGCCAGAGTGAATTCCTGCTCCAGGGACTCCTGTGTCCGATCCCAAATGGACAAGAGATTAATCTGAAGAGTTCTAATGTGGAACTGGGCGAAAGGTACAGCCTAGAAACAAGACACCATGAGACCCACCAACTGCATCCCCAGACGGATGGAGGGATGTGGATGCGACAACAAGGCCCGCGCCTACGTCTGAAGCCCCTCCACCTTCTGCTCAGGAAGGAACACCTTGACCTGAGACGTATCCAATGTCATGCCCAGGAAGGACCTCACCAATGACGGAGTGAATGAAGACTTGGGATAATTGATCACCCAACCGAAAGCCTCAAGAGTGGACAAGACCTTCTGAGTATCGCTCTCGGCCTGATGAAGAGATTAAGCAGCAATCAGCAAATCGTCCAGGTAAGGAAGAATGCGAATGCCCTGGCCCCTCAGGAGGGCCATGACATCCGCCAACACCTTGGTGAACACCCAAGAAGCCGACGAAATGACGACCGGTAAGGCCACAAACTGGTAGTGTTGGTCCTCCAAGGCGAACCTCAGGAACTTCTGATGTCCCCGGAAGATAGGAGCGTGCAGATAGGCATCCTTGATGTCCACCGTGGTCATGAAATCGCCGGACCGAAGGGAGTTCACCACCGACCGTAAGGTCTCCATGCGGAAGTGGCAAATCTGTTGAGACCCTTCAGGTCCAGGATGGGCCTCAGAGAGCCGTCCTTCTTGGGTACCGTGAAAAGATTGAAGTAGAACCCCCGACCTCGTTTCTGAAGAGGCACCGGGCAAATCACTCTGGATGACAAAAGACGCTGGACAGTCAACCTCAGGCCCAGTGCCGTCACAGGGTTATGGGAAATCCGGGACCGAAGAAAGCTTGGGGGCGGCCAAGCTGCCAGCTCTATCTTGTAGCCGAAGGACACCACCTCCTGAATCCACCAGTACGAAAAGTGTCGTCTCCAGGCATGAGCAAAGAGCAGAAGCCGTCCCCCCACCCGGATGGGTGAGGGCGCCTCCTCATGCCTGAGGGGGCTTACGCTTGGATCCACAGGAGAGACCGGGACGACCGCGGGCCCTACCTCGCCCCCAGGATTCCCTGTGACCGCCAGGGAAGGAGGAGCCACGTCCCCCTCAGAAGGGACGAAAGGAAGAAGACCCCCGAAAGGGCGGCGAATGCTTCCGGCGCTGGGGAATCCGGCCATCCTTGGCCAAGTGATCAAGACGCTACCCAAAGAGAGTCCCAAGAAAGGGAGTCCAGTGAGAAACTTCTTGGCGGCAGCATCGGCCGCCCACTGCCACAGCCAAATAGACTGGAGGAGAGCAACCAGCAGAGCCGAAGCCCTACCGCCAAGCCGGATGGCATCGTCCATGGCTGAGAGCACAAATGTAATAAAGTCAGCCCCCACAAAGGTGGAAGGACCGGGAGAAACCACAAGTAATGAGGGACCCGCCTGGAAAACACAATAGGGACGGAGGTTGAGCATCCCACAGCACATGCACAAGAAAAAATAATGAAGTCAAGAGGAGGATCGGACTCACGGACCGGGTGCAGGCCATGGACTCCTGTGACCAGCGCAGCAGGAGAGAATGATCCTCAGTGCAGCGGCGGAGCAGCAGACCTCACTCCAGGCCGGAAAGTGCGTTCCAGGCTGAGCAAGGGCCTGGAGCTCCGGGACCCCAGAAGAGAGCATCCCCCCCCCCCCCCCCCAAAAAAAAATACCATTTTGTGAATACTCACCTGTAAAATGGGTATTATAAGTATGTCACACACCCCACTTCAAACATTAATAATTACACTAGGGTTAACGCACCGCTAGGTGGCAGCATTGCAGAGAACTCTCCAAAAAAACTTCAACAGGCCCCTCCCGGTCTATACATACCTGGTACCTCCCAAGAACCTCCCGGTATTAGAACAGCAGTAAGACAAGGTACCAGAACCAACAATGTAACCCTCAACGTAAAGAACTAAACTTCACCAAATAAAGAGCCAGGATACCGAAAAGGGCGGGTGAAGTGGGGTGTGTGACATACTTATAATACCCATTTTACAGGTGAGTATTCACAAAATGGTATTATTCTAAGTATGTCACACACCCCACTTCAAACATTAATAATTACACTAGGGACATCCAACAGCAGTGTCCAGAAAAGGGTGGGTATCCGAAAACTCAAACCACTGCAGCCTGCAAAACCTTACGGCCAAAAACAGCATCCGCTGAAGCCCGCACATCAACCTTATAGAACTTAGAAAAAGTATGAACAGAAGACCAAGTTGCAGCCTTACACACTTGTTCAACCGAAGCCTGGTGCTGAAAAGCCCAGGACGCACCAACCGCACGAGTAGAGTGAGCAGTAACTCGGAAAGGAGGATCCTTCCCCTTAGCCGAATAAGCACCAACAATGGCCTGACGAATCCATTTACTAATGGAAGATTTGGCCGGAGCCAAACCCTTCCTAGGGCCACATGGCACAACAAAAAAGGCATCAGTCTTACGAAAAGAAGACGTAGCACGTAGATAGTACCTGACACATCGTACCACATCCAAGCAGTGCAAGGCACTCTCCTTGACATTCTTAGGCTTAGGACACAAGGAAGGAAGAACAATGTCCTGGTTAAGATGAAAAGCAGAGACCACTTTAGGGAGAAAATCTGACTTGTAACGAAAAACCACTTTGTTCTGATGATCCTCAAAATAAGGAGCCTGAATAGACAAAGCTGCCAGCTCTGAAACACGCCGAACCGAAGTGATGGCCACCAGAAAGGCAACCTTCTGAGTAAGAATGGACAAAGCGACATCCCGCAAAGGCTCAAAAGGAGGAGCCTTAAGAGCGGAAAGAACCAAATTCAAATCCCACACTGGGAGCAAAGGCTTCCTTGGAGGCCGCACATGCGAAACCCCCTGGAAAAAAGTATTGACCAAGGAATGACTAGCAAAAGATTTCTGGAAAAAAAAAGACAAAGCAGAAACCTGCCCCTTCAAGGTACTCAGCTGAAGACCGGAGTCCAGCCCCGACTGAAGAAACTCCAAAATCCTAGACACAGAAAAGACCCGGCAAGGCAAAGACCTAGCCTCACACCAATCAATATAAGATCTCCAATACCTGTAATAGATGGAAGAAGATCTCTTCCTGGCACTAATAAGAGTCTGAATGACCGCATCCGAAAGACCCTCCTCCTTTAAGATAGAGGTTTCAGCAGCCAAGCCGTCAAAGCCAGCGTTTGTAAACTGGGGTAACATAGTTGACCCTGAGTGAGAAGATCTGGCCGAAGAGGCAGATCGAACTGATCTACGGCCAGACGAACGATGTCCGCGAACCACACCCGCCTTGGCCACCTTGGAGCCACGAGAATGGCGGGAACTCCCTCCATAACCAACTTTCGCAGAACCCTGCCTAGCATGGGAATCGGAGGAAACAGATAAAGAAACCCCAGGTCCCTCCAGCTCAGGGACATGGCATCCGCCGCCAGAGCCAGAGGGTCCCGGGACAGAGACACAAAGGACGGAAGCTTGTGATTGTGACGAGAGGCAAACAGATCCACCTCCGGCGTCCCCCACCGGAGACAAAGTGACCGAAACACCTGGGGATGGAGAGACCACTCCCCCCGACGGGACGCACACCGGCTCAGAAAATCCGCCTCTGTGTTTTCAACACCCGGAATGTAAACTGCCGAGATGCAAGGGACATGAGTCTCCGCCCAGACCAAAATCAGAGACACTTCCCTGTGGGCACCCAGACTGCGAGTCCCGCCTTGGTGATTGATGTAAGCAACCGCCGTCTGATTGTCTGAGCGAACCTGAACCAGCAGACCTTGTAAATGATGCGTCAAGCGAGACAGAACCAACCTGATGGCTCGCAATTCCAGAACATTGATGGGCAAGTGGGCCTCCTGAGGGTCCCACTGCCCCTGAAACCGAAGATCCTTCCAAAAACCTCCCCAGCCTGACAAACTGGCATCCGTAGTGACAGTTTCCCAAAGTGGAGTCAGAAACGACCTGCCCTTCAGAAGGTTGTCCGAGACCAACCACCACAGAAGGGACTGCCGAACCCGAGGGGACAACCGGAAGGACCGATCCAACGCCCCCGGACACCGGTTCCAAGACGCCAAAAGATGAAGTTGAAGAGTCCTCGTATGAAACTGAGCAAAGGGAACTGCCTCGAGGCCACCATCAACCCCACCAGTCTCATCCCCAGACGAATGGACGGATGAGGATGGGAGAGGAGCAGCTGGACCAATTCCTGAACCAACAGAACCTTGGCCTGAGGAAGAAACACTCTGTGCTGGCAGGAGTCCAACGACATCCCCAGAAAGGTCACCACCCTGGCCGGAACCAGCGAGGACTTGGGGTAATTGATCACCCAGCCGAACCTCTCCAACATAGACACCACCGTGCTGGTGTCCCCCTCTGCTTGACTGAAGGAAGGAGCCATGATGAGAAGATCGTCCAGGTAAGGCACAATGCGAATCCCCTGAGCTCTGAGCAGGGCCATCACCCCCGCCAACACCTTGGTGAACACTCTCGGAGCAGAGGTGAGGCCGAACGGAAGAGCCACAAACTGAAAATGCCGATCCCCCACCACGAAACGAAGGAACCGCTGATGAGCAGGAAAGATCGGCACGTGCAGGTACGCATCCTTGATGTCTATGGACGTCATAAAGTCCCCCTGCCGAAGCGAACCGATCGCAGACCGCAGGGTTTCCATGCGAAACTTCCGAGGACGAATAAACCTGTTGAGGAACTTCAAATCCAGAATAGGACGGAAGGACCCGTCCTTTTTGGGAACCGTGAAGAGATTGGAGTAAAACCCGCGCCCCACCTCTGAAGGAGGAACCGGGCAAATGACAGCTAAATCTAGAAGATTCCTTACTGCCGCCAGGAGCCCCTGCGCGGCCAAAGGATCCAAAGACACCCGAGACCTGAAGAACCTTGGAGGAGGACGGGACTCGAACTCCAACTTGTAACCGGCCGAAACCACCTCCCGGATCCATCTGTCCGGGACCTCCTGGTCCCACACCCGGGAGAAAAGTTGCAACCGCCCCCCCACCCGAACGGGTGAGGGCGCCCCCTCATTGCTGGGTGGGCTTGGCACCCCAGACGCGAGTGGGGCAGCCACGGCCTCTGCCCCTATTCCAACTGGCGCCCCTGGGGGCCGAGGAGCCCGCACCTCTACCGGCTCCGACTCCCCGAAAGGACGGATTGAACGAGACCATCCCCCGAAAGGAACGGCGAAATTTCTTGCGCTGAGGTAACTTACCTCCCTTGGCAACAGAATCCAGCCTCTCACCAAAAAGCCTCAAACCCAAAAAGGGCAGAGCCGTGAGCGATCTTTTTGAATTAAAATCGGCCGTCCACTGTCTCAACCACACACAGCGCCGGATAGCCACCAGCAAGGCAGTAGCCCTGCCACACATCAGCATGGCATCCTCCTGAGCGGCCAGGATAAAAGACAAAAAAGCATCGCAGCGCTTAAGCCCAAGGGACTCATCACTGGTGGGCTCGAGATCCACCCCCAAGTCCCTGACAATAGACCTGACAGCAAAAGTCAACAGGGCCGAAGCACAGACAGGCCTTAACACCGAACCCGCACATACAAAACCGTGACGGGCAAGCTGATCAACCCGGCGATCCTCGCCGTCCCTGAGCGAAGTCGTGTCAGGGGAATGCACGACCGCCGTGTTGGACAGTCCCAGGACCGGAGTATCTACCTCAGGGGGAACAGACCAACGCTTCATCAATTCCGCCGGAAAGGGATACTTCCTATCCCAGCTAGACGGCACACCAACAAGACGTGTAGGTTGCTCCCATTGCTTGAAAACAATTTCTTCAAAATGCTGTTGGCTGGGAAACTCCAAACGCTGCTTGGACACCCCAAAAAGCTGACCCTTAGGCCTAGGAGCAACAACCGGAGGCTCCAAATCCAAAACCTCAAACATCTGGCTCAGAATGGTAGAGGAATCGAGAGGGAGGCCATCATCCTGATCCCCCTCAGAACCCAGCAACTGCTGAACATCAGAATCTTCTTCCTCAATGAGCTCACCTTCTTCACGGGGACGATCCGACCAATCCAGATCTCCCACCACTTCCCCATCTGAATCCGGCGGAGACAGATGCTTCCGCTTAGCTGAAACCTTCTGAGCGGCTATAGCAGAAAAACGCTTCTCAAGGCTGGTCAAGCGGGCACATACATCAGACTGCGAATCCCCGCCCAGGACAACGTCACACGGGGTCCGGAATAAGCGAGGGGGAGAGGGAGATGGCGCGGCTGAAGAAGTGCTAGGCACCGGAGTACTGGACTGCCGTGCAATGTTCTGCTGTGCACACGGGATACACAAAATGACATCTCCCTGGAGCGGAGTCCCACAACCCCCGCACACCTTGGATTGTCCCGAAGAACCATTCCCGGTATCTGTGGCAGCCTCCATGTGGTGAATTTTATGGTATTCGCAGAACCCAGGGATTTATGCGGTACGCGACCCGGGATGCCCCTTAATAACCTAACAATTGTCTAAGGATAGTCACAAGATCCTGACCCAGGGGAATAGCATAAGACCCTTATAAAAATATATAAAGATATAAATATATATATATATATATATTGCAATGAAAAAACACCCCCCACGAGCCAGGTATATATGACCGGGAGAGCCCTGCCAGACGGGATCCCAGGATCTGAAAGACACAAAGGGAGAGGGACAGGCGTCAATCCAGCACCATATACCAAAACCAACATAACATACAAAAACCCCCCTTACACCACCCCCCCCCCTCATTAACCAGAGACACAGGAAATGGTTAATACAACCAGCACCTTAAAGATGCGCCGGAGCGAGGAGGAAGGAGGAGGAGGAGGAGAGGACGCAATCCGAGGGGCCATCGCAAGAAAACTAAAAACGCCTACCTGAGAGGGAGAGAGAAACCGCGCAGCCAGGCACCGCAGAAGATGGCGGCCCGCACACAGCGCTGTGAGGGAGGAGAAGACAAGCTCCGGGAGCGCGGGAGCCGAGAAGGCCCCGCCCCTCCGGGACATCCAATCAGTGCGCGGCCCGCCCCCTGGCAGCGTCAGCGTCTGCCGGCGGAGACCGCGCTCAGACCTCAAGGACGGGACCGGCGGAGCAACCCGCCGGTTCCCAGTGCGCACCAGACACAGACCCACACACTGATACTCAGTCCCCCCCCCCCCCCCCCCCCCCCCGTGCAGACCGGACACGCAGGCTGCAAGCGCCGGACACGGCGCTCAGCCACAGGCGCGCCGCGAGGCCCCGCCCCCCCGGCTCCTGAGGGGAGAGGACAGACACACAGACAGGGGGACAGAGGGACACCCAGGCAAAACTTGCAATAAAGGTAGTCACAGTAAAAATCACGAAAAGCCTCACAATGTAGCAGCGCAGCAGCCACACTCACACAGCATGTCACCGTCCCAAGCGCGCCCCACACCCCGGAATGTGAAATAACAATATCCCAGGGCTAGGCACATCCTGACCGCTAACCTCCTATTAACTGGGGCATCCCACATCCGGATCACCACTCCGGGAATCCCGCTATGCCCCGCAATGAAGGGTCGAGCGGAGGAGCTAATCTCCTAGGCACCAATGGTGCCGGCTACCTTTTTGCCCGGCCTACAGCCGAAGCTGGGAGGCTGCCATTAAATAGTATACTCTCAAACAAGAGCCGGGCAGAAATAGACCACGGGGGGGGGGCCGGGGGGATACCCCGGCTACCTGCAAGCAGGAGACTTCTTTCTTCTGTCTTGTCGCCACCTTGCAGAGAACAACACTGGGAGGTTCTTGGGACGTACCAGGTATGTATAGACCGGGAGGGGCCTGTTGAAGTTTTTTTGGAGAGTTCTCTGCAATGCTGCCACCTAGCGGTGCGTTAACCCTAGTGTAATTATTAATGTTTGAAGTGGGGTGTGTGACATACTTAGAATAAGGCTCACCATAGCCAATGGCCGGCTACCTTTTGGGTACGGGGTCTGCGGCCCAGAGCTTAGCTCTGTGAGCACCCGACCCCAGGTCCTGAACCTTCAGCCGGGGCTGGGAGGCAGAATGGATCCGGAACAGGTGGGAATAGGCCTGCAGGGCCGACGGGCTTGGGATGCCCCGCTCGCCTGCGAAAATCCAAAGAGAGTCATCTTCTGTCTTCGCAGCCAGGACTGCAAAGAAACACTGGGTATTATGGGTAATTTCCTGCCCTTTATGGGCCGGGAGGAGCCACAACTGTTTTTTGCAGGTTTTGGTGGCGGTTTACCCAATAGTGAAGAATTCAGATCAAGCAACCCGTGCTGGATACCTAAAAAAAAATTTGTATGTTAGTCCACGCATGCTTTCTGGTCTTCTTCTTGATGGTAAGATTAGAGTCTCTCCCTGCCCATTCTGAAGCTCACCTTATTCCATCTAACCAGGGGTCAGTTTCTGACCCCTCCTATGGGGCAGAGCAATTGGAGTCACCCACTGTTTGGTGCATCAGGGATTCTCCATCTTTGGGTACCTGAAAGTTGGTCCATATGATATCCCCCATCTGTCCTGGGATTCCAAAGGGAGGAAGAATGAGGAGAACATTCCATGGAAGGGGGGCGGGAGATGGGCCCTGTAACCGCTTCTATGCTTGAGTGATTCTGATAACACTTTGTTTATGCTGCAGAGTTTTATGAGGGGAGAAAGTCATTCCAGCCGACCCCATGCGCATGCAGGGTCAGCCAAGGTCCATCTATATCGCTATCTCTCCCTCTCGCTCGCTCTCTCTCTCTCGCTCTCTCTCTCTAGCTCGCTCGCTCTCTCTAGCTCGCTCGCTCTCTCTCTAGCTCGCTCGCTCTCTCTCTAGCTCGCTCGCTCTCTCTCTAGCTCGCTCTCTCTCTAGCTCGCTCTCTCTCTCTCTAGCTCGCTCGCTCTCTCTAGCTCGCTCGCTCTCTCTCTAGCTCGCTCGCTCTCTCTCTAGCTCGCTCGCTCTCTCTCTAGCTCGCTCTCTCTCTAGCTCGCTCTCTCTCTCTCTAGCTCGCTCTCTCTCTAGCTCGCTCTCTCTCCTCGCTCTCTCTCTCTCTCTAGCTCGCTCTCTCTCTCTAGCTCGCTCTCTCTCTCTAGCTCGCTCTCTCTCTCTCTCTAGCTCGCTCTCTCTCTCTCTCTCTAGCTCGCTCTCTCTCTCTAGCTCGCTCTCTCTCTCTAGCTCGCTCTCTCTGCTCGCTCTCTCTCTCTCTCTAGCTCGCTCTCTCTCTCTCTCTAGCTCTCTCTCTCTAGCTCGCTCGCTCGCTCTCTCTCTAGCTCGCTCGCTCTCTCTCTAGCTCGCTCGCTCTCTCTAGCTCGCTCGCTCTCTCTCTAGCTCGCTCGCTCTCTCTCTAGCTCGCTCTCTCTCTAGCTCGCTCTCTCTCTCTAGCTCGCTTTCTCTCTCTAGCTCGCTTTCTCTCTCTCTAGCTCGCTCTCTCTCTCTCTCTCTAGCTCGCTCTCTCTAGCTCGCTCTCTCTCCTCGCTCTCTCTCTCTCTCTAGCTCGCTCTCTCTCTCTCTAGCTCGCTCGCTCTCTCTCTAGCTCGCTCGCTCTCTCTCTCTCTCTCTCTAGCTCGCTCTCTCTCTCTCTCTAGCTCGCTCTCTCTCTCTAGCTCGCTCTCTCTCTCTCTCTAGCTCGCTCTCTCTCTCTCTCTAGCTCGCGCTCTCTCTCTCTCTAGCTCGCGCTCTCTCTCTCTAGCTCGCGCTCTCTCTAGCTCGCTCTCTCTCTCTCTCTAGCTCGCTCTCTCTCTAGCTCGCTCTCTCTCTAGCTCGCTCTCTCTCTAGCTCGCTCTCTCTCTCTAGCTCGCTCTCTCTCCTCGCTCTCTCTCTCTCTCTAGCTCGCTCGCTCTCTCTCTAGCTCGCTCTCTCTCTCTCTAGCTCGCTCGCTCTCTCTAGCTCGCTCACTCTCTCTCCTCGCTCTCTCTAGCTCGCTCGCTCTCTCTAGCTCGCTCGCTCTCTCTCTAGCTCGCTCTCTCTCTCTCTAGCTCGCTCTCTCTCTCTAGCTCGCTTTCTCTCTCTCTAGCTCGCTCTCTCTCTCTCTAGCTCGCTCTCTCTCTCTCTAGCTCGCTCTCTCTCTCTCTAGCTCGCTCTCTCTCTCTCTCTCTAGCTCGCTCTCTCTAGCTCGCTCTCTCTCCTCGCTCTCTCTCTAGCTCGCTCGCTCTCTCTCTCTCGCTCTCTCTCTCTCTAGCTCGCTCTCTCTCTCTCTAGCTCGCTCTCTCTCTCTAGCTCGCTCTCTCTCCTCGCTCTCTCTCTCTCTCTAGCTCGCTCTCTCTCTCTAGCTCGCTCTCTCTCTCTAGCTCGCTCTCTCTCCTCGCTCTCTCTCTCTCTCTAGCTCGCTCGCTCTCTCTCTCTAGCTCGCTCTCTCTCTCTAGCTCGCTCTCTCTCTCTCTAGCTCGCTCTCTCTCTCTAGCTCGCTCTCTCTCTCTAGCTCGCTCTCTCTCTCTAGCTCGCTCTCTCTCTCTAGCTCGCTTTCTCTCTCTCTAGCTCGCTCTCTCTCTCTCTCTAGCTCGCTCTCTCTCTCTCTCTCTAGCTCGCTCTCTCTAGCTCGCTCTCTATAGCTCGCTCTCTCTCTAGCTCGCTCGCTCTCTCTCTCTCTAGCTCGCTCTCTCTCTCTCTAGCTCGCTCTCTCTCTCTCTAGCTCGCTCTCTCTCTCTCTCTCTCTCTAGCTCGCTCTCTCTCTCTCTCTAGCTCGCTCTCTCTCTAGCTCGCTCTCTCTCTAGCTCGCTCTCTCTCTCTCCTCGCTCTCTCTCTCTCTCTAGCTCGCTCGCTCTCTAGCTCGCTCGCTCTCTCTCTAGCTCGCTCTCTCTCTCTCTCTCTCTCGCTCTCTCTCTCTCTAGCTCGCTCTCGCTCTCTCTAGCTCGCTCTCGCTCTCTCTAGCTCGCTCTCTCTCTCTCTAGCTCGCTCTCTCTCTCTCTAGCTCGCTCTCTCTCTCTCTCTAGCTCGCTCTCTCTCTCTCTCTAGCTCGCTCTCTCTCTCTAGCTCGCTCTCTCTCTCTAGCTCGCTCTCTCTCTCTAGCTCGCTTTCTCTCTCTCTAGCTCGCTCTCTCTCTCTAGCTCTCTCTCTCTCTAGCTCGCTCTCTCTCTCTCTCTAGCTCGCTCTCTCTCTCTCTCTAGCTCGCTCTCTCTCTCTAGCTCGCTCTCTCTCTAGCTCGCTCGCTCTCTCTCTAGCTCGCTCGCTCTCTCTCTCTCTAGCTCGCTCTCTCTCTCTCTCTCTAGCTCGCTCTCTCTCTCTCTAGCTCGCTCTCTCTCTCTCTCTAGCTCGCTCTCTCTCTCTCTCTAGCTCGTCGCTCTCTCTCTCTCTAGCTCGCTCGCTCTCTCTCTCTCTAGCTCGCTCGCTCTCTCTAGCTCGCTCGCTCTCTCCAGCTCGCTCTAGCTCGCTCTCTCTCTAGCTCGCTCTCGCTCTCTCTCTAGCTCGCTCTCTCTCTCTCTCTCTAGCTCGCTCTCTCTCTCTCTCTCTCTAGCTCGCTCTCTCTCCTCGCTCTCTCTCTCTCTCTAGCTCGCTCGCTCGCTCTCTAGCTCGCTCGCTCTCTCTCTAGCTCGCTCGCTCTCTCTCTAGCTCGCTCGCTCTCTCTCTCTCTAGCTCTCGCTCTCTCTCTCTCGCTCTCTCTCTCTCTAGCTCGCTCGCTCTCTCTAGCTCGCTCGCTCTCTCTAGCTCGCTCTCTCTCTCTCTAGCTCGCTCTCTCTCTCTCTCTAGCTCGCTCTCTCTCTCTCTCTAGCTCGCTCTCTCTCTCTCTCTAGCTCGCTCTCTCTCTCTCTAGCTCGCTCTCTCTCTAGCTCGCTCTCTCTCTCTAGCTCGCTCTCTCTCTCTAGCTCGCTCTCTCTCTAGCTCGCTCTCTCTCCTCGCTCGCTCGCTCTCTCTCTAGCTCGCTCGCTCTCTCTCTAGCTCGCTCGCTCTCTCTAGCTCGCTCGCTCTCTCTCTCTCTAGCTCGCTCTCTCTCTCTCTCTAGCTCGCTCTCTCTCTAGCTCGTCGCTCTCTCTAGCTCGTCGCTCTCTCTCTCTAGCTCGCTCGCTCTCTCTCTCTCTAGCTCGCTCTCTCTCTCTCTCCAGCTCGCTCTAGCTCGCTCTCTCTCTCTAGCTCGCTCTCTCTCTCTCTCTAGCTCGCTCTCTCTCTAGCTCGCTCTCTCTCTCTAGCTCTCTCTCTCTCTCTCTAGCTCTCTCTCTCTCTCTCTCTAGCTCGCTCGCTCTCTCTCTCTAGCTCGCTCGCTCTCTCTCTCTCTAGCTCGCTCTCTCTCTAGCTCGCTCTCTCTCTCTAGCTCGCTCTCTCTCCTCGCTCTCTCTCTCTCTCTAGCTCGCTCGCTCTCTCTCTAGCTCGCTCGCTCTCTCTCTAGCTCGCTCGCTCTCTCTCTAGCTCGCTCGCTCTCTCTCTCTCTAGCTCGCTCTCTCTCTCTCTCTAGCTCGCTCTCTCCAGCTCGCTCTAGCTCGCTCTCTCTCTCTAGCTCGCTCTCTCTCTCTCTAGCTCGCTCGCTCGCTCTCTCTCTCTCTAGCTCGCTCTCTCTCTCTAGCTCGCTCTCTCTCTCTCTAGCTCGCTCTCTCTCTCTCTCTAGCTCCCTCTCTCTCTCTCTCTCTAGCTCCCTCTCTCTCTCTCTAGCTCCCCCTCTCTCTCTCTAGCTCCCTCTCTCTCTAGCTCCCTCTCTCTCTAGCTCCCTCTCTCTCTCTCTCTCTAGCTCCCTCTCTCTCTCTCTCTCTAGCTCGCTCTCTCTCTCTCTAGCTCGCTCGCTCTCTCTCTAGCTCGCTCGCTCTCTCTATCGCTCGCTCTCTCTAGCTCGCTCGCTCGCTCTCTCTAGCTCGCTCGCTCTCTCTAGCTCGCTCGCTCGCTCTCTCTCTAGCTCGCTCTCTCTCTAGCTCGCTCTCTCTCTCTAGCTCGCTCTCTCTCTAGCTCGCTCGCTCGCTCTCTCTCTAGCTCGCTCTCTCTCTCTAGCTCGCTCGCTCTCTCTCTCTCTAGCTCGCTCTCTCTCTAGCTCGCTCTCTCTCTAGCTCGCTCTCTCTCTCTAGCTCGCTCTCTCTCTCTAGCTCGCTCGCTCTCTCTCTAGCTCGCTCGCTCTCTCTCTAGCTCGCTCGCTCTCTCTCTCTCTCTAGCTCGCTCTCTCTCTCTCTCTAGCTCGCTCTCTCCAGCTCGCTCTAGCTCGCTCTCTCTCTCTAGCTCGCTCTCTCTCTCTAGCTCGCTCGCTCTCTCTCTCTCTAGCTCGCTCTCTCTCTCTAGCTCGCTCTCTCTCTCTAGCTCGCTCTCTCTCTCTAGCTCCCTCTCTCTCTCTCTAGCTCCCTCTCTCTCTCTCTCTCTAGCTCCCTCTCTCTCTAGCTCCCTCTCTCTCTAGCTCCCTCTCTCTCTCTCTCTCTAGCTCCCTCTCTCTCTCTCTCTCTAGCTCGCTCTCTCTCTCTAGCTCGCTCGCTCTCTCTAGCTCGCTCGCTCGCTCTAGCTCGCTCTCTCTAGCTCGCTCTCTCTAGCTCGCTCGCTCGCTCTCTCTCTAGCTCGCTCTCTCTCTAGCTCGCTCTCTCTCTCTCTAGCTCGCTCTCTCTCGCTCGCTCTCTCTAGCTCGCTCTCTCTCTCTCTCTCTAGCTCCCTCTCTCTCTCTCTCTCTCTCTCTAGCTCGCTCTCTCTCTCTAGCTCGCTCGCTCTCTCTAGCTCGCTCGCTCTCTCTAGCTCGCTCTCTCTCGCTCGCTCTCTCTCGCTCGCTCTCTCTCGCTCGCTCTCTCTCTCTAGCTCGCTCTCTCTCTCTCTCTCTAGCTCCTTCTCTCTAGCTCCCTCTCTCTCTCTCTCTAGCTCGCTCTCTCTCTCTCTAGCTCCCTCTCTCTAGCTCGCTCTCTCTCTCTCTCTAGCTCGCTCTCTCTCTCTAGCTCGCTCTCTCTCTCTCTCGCTCTCTCTCTCTAGCTCCCTCTCTCTCTCTCTCTAGCTCCCTCTCTCTCTCTCTCTAGCTCGCTCTCTCTCTCTAGCTCGCTCTCTCTCTCTCTCTAGCTCGCTCTCTCTCTCTCTAGCTCGCTCTCTCTCTCTCTCTCTCTAGCTCTCGCTCTCTCTCTCTAGCTCTCGCTCTCTAGCTCGCTCGCTCGCTCTCTCTAGCTCGCTCGCTCTCTCTAGCTCGCTCGCTCTCTCTCTCTCTAGCTCGCTCTCTCTCTAGCTCGCTCTCTCTCTCTCTAGCTCGCTCTCTCTCTAGCTCGCTCTCTCTAGCTCGCTCGCTCTCTCTAGCTCGCTCGCTCTCTCTAGCTCGCTCGCTCGCTCTCTCTCTAGCTCGCTCGCTCTCTCTCTAGCTCGCTCTCTCTCTAGCTCGCTCTCTCTCTCTCTAGCTCGCTCTCTCTCGCTCGCTCTCTCTAGCTCGCTCTCTCTCTCTCTCTCTAGCTCCCTCTCTCTAGCTCCCTCTCTCTCTCTCTCTAGCTCGCTCTCTCTCTCTCTAGCTCCCTCTCTCTCTCTCTCTAGCTCGCTCTCTCTCTCTAGCTCGCTCGCTCTCTCTCTAGCTCGCTCTCTCTCTAGCTCGCTCTCTCTCTCTAGCTCGCTCTCTCTAGCTCGCTCTCTCTCGCTCGCTCTCTCTCTCTAGCTCGCTCTCTCTCTCTCTCTCTAGCTCCTTCTCTCTAGCTCCCTCTCTCTCTCTCTCTAGCTCTCGCTCTCTCTCTCTAGCTCGCTCGCTCGCTCTCTCTAGCTCGCTCTCTCTAGCTCGCTCTCTCTCTCTCTCTCTAGCTCGCTCTCTCTCTCTAGCTCGCTCTCTCTAGCTCGCTCTCTTTCTCTCTCTAGCTCGCTCTCTAGCTCGCTCTCTCTCTCTCTCTAGCTCGCTCTCTCTCTCTCTAGCTCGCTCTCTCTCTCTCTCTAGCTCGCTCTCTCTCTCTCTCTCTAGCTCGCTCTCTCTCTCTCTCTAGCTCGCTCTCTAGCTCGCTCTCTCTCTCTCTAGCTCGCTCTCTCTCTCTCTAGCTCGCTCTCTCTCTCTCTAGCTCGCTCTCTCTCTCTAGCTCGCTCTCTCTCTCTCTCTCTCTCTAGCTCGCTCTCTCTCTCTCTAGCTCCCTCTCTCTAGCTCCCTCTCTCTCTAGCTCGCTCTCTCTCTAGCTCGCTCGCTCTCTCTCTCTAGCTCGCTCGCTCTCTCTCTAGCTCGCTCTCTCTCTAGCTCGCTCTCTCTCTCTAGCTCGCTCTCTCTAGCTCGCTCTCTCTCGCTCGCTCTCTCTCTCTAGCTCGCTCTCTCTCTCTCTCTCTAGCTCCTCTCTAGCTCCCTCTCTCTCTCTCTCTAGCTCTCGCTCTCTAGCTCGCTCGCTCTCTCTCTCTAGCTCGCTCTCTCTAGCTCGCTCGCTCTCTCTAGCTCGCTCTCTCTCTCTCTCTAGCTCGCTCTCTCTCTCTAGCTCGCTCTCTCTAGCTCTCTCTCTAGCTCTCTCTAGCTCGCTCTCTAGCTCTCTCTCTCTCTCTCTAGCTCGCTCTCTCTCTCTCTCTAGCTCGCTCTCTCTCTCTCTCTAGCTCGCTCTCTCTCTCTCTCTCTAGCTCGCTCTCTCTCTCTCTCTCTAGCTCGCTCTCTAGCTCGCTCTCTCTCTCTCTAGCTCGCTCTCTCTCTCTCTAGCTCGCTCTCTCTCTCTAGCTCGCTCTCTCTCTCTCTAGCTCGCTCTCTCTCTCTAGCTCGCTCTCTCTCTCTCTCTCTCTAGCTCGCTCGCTCTCTAGCTCGCTCTCTCTCTCTCTCTAGCTCGCTCTCTCTCTCTAGCTCGCTCTCTCTCTCTCTCTAGCTCGCTCTCTCTCTCTCTAGCTCGCTCTCTCTCTCTCTAGCTCGCTCTCTCTCTCTCTCTCGCTCTCTCTCTCTCTCTAGCTCGCTCGCTCTCTCTCTCTAGCTCGCTCTCTCTCTCTCTCTAGCTCGCTCTCTCTCTCTAGCTCGCTCTCTCTCTCTAGCTCGCTCGCTCTCTCTCTCTAGCTCGCTCTCTCTAGCTCGCTCTCTCTAGCTCGCTCTCTCTCGCTCGCTCTCTCTCGCTCGCTCTCTCTCTCTAGCTCGCTCTCTCTCTCTCTAGCTCCTTCTCTCTAGCTCGCTCTCTCTCTCTCTCTCTAGCTCCCTCTCTCTCTAGCTCCCTCTCTCTAGCTCCCTCTCTCTCTAGCTCGCTCTCTCTCTCTCTAGCTCCCTCTCTCTAGCTCGCTCTCTCTCTCTCTCTAGCTCGCTCTCTCTCTCTCTCTAGCTCGCTCTCTCTCTCTAGCTCGCTCTCTCTCTCTCTCGCTCCCTCTCTCTCTCTCGCTCCCTCTCTCTCTCTCTCTAGCTCCCTCTCTCTCTCTCTCTAGCTCCCTCTCTCTCTAGCTCCCTCTCTCTCTCTCTCTCTAGCTCCCTCTCTCTCTCTCTCTAGCTCGCTCTCTCTCTCTCTAGCTCGCTCTCTCTCTCTCTCTAGCTCTCGCTCTCTCTCTCTAGCTCTCGCTCTCTAGCTCGCTCGCTCGCTCTCTCTAGCTCGCTCGCTCTCTCTAGCTCTCTCGCTCTCTCTAGCTCGCTCTCTCTCTAGCTCGCTCTCTCTCTAGCTCGCTCTCTCTAGCTCTCTCTCTAGCTCGCTCTCTCTAGCTCTCTCTCTCTAGCTCGCTCTCTCTAGCTCGCTCTCTCTAGCTCGCTCTCTCTAGCTCGCTCGCTCTCTCTCTCTAGCTCGCTCGCTCTCTCTCTCTAGCTCGCTCTCTCTCTCTCTCTAGCTCGCTCTCTCTCTCTCTCTAGCTCGCTCTCTCTCTCTCTCTAGCTCGCTCTCTCTCTCTCTAGCTCGCTCTCTCTCTCTCTAGCTCGCTCTCTCTCTCTCTCGCTCTCTCTCTCTCTCGCTCTCTCTCTCTAGCTCCCTCTCTCTCTCTCTCTAGCTCCCTCTCTCTCTCTCTCTAGCTCCCTCTCTCTCTCTCTCTAGCTCGCTCTCTCTCTCTCTCTAGCTCGCTCTCTCTAGCTCTCGCTCTCTCTCTCTAGCTCGCTCGCTCGCTCTCTCTAGCTCGCTCGCTCTCTCTAGCTCGCTCGCTCTCTCTCTAGCTCGCTCTCTCTCTAGCTCGCTCTCTCTCTAGCTCGCTCTCTCTCTCTCTCTAGCTCTCTCTCTCTCTCTAGCTCGCTCTCTCTAGCTCGCTCTCTCTAGCTCGCTCTCTCTAGCTCGCTCTCTCTCTAGCTCGCTCTCTCTCTCTCTCTAGCTCGCTCTCTCTAGCTCGCTCTCTCTAGCTCGCTCTCTCTAGCTCGCTCTCTCTAGCTCGCTCTCTCTAGCTCGCTCTCTCTCTCTCTCTAGCTCGCTCTCTAGCTCTCTCTCTCTCTCTCTAGCTCGCTCTCTCTCTCTCTAGCTCGCTCTCTCTCTCTCTCTAGCTCGCTCTCTCTCTCTCTCTAGCTCGCTCTCGCTCTCTCTCTAGCTCGCTCTCGCTCTCTCTCTCTCTAGCTCGCTCGCTCTCTCTCTCTCTAGCTCGCTCTCTCTCTCTCTAGCTCGCTCTCTCTCTCTCTAGCTCGCTCTCTCTCTCTCTAGCTCGCTCTCTCTCTCTCTCTAGCTCGCTCTCTCTCTCTCTCTCTAGCTCGCTCTCGCTCTCTCTCTCTCTAGCTCGCTCGCTCTCTCTCTCTCTAGCTCGCTCTCGCTCTCTCTCTCTCTAGCTCGCTCGCTCTCTCTCTCTCTAGCTCGCTCTCTCTCTCTCTAGCTCGCTCTCTCTCTCTCTCTCGCTCTCTCTCTCTCTCTAGCTCGCTCTCTCTCTCTAGCTCGCTCTCTCTCTCTAGCTCGCTCTCTCTCTCTCTCTAGCTCGCTCTCTCTCTCTAGCTCGCTCTCTCTCTCTCTCTAGCTCGCTCTCTCTCTCTAGCTCGCTCTCTCTCTCTCTCTAGCTCGCTCTCTCTCTCTAGCTCGCTCTCTCTCTCTAGCTCGCTCGCTCTCTCTAGCTCGCTCTCTCTCTCTAGCTCGCTCGCTCTCTCTAGCTCGCTCGCTCTCTCTCTCTAGCTCGCTCTCTCTAGCTCGCTCGCTCTCTCTCTAGCTCGCTCGCTCTCTCTAGCTCGCTCTCTCTCTCTAGCTCTCTCTCTCTCTAGCTCGCGCTCTCTCTCTCTAGCTCGCGCTCTCTCTCTCTCTAGCTCGCGCTCTCTCTCTCTCTAGCTCGCGCTCTCTCTCTCTCTAGCTCGCGCTCTCTCTGTCTCTCTCAAGGTCTCTCTCTCTCTCAAGGTCTCTCTCTCTCTCAAGGTCTCTCTCTCTCTCAAGGTCTCTCTCTCTCTCTCAAGGTCTCTACCTACACACACTAATTACCAGTATGGTCACCCAGGGCATTTTCTTTCATTCGAAAAAAGTGTAATGTCACATGGGATATCTCATACAGCACTAGGGTGAGTAGACGCATAGGCAAGCCAAAGATCTGCATACAAACGTGTCTAAGGTGACACCCCACCTCGGGTGCGTGATTTTTCTTCATTACAGAACCTTCAGAGAGGACTGGCTTAAAGTTCCACATAACACAGAAAACTAAACGATAAAAAAGATAAAAAGACAAAAAAAAACACCACCCATACCTGTCAAGTTGCATAATTCTGGTACTAACATAATGGTTCCATTTGTGACCCCTGGTCTGGGTCTTTTCACATTGCTGACAAGCAGCGCCTGCCTCACGTCCCGGATGTGCTCGTTATATTGCTAGATCAAAGGGAAAAAAATAAAATGATAACTTAAAGAGGAACAATACACATGAATTTCAATTTCCTGTGTGTTGTTCCCCTCTGCAGCGGCATCCCGAATTGGGCGCGCAGGTGAGAGCGAGTGCGCAGATTGGCAGAGCGGCGTCCTCACCTTCACTTGGCTTCCTTCGGCACCACTTAAACGGCTAAGCAGCAGAGTGGTGCTGCCAGCCGCATCCCCCACCCACCTTGCAGCCTTGGCGTGACCTCACCACCCATACAGGAAGGCCGGGCGCGGGCCTGGTTAGAGGTGAGCGGGGATGCAGCCAGAGGGCACAGACACGGCGAGGGGTCCAGGAGAGGGTGAGTGTTTCTGGTGTTCATGGGGGTTTGTGCGGTCCGACTGCATCCCCATTTACCCCTAGCCGTGCATGCGACTGGCCTTCCTGTATGGGCGTCGCGGTCACGCCACGGCTGCAAGGTGGACAGGGCGTGACCCGCCCTGGATGCTTGGCCATCAAAGCCTTCCTGTATGGGCAGCCAGGTCACGCCCCGTCCACCTTGCAGCCGTGGTATGACCTCACTGCCCATACAGGAAGGCCAGGGGCAGGCAGAGTTTTACGCCACGGCTGCAAGGTGGACGGTGCGTGACCCATCCTTGGCTGCTTAGTGCCTTATTCATGAAGGGATAGCGCCAGGTGAACGCCGGAGATGGCACGCAATTACACATTTATGAAGTCGAATCTGGTGAGCGACTGGAACGCCATGTAGTGTCCGATTCATCATTATCCCAGGCTCAGCGCACAGCGCCGGCGTTCAGCCTTGCAGAGCGCCACGTCTTACTTCTCGCTACCTGGCGCTCTCCCATACATTTCTATGGACGATCCTTAAATCCCTTTCCTCATCTCAAAATTTCTTTTTCCTAAAAAAAAAATCTCAAACCTTCTGACATGTATCCGGGGCAAGAAAAATACAACTCTGTGAAACTCACCTGTAGAATTGGTTTTGTATCCATCCATTCCAGGCTGTCCCGATATCGTCATGATTGGGTGTTTGCCCCTAGGAGGCACTGACTGCAAGATCAAAAGACGTAGCTCCTACTAGCTCCCTATAAAGGCAGCTGCCCGTCTATCATTCCCCAGTGGTTTAAAAGCAGTACTCAATAAAAATACAATTCTGTGAAATACTCACCTGTAGAATTGGTATTATATGTATACAGTACGTCCTGCTCCAAACATAATACTTACACTAGGGGTTATCCTCCGCCAGATGGCGCTGCACTGCAGAGACATGCAAAACAGGCTCCTCCCGGCCCCTCAAATACCCGGGGACCTCCCACAAATCCCCAGCATTGAAAAGCAGTAACAAGAAGCCGGGAGTATTTAACCACCAACTGGTAACAATAATAACAATCACCATACAGGGGATCCAGCATAATGCAAAAACCAGGGTGGGGTGGAGCAGGACGTACTGTATATGTATAATACCAATTCTACAGGTGAGTATTTCACAGAATTGTATTATTCTAAGTATACAGTACGTCCTGCTCCAAACATAATACTTACACTAGGGACATCCAATAGCAGTGTCCGTAAGGTAGGGTGGGATCCCCAACAAAAAAGGTAACAGCAGACAGTTTAAACCTTGTGGCCAAAGACAGCATCAGCTGAGGCCCTAACATCAACCTTGTAAAACTTTGAAAAGGTATGAATAGAAGACCAAGTAGCGGCCTTGCAAACTTGTTCAACAGAAGCCTGGTGCTGGAAAGCCCAAGAGGCACCAATAGCACGAGTAGAATGAGCCGTAAGACGGAAGGGAGGACTCTTCCCCTTGGCAGAATAGGCCTGAATCACAGCCTGACGAATCCATTTGCTAATAGTAGACTTGGCAGGAGCCAAACCCTTCCTAGGCCCAGGAGGGACCACAAAAAGAGCATCAGTCTACCTGAAGGCCACAGTGACTACCAGGTAATACTTCAGACACCTGACCACATCCAAGGAATGCAGAACCCTTTCCTTAGCGGTGCTAGGATTAGGACACAATGAAGGAAGAACTATATCCTGATTCAAATGAAAGGCAGACACCACCTTAGGCAAAAAGTCTGGCTTAAAACGGAACACCACCTTGTCCTGGTGTCTCTCATAGTATGGGGGCTGAACAGACAGAGCAGCCAGCCCCGACACACGCCTGACCGAGGTAATAGCCACCAGAAAAACAACCTTGAGGGTAAGTACAGCCAGAGCAGCATCCTGAATAGGCTCAAAGGGAGCACCCTGCAAAGCAGACAAAACCAAATGCAAATACCAAACAGGGACCATAGTTTTATGTGGGGGGACGCACATGAGTGACCCCCTGCAAGAAGGTCTTAACCAAGGGATGCTGAGCAAAGGACTTCTGAAAGAAGACAGACAGGGCAGAAACCTGACCCTTCAGAGTACTGAGTTTTAGACCCAACTCCAATCCATGCTGTAAAAACTCCGGAACCCTAGGGACTGAGAACTCCCTACAGGGAAGAGACCTAGATAGGTGCGACCCCACAAGCTACACACAGCCGGGCTTGTCCCGAAGGAACCCCGGTCACATTATCCTGGGATGCCTCCATATGGTGATTAATAGGCACAATAGGCCAGTAGGGATTGACGCTGTAAGCTACCCTGGATGCCCCAATGACCCGCAGGGAAGTGGGAGTAATAATACTAGGCCCAACTAACAATTACACAGGGCCGGGAGAAGCCACTGGATTTTCCGGTCTGAAAGACACAATGAGAATAAGAGATGTCAGAACAATGCACAGTAAGCAATGTAAGTAATGTAAGAAATCACACGCGAGGGCACTTACAGACCAACAGGGAGGGGGGCCACCGACACACGCTCGTGAGGGACTACACATCAAAATGGCGCCAAGCAAACCTCGAAGGGCGGGCCGTGAAGCGGAGCGCACCAAGCCAGGTCCCCCCCCCGCAGAGCGCGAAGCTCTAAGACAGCAGCCAATGATAACGCCACAGCGCCGCCGCCCGGAGCAGAATATCCATGAAGGAAAAAAGCGCGCAGTAATGCGGCAGTAATGCAAATAAATACAAATCCGCGCGCAGCTAACACCACATATACAAATCCAAGGGACATTACAAGGCCACATGCATGTAATCTAGCACTGACACCACACCCCCCCTTCCTTTCCCCCGAGCCACGGGGGGAAACGAGGGAGGATGGCGGCCCTTTACACAGGGCCCACCACTACATAGGGCATGGGGCTACAAGGCGGGAGATATCCCATAGAGGCTCACCAGCAGCCTATACCGCCTACTCTTTGGTGGGGGACTGCGGTGGAGCAGAGCTCCATAAGCACGCATGGTGCTGCCTACCTTTACCCGACCAGTGCAGCCCAAGCTGGGAGGCACATCACACGGCGGACGGGTGGGAATAGTCCAACAGGGCCGCAGGCTTTAATAGCCCCGCTCACCTGCGAGAGAGTGATATTTCATGTCTTCGCAGTAAGCACTGCAGAGAAATCTGGGGATTTGTGGGAGGTCCCGGGAGGAGCCTGTTTTGCATGTCTCTGCAGTGCAGCGCCATCTGGCGGAGGATAACCCCTAGTGTAAGTATTATGTTTGGAGCAGGACGTACTGCACACTTGGAACAAAGGACAGGCCGGTTCATCACCATAACAGGCATGCAGGACATAATGAGCACAAGGGCGGGGTGCGATGGCCTGGAATGGATGGATACAAAAACAATTCTACAGGTGAGTTTCACAGAATTGTATTTTTCACCTCCATTCATTCCAGGCCGTCCCGATATCTTCACGATTGGGACATCCAAAAGCAGTGTCCATATGGGCGGGATCCCCAGTGCGGAACAGCATGTAGTTCATTTCATTACCGCCTGAAGCACCTTTTGGCCAAAAACAGCGTCAGCTGAGGCCCTGACATCCACCTTGTAAAACTTTGTAAAAGTATGAACAGAAGACCAAGTGGCGGCCTTACAAACTTGTTCCACCAATGCCTGATGCTGAAAAGCCCAAGAGGCACCAATAGCCCTGGTAGACTGAGCTGTAATACGAAAGGGGGGATCCTTCCCCCTGGCAGAATATGCTTGTGCCACCGCCTGTCTAATCCACTGAGAGTGGATTTGGCTGGTGGCAATCCCTTCCTAGAGCCCTCTGTTAAGACAAAGAGCAAATCCGATTTCCTTAAGGATTCAGTCGCAGGCAGGTAATACCTTATGGCTCTGACCAACCCAAATGCAATATTAGTTAAAGGTTGAAGCACACATTAATTAAGATTAATAGAATAAGGTAAGTAGGGGGTTCTGATATTCCCATGTGCACTCACTCTTTGCACATTAAAACCAATAAAGATATATATCTAAGTGGAGAATCGAACACCCAGAGAAAGTACTTGCATTCAAATAGATTAATTTTTAATGCTAGTGAAGGTACATAAGTAAACAATAATATATACAATACACTATATACAAAATGAGGACTGCTATGTAGTGAATCAAGAACACGGTATCTAGCATATATTACAAACAGCTGCTACAGAAATAAGCTTTGTAAGAAGCTCAATACTTATGGGAACCAATAATTCAATTGTCCCTGCACCACCCTACATATAAGAATAAATTTCAAAAGACCAGTGTGCACATATATGGTGTCCAAAAAGAAGGCAATGTAAATTTGCAAGCAAATATAATATGGGGCCCAGTACCCCACGAAAAGGACACCAATAAATTGCACCACCAATCTATATATTCAAAGAACAAGGCATGTAACAATACTATGAAATCTTAAATTGTAAATTTATTTACATCATGATTAAAATTTAGAGCTCATACAACACATAATTAAAACCATAATTACTCAACAGGAGACTACCAAGCCAGAGGAAAAAAGTGCCATTGTGCATATAGTGATATGAATATATAAAAGTGTATATAAATGAATAATACAAAGTCAATAAAGGGGGTCAACAACCCATAATTAGAAGCAAATTACCAAACCTATAAAGTGCTAATAAGACAATATATGTGTATCAACAACTAACACATAAAAATTGCACACCTAAAAGAATCCAAAAACTAACCCCAAAACAACATCCTCAAATATTAAAAATATATGAATTTCTATCACCAAGTGTCTGGCTGGGACTCCTGCCGTATCCTGGTGCCCCTTTACCCACGCGCTCTGTGGAAAACACCACTTTTACAAGGTGCCAGGAAGAGAACAAAAGGTACCTGTGCTGTTCACCTTAAATATGCCTCCTTAACAATCAATGTGCAGGTGAAGCAAATGAGCGACGCGCACATCAACCCGCGCCCAGCGTCTCCGGCCGGCAGCCGCCCAGCACGAGAGGATAATCACGTCGCACATGTGAGCCATGTGTATCTCCCCGCCGGCCGCCCCCCAAACCACTCGGTCATCCGCGTCACTCCACTTACATTAAATTACATTCAATACTGGCTAATCATTATTTACAATAAACAAAAATATATATACAAACAATGATGTTTAGATGTTCCACATACGGGTGAAAGATAACCACCCATAAATAAATCAATATCTATAATCTGAGATCTGTACAAAATAACAAAAAAAAAAATAATATATATACAGGAAGAATGCAGAATAAATGCAGAGTAAATCTGCCCATTATCAGTTTTTTCTCTAATTATATTAATTTCTGTCTATTTTTCCTATTTGTATCCATAACCCATTACACTTAAGTGGAGAGGGATACATAAGGAATCCAAAGAGGTTTAAAGAGTTGTTATAATTGCAGCAAGTGATCACTATCTCCACATTGTTATGACGTAATCCCTTACATTCATATATACTCCACATAAAGGAATAGAAAAAGTATCCTTATATATATGGAAGATTATATATAAAAAGATATATGTGTATATCAATGTAAGGGAAACCACAACAATAATTATATGAAAGAGTATACAAAAGAATATATAACACACAAAAATCCATAAATAAACATATAAAAATATTTATAAATGAATAAACGAACAAAACAAAAAATATAAATATAATAAATAAAAAAATTAATATATAATTATATATATATATATGCAAATAATAAAAAATAAAAATATAATAAAAAATATAAAAATATAGAAAAATATATAATAATGCAAAAAAATATATATATTTGTATAATAATAAAAAAAAAAAAAGACATTGAATGTGCACCAAACAGGTGAATGATATGTGAATAACAATAAATTATTATAAATAAAATAAAGAATCAATCCAAGTAAATTATTTAAAGAGTTATAAAAATAATGATAGTAGTGAATCCACCAATATATAAATGCAAAAAAATACCATTTTGTGAAATACTCACCTGTAAAATGGGTATTATAAGTATGTCACACACCCCGCTTCAAGATATCCATAACACGTGGGTAATACTGACCTGAAGAGGGCGTTCTGCAGAGATGATAGCAAAAAAAGCCCCTCCCTGATCCATAAATACCTGGGACCTCCCACTCATTACCCAGTATAAAGAAGCAGTAAGGTAAGGGACCAGGAAGAGGCAAATATAAGACAAAACAACGCAAAGTTCACAATATAAAGGATCCAGAATACAAGAAGGGCGGGTGAAGCGGGGTGTGTGACATACTTATAATACCCATTTTACAGGTGAGTATTTCACAAAATGGTATTATTCTAAGTATGTCACACACCCCGCTTCAAAATATCCACAACACGTGGGACATCCAATAGCAGTGTCCATAAAAGGGCGGGGATCCAAAACAAGGCAACAAGGCACAACTTAAACCACAACAGCTTGCAGAACTTTGCGGCCAAAAACTGCATCCGCTGAAACCCGAACATCAACCTTGTAAAACTTGGAAAAAGTGTGAACAGAGGACCAAGTAGCGGCCTTACAAACTTGCTCAACAGAGGCCTGGTGCTGAAAAGCCCAGGACGCCCCAACCGCACGAGTAGAATGAGCAGTGACACGAAAAGGGGGATTCCTCCCCTTAGCAGAATAGGCCCCAATGATGGCCTGACGAATCCATTTACTAATGGAAGATTTGGCAGGAGCCAAACCTTTCCTAGGCCCAAAAGGCACCACAAAAAACGCATCAGTCTTACGAAAGGAAGACGTAACCACCAGATAATATTTCACAACACGAACTACATCCAAGGAATGCAGCGCCCTTTCCTTGTCGTTGCTGGGATTAGGACATAGAAAAGGTAGAACAATGTCCTGATTCAGATGAAAAGCAGAGACCACCTTAGGAAGAAAATCCGGCTTGAAACGAAAGACCACCTTGTCCTGATGCCTTTCGAAATACGGAGCTTTAATGGACAAGGCTGCCAACTCAGAAACACGCCTAACCGAAGTGATAGCCACCAAAAAGGCCACCTTTTGAGTAAGTGAAGACAAAGCGACCTCATTCAAGGGCTCAAACGGAGGACCCTGAAGAGCAGAAAGAACCAGGTTCAAATCCCAGACTGGGACAAAGGGCTTCCTAGGAGGCCGTACATGCGTAACTCCTTGGAAAAAGGTCTTGACTAAGGGATGAAGTGCAAAGGACCTTTGGAAGAACACCGCCAGGGCAGAAACCTGCCCCTTCAAGGTACTAAGTTGAAGCCCCAGATCCAGACCATGTTGAAGAAACTCCAGGATTCTGGAAATGGAGAACTCCCGACAAGAGAAAGACCTACTTTCACACCAGTCAATATAGGACCTCCAGGTCCTATAGTAAATAGTAGAGGAAGAGCGCTTCCTGGCGCTAATAAGAGTCTGAACCACAGCGTCAGAAAGACCTTCCTCCTTCAAGATGGCGGTTTCAGCAGCCACGCCGTCAAAGCCAGCGAAGGTAAATTGGGATAGCGTAGCCGACCCTGGGTGAGCAGGTCCGGCAGTAGAGGCAGAACGAACTGATCCTCTGCCAGCCTTACCAGATCTGCGAACCAAACCTGCCTTGGCCACCTTGGTGCCACCAGAATCGCCGACGCGCCCTCCATGGCCAGTTTGCGCACCACTCTGGCTAACATTGGAAACGGAGGGAACAGGTAAAGAAACCCCAGATCCCTCCAGTTCAGGGACATGGCATCCACCGCCAGGGCCAGTGGATCCTGCGAGAGAGACACAAACACCGGAAGCTTGTGATTGTGACGAGAGGCAAAGAGGTCCACCGCCGGGAACCCCCACCTGAGGCAAATCAAGCGAAACACCTGAGGACTGAGAGACCACTCCCCCTGACGAGAGGAGGCCCTGCTCAGAGAGTCCGCCTCCGTGTTCTCCACTCCCGGAATGTAGACTGCTGAGATACACGGGACGTGGCTCTCCGCCCAGTCCAGAATCAAAGACACTTCCCTGAGGGCACTCCTGCTGCGAGTCCCCCCCTGGTGATTGATGTAAGCAACCGCTGTCCGGTTGTCCGACCGGACCTGAACTGGCAGGCCCTGCAACTGATGAGTCAAGCGAAACAGAACCAACCTGATGGCTCTCAACTCCAGAACATTGATGGGCTCGTGAGCCTCCTGCGGGCCCCACAGACCCTGAAACTGGAGGTCCTTCCAAACACCCCCCCAACCTGACAGACTGGCATCCGTGGTGACTGTTTCCCCAACACGGTGCCAGAAAAGATCTGCCCTTCAACAGATTGACAGACCCCAGCCACCATTGTAGGGATCAACGAACTCGGGGAGTCATCAGGAAGGACTGATTCAACGATAGTGGAGACTTGTCCCAAACCTTCAACAGATGAAGCTGAAGCGTCCTTGTATGAAACTGCGCAAAGGGAACTGCCTCGAATGAGGCCACCATTAACCCCACCAGCCTCATCCCTAGCCGGATGGCCGGACGAGGGGCCGACAAGAGAAGCCGAACTAACTCCTGAATCAAAAGAATCTTGGCCTGGGGCAGAAACACCCTGGCCTGCGAAGTGTCCAGAGACATTCCCAGAAAGGTCACTACTCTGGACGGAGAAAGAGAAGACTTGGGGTGGTTGATCACCCATCCGAACCTCTCCAGAGTGGACACCACCACCCTGGTGTCCAACTCCGCTTGGTTGAAGGAGGAGGCCATGATCAGAAGGTCGTCCAAATAGGGCACAATGCGGATACCCTGAACCCTGAGCAGAGCCATCACCCCCGCCAGCACCTTGGTGAACACCCGAGGAGCCGAGGTGAGACCGAAAGGGAGTGCCACAAACTGAAAGTGCCGATCCTCCACCACGAACCTGAGAAACCTCTGGTGTGCTGGAAAAATCGGAACGTGTAGATAAGCATCCTTGATGTCTATGGACGTCAGAAAGTCTCCCTGACGAAGAGAGTGAATAGCCGAGCGCAGCGTTTCCATGCGGAATTTCCGCGGCCGGATGAACCTGTTGAGAAACTTCAGATCCAAGATGGGTCGGACCGATCCGTCCTTCTTGGGTACCGTGAACAGATTGGAATAAAAACCCCTGCCCTGATCTGAGGGAGGCACTGGGCAAATGACAGCCATGTCCAGAAGATTCTCTACTGCCACCAGGAGCCCCTGCGCCACCAGAGGCTCCGAAGGCATCCGAGACCTGAAAAATCTGGAAGGGGGGCGGAGCTCGAACTCCAGCTTGTAACCGGAAGACACCACTTCCCGGATCCATCTGTCCGAGACCTCTTGATCCCAGATCTGGGAGAAGTGTCGCAGCCGTCCCCCCACCCGCATGGGTGAGGGCGCCCCCTCATTGCTGAGCTGGCTTAGTAGCCGGTTTGGGCTTAGAGCCCCAACTGTATCCTGGACGGGCTCTGCCCCTGCTCCCAGAATCTCCTCTGGAAGAGGGGAAGGCAAATCCCCTGCCGGATCTGGCCCCACGAAAGGAGGGGGTAAAGGAAGGCGCCCCCCGAAAGGGACGGCGTTGTTTCTTGCGTTAAGGTAACCTACCACCCTTGGTGACAGAGTCCAATGTCTCTCCAAAGAGCCGTAATCCAACAAAAGGTAGAGCCGTCAGTGACTTCTTGGACATAAAATCGGCCGCCCACTGGCGCAACCACACCGACCGCCGAATAGTCACCAGCAGAGCCGACGTCCTACCACACATCATCAAGGTGTCATCCAAGGCTGTTAACACAAAAGATAAAAACAACTCACACCGTTTAAGGCTAAGGAACTCGTCACTACCAGGACGAAGCCCGGAAGAAGTCAACAGATCACTGACCACAGACCTGGCAGCCAACACCATTAGCGCCGAAGCGCAAACGGGCCGCATGGCTGACCCAACGCTAGCAAAACCATGACAAGCCATCTGGTCAATGCGTTTATCCTCTCCATCCTTGAGGGTGGAACAATCAGGTCTATTTAAAACAGAGGAGTTGGACAACCCCAAAACCGGTGCATCCACCTCGGGGGGGGGGATGCCCAGCACTTAACCGCCTCCGAAGGGAAGGGATATTTCTTATCCCACCCCTGAGGAATGCCAGGGAGCTGAGCCGGCCTGTCCCATTCCTTAGCAATAATTTTGTCAAAATGCCTTTGCGTAGGAAACTCCAAGCGCGGCCTGGATTCCTCAAACAACTCACCCTTCTGCTGTGGCGCCTCCTCAGGAGGGGAAATATTCAGAACCTCCAACATCAGAGCCAGAGCGTGAGGAGTATCCACGGATCTCCCCAAGTCACCAAGCTCGGCATCAGCGCCAAAAGACTGCTCATCGTCCGAAATATCTGAATCCTCATAAACCTCCCCTTCCTCTAGCGGGGAATAATCAGACCAATCCAGATTATTAACGTCATCAAGATCATCCACCGGCGGGGCCGGCGACAAATGCTTTCTCTTAGCCGGAGCCTTACGGGCGACCGAGCTGGAGATAATTTTCTCAAGGTTGGCCAATCTGGCGCACATCTCAGATTGCAGCTCCCTTCCCAGGACGACATCACACGGGGTGCGTGTCAAGATGGGAGAGGGAGATGAAGCGACCGGCGGTGCTGACCCAGACGCCTGGGGTTCGGACTGCCGCGTAATAGTTTGCTGTGCACAAGGTATACACAGAAGTACATCGTCCCCAGTAATGGATACCCCACACAACATACACTTCCGGGGTTGCCCCGAAGGGGTCCCGAGCCCAGTATCCGGGGATGCCTCCATAAGGTGAACTTTTAGTGGTCGCTATGACCCAGGGAATTACGCCAGTAAGCAACCCGGGATGCCCCTTTAATGTCCCGAGTGGGAGGATTTAAGACCAGTAAGATTGAACCCAGGGATCTAGGACCGGGAGAAACCCCCTAAATACCACTGATGATCCAACCTGAAAAACACAAATAAACCCAATAAGTATGTGCCATAGAAGGACTAAGAAATAAAGAAAAGAAGAAAAAACAGGGGCCCACAGGGCCACTCACAGTTCCGTTGGTAGCCGAGTGCTACGTAATCACACCGTCCTGAGGGGGAAGACAGGCCAAGAAAGGGGCGTGGTCAGCGCGGACCGCGCGATTACGAGGAACCGCCCCCAGTCTGCGTCTAGTCTAGAGCGACAAGCTCCGCAGCGGCGCCGGCAGCAGAGGGGGGCGGGCCGCGGCAACGCGCCGAAAGCCCGGCCCCGCCCCCCTACGTAGAGAGCATCAGGGGAGAAGCTCCCCGCAGTGGCGAGCACAGAGACCGGCGCCGCGGATGTCCCGCGGCGCCGGTTCAAGATAGAAATGAGGAGCGTCTGCGGGCCGCAGCATCCCGCCCCGCTCCCCGCAACGGTCTGACAGGGCAGCGCCTGAGGTGAGGGGTGAGCCGCGGCATCGCGCCAACGGCCCAGCCCCGCCCCCCGCTAACAGTACGTGAGGAGACAGCTCTCCTCACAATCATGAGAGGGACAAAACTGGCGCCCCGGCGCCCGAGAACACAGACACAAAGTAAAAACACACACACACACATTAAAGAACGGACACCTAGCTCTAATAAAGTGACCCCCAACCTGAGGAGATCTGTCCTCTAGCGGAGTAATGGGACTGTAAAAAGGGGGAAATGGAAAGGGCCACCCAGGGATAAGTGTCAGGGGACGGGGCATCCCAAACCGGGGTCACCTACCCGGTGTAACCGCCTACCCTCTTATGTAGGGTCTCACGGTGGAGCTCTGCTCCTAAGCACCAGAGGTGCTAAAAATACCCTCACCCGGACCAGCAGCCGAGACTGGGAGGCATGTAATCTAAAGGGAAAAATGGGGTCCGAGCGGAAATAATTAAATAAAGGGCCGGGAGTGATCCCGGCTACCTGAAATCCCCCTGTGCAAGGAGGAGACATCATCTTCTGACTTGCTCGCCGTCTGCAGAGATGGAAAACTGGGTAATGAGTGGGAGGTCCCAGGTATTTATGGATCAGGGAGGGGCTTTCTTTTTACTATCATCTCTGCAGAACGCCCTCCTCAGGTCGGCATTACCCACGTGTTATGGATATCTTGAAGCGGGGTGTGTGACATACTTAGAATATATATATGTGCATGTGTACACATGTACATATATACACATGCACATACACCCACACATACATACACACATATATACACACATACACAATTCCTGACAGACTAAACAACCCCATATATATATATATCCAATCCCAAATTTCCTCCATTAGGATGACAAACTTGATTCCAAAGAAGATTTCTTTTTTAGTAAAGCTCAATACTTATGCAAAACATATATGGCAAATGTCCAATGGAGGTGGATCTGTGCAGCATGTAAGAATGCATCCAATATCATGCAGTACAAAGTAATGGAACAGCAAGGTGACTTACAGCGCAAAAATACCATTTTGTGAATACTCACCTGTAAAATGGATATTGTAAGTATGTCACACACCCCGCTTCAAGACATTCATTACATGCGGGTTATACTGACCTGTAGATGGCGATATTGCAGAGATGTAAAGAAAAAAAGATCCATAAATACCTGGGACCTCCCACTCATTACCCAGTATAAAGATAGCAGTAAGGTAAGGGACCAGGAAGAGCCAAATATAAGTCATAACAACGCAAAGTTCACCCTATAAAGGATCCATAATACAAAAAGGGCAGTGTGAAGCGGGGTGTGTGACATACTTATAATACCCATTTTACAGGTGAGTATTCACAAAATGGTATTATTCTAAGTATGTCACACCCCGCTTCAAGACATTCATTACATGCGGGACATCCAATAGCAGTGTCCATAAAGGGCGGGGATCCTAACAAGGCAATAAAGCGCAACTTAAACCACTGCAGCTTGCAGAACTTTGCAGCCAAAAACAGCATCCACTGAGGCCCGAACATCAACCTTATAAAACTTGGAAAAAGTGTGAACAGAAGACCAAGTAGCGGCCTTACAAACTTGCTCAACAGAGGCCTGGTGCTGAAAAGCCCAGGACGCCCCAACAGCACGAGTAGAATGAGCAGTAACACAAAAGGGGGAACCTTCCCCTTGGCAGAATAGGCCCCAACAACGGCCTGACTAATCCATTTACTAATGGAAGACTTGGCGGGGGCCAAACCTTTCCTGGGCCCGGAGGGCACCACAAAAAAAGCATCCGTCTTACGAAAGGAAGACGTAACAACCAAATAGTAATTCACACAGCGAACCACATCCAAGGAATGTAAGACCCTCTCCTTGTCATTGCTGGGCTTAGGACACAAGGAGGGCAGAACAATGTCCTGATTAAGATGAAAAGCAGAGACCACCTTAGGAAGGAAATCTGGCTTGAAACGGAAAACCACCTTGTCCTGATGCCTCTCAAAGTACGGAGCCTGAATGGACAAAGCCGCCAACTCAGAGATGCGCCGAACAGAAGTGATAGCTACCAAAAACGCCACCTTCTGCGTAAGCGAAGACAAAGCAATATCATGCAAAGGCTCAAAAGGAGGACCCTGAAGAGCAGAAAGAACCAAATTCAAATCCCAAACTGGGAGCAAAGGCTTCCTAGGAGGCCGCGCATGCGTAACCCCCTGGAAAAAAGTCTTAACCAAAGGACGAAGAGCAAAAGACCTTTGAAAGAAAACCGCCAGGGCAGAAACCTGCCCCTTCAAAGTACTAAGCTGGAGCCCCAGGTCCAGACCATGTAGAAGAAACTCCAGAATTCTGGGAATAGAAAACACCCTACAAGGCAATGCCCTGACCTCACACCAATCAATATAAGACCTCCAAGTCCTATAGTAGATGGTAGAGGAAGACCGCTTCCTAGGGCTAACAAGAGTCCAAATCACAGCATCGGAAAGACCTTCAAGATGGAGGTTTCAGCAGCCACGCCGTCAAAGCCAGCGTTGGTAAATTGGGGTAAAGTAGTTGACCCTGAGTGAGCAGATCCGGCAGCAGGGGCAGAGCGAATTGATCCTCTGCCAACTTTACCACGTCTGCGAACCAAACCTGTCTTGGCCACCTTGGAGCCACCAGGATTGCTGACGCGCCCTCTAGGGCCAGCTTGCGCACCACTCTGCCCACCATGGGAAACGGAGGGAACAGGTACAGAAACCCCAGATCCCTCCAGTTCAGAGACATGGCATCCACTGCCAGAGCCAGTGGATCCCGCGAGAAAGACACAAATGCTGGAAGCTTGTGATTGTGACGAGAGGCAAAGAGGTCCACCTCCGGAGACCCCCACCTGAGGCAAATTGAGCGAAACACCTTGGGGCTGAGAGACCATTCCCCCCGGCGAGATGAGAACCTGCTCAGAGAGTTCGCCTCCGTGTTCTCCACTCCCGGAATGTAAACTGCTGAAATGCACGGGACATGGCTCTCCGCCCAGGCCAGAATCAAAGACACTTCCCTGAGGGCACTCCTGCTGCGAGTCCCTCCCTGGTGATTGATGTAGGCGACCGCCGTCCGATTGAACCTGAACCGGCAAGCCCTGCAACTGATGAGTCAAGTGAAACAGAACCAACCTGATGGCTCTCAGTTCCAGAACATTGATGGGCTTGTGAGCCTCCTGAGGCCCCCACAGACCCTGAAACTGACGATCCTTCAAGAAACCCCCCCATCCTGACAGGCTGTCATCCGTGGTGACCGTCTCCCAACAAGGAGTCAGAAAGGATCTGCCCCTCACCAGATTGATCGGATCCAGCCACCACTGAAGGGAGGGCCGAACCCGGGGGGTCATCAGGAACGACTGATCCAGCCACAGCGGAGACCTGTCCCAGGCCGCCAACAGAAGGAGCTGGAGCGTCCGTGTGTGAAACTGAGCAAAAGGAATCGCCTCGAAGGAAGCCACCATCAATCCCACCAGCCTCATCCCCAGCCTGATGGCCGGACGAGGGACGGACAGGCGAAGCCGAGCCAACTACTGAATCAAGAGAACCTTGGACTGAGGAAGAAACACCCTGGCCTGAGAAGTATCCAGAGACATTCCCAGAAAAGACACTACCCTGGATGGAGAAAGGGAGGACTTGGGGTAGTTGATCACCCAACGGAATCTCTCCAGAGTGGATACCACAGTCCTGGTGTCTAATTCCGCTTGGCTGAAGGAAGACGCCATAATTAGGGATGAGCGAATCGATCCGGACGAACCCGGATTCGATCCGAATTTCAGGAAAAATTCGATTCGGATCGAAACCGAATTTCCCCGCGATTCGATCACTCGAAGTTTTCCTTTAACATCCATTCATTTACATTTACAGGCATTCTAAGATGGCGGACGGGACATGTCTGGACATGTATCCCGCGCCAGTGCAAGCTGGGGCAGTCACATGCAGCCTATCAGCAGCCAGCAAGCCCGGTGACGTCACACAGCGGTATTTAACGGCGGCCATCTTGCTTTTCCTCATTTCTCTATTGCATTCGTGACAGACAGACAGAACGCTGTGTAGCTGAGGCAGTTAGACAGGCTGGAGACAGGGACAGACAGGGACAGGCAGGAGACAGGCAGGAGACAGGCAGGAGACAGACAGGAGACAGACAGAAAGCCAGGGAAAGGTAGGAAAAACGGAGCTGGCTGACAGGGAGATTTTTTTTTTTTCATCCAGCCTTTGTTAGCGTTTTCAGGCTGCTTATAGTAACTAACTGTGCATATATACTGAACTGATCTTAAGTCTGCTGTGAGGCATCCCATTCTGTGACTAAAGCAGCCTCTGTTTAAGACCATATAAGCATTTGCTCTTATCATATTTGAAATTAGGCCTGATAAAGACACTTTTGCTGGCCAAAGCACTACTGGACCCTGCCAGGTCCATTCCTGCCCAGGGCATCCCATTCTGTGACTACAGCAGCCTCTGTTTAAGACCATATAAGCATTTGCTCTTATCATATTTGAAATTAGGCCTGATAAAGACACTTTTGCTGGCCAAAGCACTACTGGACCCTGCCAGGTCCATTCCTGCCCAGGGCATCCCATTCTGTGACTAAAGCAGCCTCTGTTTAAGACCATATAAGCATTTGCTCTTATCATATTTGAAATTAGGCCTGATAAAGACACTTTTGCTGGCCAAAGCACTACTGGACCCTGCCAGGTCCATTCCTGCCCGGGGCATCCCATTCTGTGACTACAGCAGCCTCTGTTTAAGACCATATAAGCATTTGCTCTTATCATATTTGAAATTAGCCTGATAAAGACACTTTTGCTGGCCAAAGCACTACTGGACCCTGCCAGGTCCATTCCTGCCCAGGGCATCCCATTCTGTGACTAAAGCAGCCTCTGTTTAAGACCATATAAGCATTTGCTCTTATCATATTTGAAATTAGGCCTGATAAAGACACTTTTGCTGGCCAAAGCACTACTGGACCCTGCCAGGTCCATTCCTGCCCAGGGCATCCCATTCTGTGACTACAGCAGCCTCTGTTTAAGACCATATAAGCATTTGCTCTTATCATATTTGAAATTAGGCCTGATAAAGACACTTTTGCTGGCCAAAGCACTACTGGACCCTGCCAGGTCCATTCCTGCCCAGGGCATCCCATTCTGTGACTAAAGCAGCCTCTGTTTAAGACCATATAAGCATTTGCTCTTATCATATTTGAAATTAGGCCTGATAAAGACACTTTTGCTGGCCAAAGCACTACTGGACCCTGCCAGGTCCATTCCTGCCCGGGGCATCCCATTCTGTGACTACAGCAGCCTCTGTTTAAGACCATATAAGCATTTGCTCTTATCATATTTGAAATTAGCCTGATAAAGACACTTTTGCTGGCCAAAGCACTACTGGACCCTGCCAGGTCCATTCCTGCCCAGGGCATCCCATTCTGTGACTAAAGCAGCCTCTGTTTAAGACCATATAAGCATTTGCTCTTATCATATTTGAAATTAGGCCTGATAAAGACACTTTTGCTGGCCAAAGCACTACTGGACCCTGCCAGGTCCATTCCTGCCCAGGGCATCCCATTCTGTGACTACAGCAGCCTCTGTTTAAGACCATATAAGCATTTGCTCTTATCATATTTGAAATTAGGCCTGATAAAGACACTTTTGCTGGCCAAAGCACTACTGGACCCTGCCAGGTCCATTCCTGCCCAGGGCATCCCATTCTGTGACTAAAGCAGCCTCTGTTTAAGACCATATAAGCATTTGCTCTTATCATATTTGAAATTAGGCCTGATAAAGACACTTTTGCTGGCCAAAGCACTACTGGACCCTGCCAGGTCCATTCCTGCCCGGGGCATCCCATTCTGTGACTACAGCAGCCTCTGTTTAAGACCATATAAGCATTTGCTCTTATCATATTTGAAATTAGCCTGATAAAGACACTTTTGCTGGCCAAAGCACTACTGGACCCTGCCAGGTCCATTCCTGCCCAGGGCATCCCATTCTGTGACTACAGCAGCCTCTGTTTAAGACCATATAAGCATTTGCTCTTATCATATTTGAAATTAGGCCTGATAAAGACACTTTTGCTGGCCAAAGCACTACTGGACCCTGCCAGGTCCATTCCTGCCCAGGGCATCCCATTCTGTGACTACAGCAGCCTCTGTTTAAGACCATATAAGCATTTGCTCTTATCATATTTGAAATTAGGCCTGATAAAGACACTTTTGCTGGCCAAAGCACTACTGGACCCTGCCAGGTCCATTCCTGCCCAGGGCATCCCATTCTGTGACTAAAGCAGCCTCTGTTTAAGACCATATAAGCATTTGCTCTTATCATATTTGAAATTAGGCCTGATAAAGACACTTTTGCTGGCCAAAGCACTACTGGACCCTGCCAGGTCCATTCCTGCCCGGGGCATCCCATTCTGTGACTACAGCAGCCTCTGTTTAAGACCATATAAGCATTTGCTCTTATCATATTTGAAATTAGCCTGATAAAGACACTTTTGCTGGCCAAAGCACTACTGGACCCTGCCAGGTCCATTCCTGCCCAGGGCATCCCATTCTGTGACTAAAGCAGCCTCTGTTTAAGACCATATAAGCATTTGCTCTTATCATATTTGAAATTAGGCCTGATAAAGACACTTTTGCTGGCCAAAGCACTACTGGACCCTGCCAGGTCCATTCCTGCCCAGGGCATCCCATTCTGTGACTACAGCAGCCTTTGTTTAAGACCATATAAGCATTTGCTCTTATCATATTTGAAATTAGGCCTGATAAAGACACTTTTGCTGGCCAAAGCACTACTGGACCCTGCCAGGTCCATTCCTGCCCAGGGCATCCCATTCTGTGACTAAAGCAGCCTCTGTTTAAGACCATATAAGCATTTGCTCTTATCATATTTGAAATTAGGCCTGATAAAGACACTTTTGCTGGCCAAAGCACTACTGGACCCTGCCAGGTCGATTCCTGTTGGGGCATCCCATTCTGTGACTACAGCAGCCTCTGTTTAAGACCATATAAGCATTTGCTCTTATCATATTTGAAATTAGCCTGATAAAGACACTTTTGCTGGCCAAAGCACTACTGGACCCTGCCAGGTCCATTCCTGCCCAGGGCATCCCATTCTGTGACTAAAGCAGCCTCTGTTTAAGACCATATAAGCATTTGCTCTTATCATATTTGAAATTAGGCCTGATAAAGACACTTTTGCTGGCCAAAGCACTACTGGACCCTGCCAGGTCGATTCCTGCCCGGGGCATCCCATTCTGTGACTACAGCAGCCTCTGTTTAAGACCATATAAGCATTTGCTCTTATCATATTTGAAATTAGCCTGATAAAGACACTTTTGCTGGCCAAAGCACTACTGGACCCTGCCAGGTCCATTCCTGCCCAGGGCATCCCATTCTGTGACTAAAGCAGCCTCTGTTTAAGACCATATAAGCATTTGCTCTTATCATATTTGAAATTAGGCCTGATAAAGACACTTTTGCTGGCCAAAGCACTACTGGACCCTGCCAGGTCCATTCCTGCCCAGGGCATCCCATTCTGTGACTACAGCAGCCTCTGTTTAAGACCATATAAGCATTTGCTCTTATCATATTTGAAATTAGCCTGATAAAGACACTTTTGCTGGCCAAAGCACTACTGGACCCTGCCAGGTCCATTCCTGCCCAGGGCATCCCATTCTGTGACTACAGCAGCCTCTGTTTAAGACCATATAAGCATTTGCTCTTATCATATTTGAAATTAGCCTGATAAAGACACTTTTGCTGGCCAAAGCACTACTGGACCCTGCCAGGTCCATTCCTGCCCAGGGCATCCCATTCTGTGACTAAAGCAGCCTCTGTTTAAGACCATATAAGCATTTGCTCTTATCATATTTGAAATTAGGCCTGATAAAGACACTTTTGCTGGCCAAAGCACTACTGGACCCTGCCAGGTCCATTCCTGCCCGGGGCATCCCATTCTGTGACTAAAGCAGCCTCTGTTTAAGACCATATAAGCATTTGCTCTTATCATATTTGAAATTAGGCCTGATAAAGACACTTTTGCTGGCCAAAGCACTACTGGACCCTGCCAGGTCGATTCCTGTTGGGGCATCCCATTCTGTGACTACAGCAGCCTCTGTTTAAGACCATATAAGCATTTGCTCTTATCATATTTGAAATTAGCCTGATAAAGACACTTTTGCTGGCCAAAGCACTACTGGACCCTGCCAGGTCCATTCCTGCCCAGGGCATCCCATTCTGTGACTAAAGCAGCCTCTGTTTAAGACCATATAAGCATTTGCTCTTATCATATTTGAAATTAGGCCTGATAAAGACACTTTTGCTGGCCAAAGCACTACTGGACCCTGCCAGGTCGATTCCTGCCCGGGGCATCCCATTCTGTGACTACAGCAGCCTCTGTTTAAGACCATATAAGCATTTGCTCTTATCATATTTGAAATTAGCCTGATAAAGACACTTTTGCTGGCCAAAGCACTACTGGACCCTGCCAGGTCCATTCCTGCCCAGGGCATCCCATTCTGTGACTACAGCAGCCTCTGTTTAAGACCATATAAGCATTTGCTCTTATCATATTTGAAATTAGCCTGATAAAGACACTTTTGCTGGCCAAAGCACTACTGGACCCTGCCAGGTCCATTCCTGCCCAGGGCATCCCATTCTGTGACTAAAGCAGCCTCTGTTTAAGACCATATAAGCATTTGCTCTTATCATATTTGAAATTAGGCCTGATAAAGACACTTTTGCTGGCCAAAGCACTACTGGACCCTGCCAGGTCCATTCCTGCCCAGGGCATCCCATTCTGTGACTACAGCAGCCTCTGTTTAAGACCATATAAGCATTTGCTCTTATCATATTTGAAATTAGGCCTGATAAAGACACTTTTGCTGGCCAAAGCACTACTGGACCCTGCCAGGTCCATTCCTGCCCAGGGCATCCCATTCTGTGACTAAAGCAGCCTCTGTTTAAGACCATATAAGCATTTGCTCTTATCATATTTGAAATTAGGCCTGATAAAGACACTTTTGCTGGCCAAAGCACTACTGGACCCTGCCAGGTCCATTCCTGCCCAGGGCATCCCATTCTGTGACTACAGCAGCCTCTGTTTAAGACCATATAAGCATTTGCTCTTATCATATTTGAAATTAGGCCTGATAAAGACACTTTTGCTGGCCAAAGCACTACTGGACCCTGCCAGGTCCATTCCTGCCCGGGGCATCCCATTCTGTGACTACAGCAGCCTCTGTTTAAGACCATATAAGCATTTGCTCTTATCATATTTGAAATTAGCCTGATAAAGACACTTTTGCTGGCCAAAGCACTACTGGACCCTGCCAGGTCCATTCCTGCCCAGGGCATCCCATTCTGTGACTAAAGCAGCCTCTGTTTAAGACCATATAAGCATTTGCTCTTATCATATTTGAAATTAGGCCTGATAAAGACACTTTTGCTGGCCAAAGCACTACTGGACCCTGCCAGGTCCATTCCTGCCCGGGGCATCCCATTCTGTGACTAAAGCAGCCTCTGTTTAAGACCATATAAGCATTTGCTCTTATCATATTTGAAATTAGGCCTGATAAAGACACTTTTGCTGGCCAAAGCACTACTGGACCCTGCCAGGTCGATTCCTGTTGGGGCATCCCATTCTGTGACTACAGCAGCCTCTGTTTAAGACCATATAAGCATTTGCTCTTATCATATTTGAAATTAGCCTGATAAAGACACTTTTGCTGGCCAAAGCACTACTGGACCCTGCCAGGTCCATTCCTGCCCAGGGCATCCCATTCTGTGACTAAAGCAGCCTCTGTTTAAGACCATATAAGCATTTGCTCTTATCATATTTGAAATTAGGCCTGATAAAGACACTTTTGCTGGCCAAAGCACTACTGGACCCTGCCAGGTCGATTCCTGCCCGGGGCATCCCATTCTGTGACTACAGCAGCCTCTGTTTAAGACCATATAAGCATTTGCTCTTATCATATTTGAAATTAGGCCTGATAAAGACACTTTTGCTGGCCAAAGCACTACTGGACCCTGCCAGGTCGATTCCTGCCCGGGGCATCCCATTCTGTGACTACAGCAGCCTCTGTTTAAGACCATATAAGCATTTGCTCTTATCATATTTGAAATTAGCCTGATAAAGACACTTTTGCTGGCCAAAGCACTACTGGACCCTGCCAGGTCCATTCCTGCCCAGGGCATCCCATTCTGTGACTAAAGCAGCCTCTGTTTAAGACCATATAAGCATTTGCTCTTATTATATTTATATTATAAGACACTTTTGCTGGGCATAGGCTTACTGCTGCCTGCCAGGTGCACTTCTGTTGAGGCATCCCATTCTGTAACATAGCATACCCCTCTTTATTTACACTAAGCAGCTCTCTTATTTACACTAAGCAGGCCTGTTGGAGGCTGAGTGTTACTGCTCACTTTTGGTGTGCATTATATTCTGTTTCATATAGACCCACCGCTGCCCGGGGTTTTTTTAAATATCACCTACTACCACGCCAGTTAGACTATGTCGGGCAGACAAGTGCCTGGAAGTGAAAAGAGGAGTGGCAGAGGCCAAGATTCCGCAGGCAGAGCTCGCATCAGACTGGGGGCCAGTAGCAGCAGGAGTCACGCTGAGAGACCTAATCTGCCAGTATCTGCTAGCGGTCGGGTCTCCACCAGTAACGCATCTGCCGTGGTAGATTGGTTGACGCGCTCATCAACAACATCATCACAACTTACGTCTGAGACCCCCAGTCTAGGGTCGGTAGGTTCCTCTGACACAACCCTGAGTTGGCATGCCCCGAGAGCAGTCCCTGTCCTCCCATTGCCTCTGGCCTACGCCGTTCCCTCCCCCAGCGACGTATCCTATGCTTTGGGTTCAGCTCCACTCTTTAGTGAGGAGGACCATCAGATAGAGGACAGTCAGCAGCTACTGCCCAGCCAAGAAATGGAGGTGGCTTCTTTAGCTAGGCAGACAAATAGTGATGTGGACAGTGTCGTGGGTGCTGCGAGCGTTCCAGCTCCTGCGCCAGACACTGTTGACGAATCCACGAACATCAGTGACGTACAGCCACAACTCGGTGATGATGATGATGATGACGATGAAGCCGATCGCACTTGGGAGCCGGGTGATGAAGGGGCTTCATCGTCATCATCAGGAGAAGAGGGGTGCAGGTTGCCCCGGAGTCAGCAGCTGAGGCAGCAAGGTGGTAGCAGTCAGCATGGGGGCACAATTCCAAAGGCTGGAGCCGGCCGGGGCCGGGGTAGAGCACCTGCTGTGCGGCAGTCTACCTTATCGGGAGGTAGTGGAGCAGGGGTTCCTGGAGTTGGCAACAGCAGCAGTGAATCAGTGAGGCCAGGGGGTGGGAAAAGTAGCTACTCGGCAGTGTGGCAGTTTTTCCTGAGGCATCCGCAGGAGGGTAACATGGCCACATGCAAGATATGTAGGCAAAAGGTGAAGCGTGGCCAGGGTCCAAATGTTGGCACCACGGCCCTGCGTCAACATATGATGCGTCACCATAAAACGACCTGGGAGAACCGAGGCTCCCAAGGGGTGGTCCAGTCTGCTTCCTCACCAAGTGAGCTCCCAATTTCTGCCAGCCAAGGCTCCAGCACCTCAGCCGAAGGCAGCTGTGCGTCATACCCATCCTCTGTCGCTCCTGCTCCTCCTCCTCCAAGTCATGCATCCCGCCAGCAATCCATCAGCGAAGCCATGTCCAAGAGACAGCAGTATGCGCCCACTCATCCTACGGCGCAGAAGCTGAATGTGCTCCTGTCCAAGTTGCTGGTGCTGCAGTTGCTCCCTTTTCAGGTGGTGGAATCTGCACCTTTCAGAGAACTGATGGCTTGTGCCGAGCCGAGGTGGAGAGTCCCAAGCCGTCATTTCTTTGCCAAGAAGGCAGTACCAGCGCTGCACACTTTTGTTGAACAGAAGGTGGGCCAGTCCTTGAGCCTGTCGGTGTGTAGCAAAATACATGGCAGCGCCGACATCTGGAGCTGTAACTACGGTCAGGGGCAGTACATGTCGTTTACGGCCCACTGGGTGAATGTGGTCCCTTTGCAGCAGCAACTTGGACAGGTCACGCCGCTTCGGCCTCCGCGCTCTCTGCCCATTGGGCCTGTGACACCGTGCGACTCGGCCTCCTCATCCTCCGCCATCTCCTCACCCTCCACTGTAGGCTCAAGTCTCAGTGCCCCTCCAGTCTACCATGTGTGCAGGGCACGGAGGTGTCACGCAGTGCTTCACATGGTTTGTCTTGGCGAACGGAGTCACACAGGGGAGGAACTGCTTAAATGTATTCATCAGGAAATCCAAACATGGCTTACTCCGAGAAAACTTAAAATGGGAATCATGGTTACCGACAATGGGAAGAACATTTTGTCTGCGCTGCGCCAAGGAAGCCTGACCCATGCCCCCTGCATGGCTCACGTCTTCAATCTGGTTGTCAAGCGGTTTCTGAAGTGTTCCCCCCATCTGCAGGACATCCTAACAACTTCACGGAAACTTTGCATGCACTTCAGCCACTCCTACACCGCCAAACACACCCTTCTTGAGCTACAGCGTCAGAATGGTATCCCCCAACATAGTCTGATTTGCGATGTTTCCACCCGTTGGAATTCCACCCTTCACATGTTGGACCGATTATATGAACAGAGAAAAGCCATCACGGATTTCCTGATGATCCAAGCAGATAGGGGGACTCCCCTGTGTAACTTCAATGTCAACCAGTGGCAGCTCATACGTGACACCTGCCGTTTGCTCAGGCCCTTTGAGGAAGCCACTTTATTTGTCAGTCGGCAGGATTACGGGATGAACGACGTGATTCCACTGCTTCATGTACTACAGCACATGTTGGAAACCATGGCTGGTCAGGGCACTGGAGACATGGCGTTTACATCTTACGGCCACATGAACCCCGTTGGAGCTGAACTGGAGGAGGAGGAGGAGGAAGAGGAGGAGGAGGAGTTGCCCAGCGAAACACAGTTTAGGCTTGGCGAAATGGCTGGTTTATCTAGTCAGCGGACAGGAGAGGAGGAGCAGGAGCAGCCAGAGGAGCTAGAGGTTTTTGAGGAAGGAGAGACAGAGGACCCGGGCACACCGTGGCAGTATGCAGTGGAGATGGAGACAGGTAGTCCATCCGAGTCACTTGCGCAAATGGCACGAAGCATGCTCACATGCTTGCGTAGTGACCCCAGAATTGTTTCCATCTGTCGGCGGGATGACTTCTGGCTGTCCACCTTATTGGACCCTCGCTTCCGGCACAAAATGGGGGCATTTTTTAAACCCACCGAGAGGGAGGACAAACTCAACTACTACAAAGACATTCTACGTAGGCAGTTGGCCGATGCCTATCTGCGCCATGGTCCATACTCTCGCAGGTCTGACTCGAGGGGACCTCTGCGCTCACCTTCCACTGCCATGGCCGCTGGGGGGGTTGGCAGCAGCAGCAGCAGAAGCTCCATCAGCAGCAGCAGCCTCAGTCTTCAGTCGCTAATGAGTAGCTTTCTACACCCGCATAGTGAGGCTACTCATGAGCAGCAGGAAGACCTGGAGCAGGACCTGAACCAGCAGGTCATGTCATACTTTGACATGACCATGCCAACACACCTTGAGGATCCGCTGGACTTCTGGGCAGCCAAACTTGATTTGTGGCCGCAACTAGCAGAGTTTGCCCTGGAAAAGCTGTCCTGCCCGGCAAGTAGCGTGCCATCTGAGCGGGTGTTTAGTGCGGCGGGGGCCATAGTTACGGCGAGGAGAACTCGTCTGTCAACTAAAAATGTGGAGAGACTCACCTTTGTCAAAATGAATCAGGGATGGATCAGCCAGGATTTCCACCCACCAATGCCTGATGCATGCGACTAGATTCAGCATGGTGCCACGTTTTACACTTTCCAAATGGTGCAAAACATATTTATGTCTTTAGGCCATTTTTTGGGCTCCTGCTGCTGCTGCTGCCAACTCCTGCCAACTCCAGGGTGTGATTCATCCAATTTTTGGGCTCCTGAGGCCAACTCCAGTGTATATTTGGGCTCCTGCTGCTGCTGCTGTCAACTCCTGCCAACTCCAGGGTGTGATTCATCCAATTTTTGGGCTCCTGAGGCCAACTCCAGTGTATATTTGGGCTCCTGCTGCTGCTGCTGCCAACTTCTGCCAACTCCAGGGTGTGATTCATCCAATTTTTGGGCTCCTGAAGCCAACTCCAGTGTATATTTGGGCTCCTGCTGCTGCAGCTGCCAACTTCTGCCAACTCCAGGGTGTGATTCATCCAATTTTTGGGCTCCTGAGGCCAACTCCAGTGTATATTTGGGCTCCTGCTGCTGCTGCTGCCAACTTCTGCCAACTCCAGGGTGTGATTCATCCAATTTTTGGGCTCCTGAGGCCAACTCCAGTGTATATTTGGGCTCCTGCTGCTGCTGCTGCCAACTTCTGCCAACTCCAGGGTGTGATTCATCCAATTTTTGGGCTCCTGAGGCCAACTCCAGTGTATATTTGGGCTCCTGCTGCTGCTGCTGCCAACTTCTGCCAACTCCAGGGTGTGATTCATCCAATTTTTGGGCTCCTGAGGCCAACTCCAGTGTATATTTGGGCTCCTGCTGCTGCTGCCAACTTCTGCCAACTCCAGGGTGTGATTCATCCAATTTTTGGGCTCCTGAGGCCAACTCCAGTGTATATTTGGGCTCCTGCTGCTGCTGCCGCCAACTTCTGCCAACTCCAGGGTGTGATTCATCCAATTTTTGGGCTCCTGAGGCCAACTCCAGTGTATATTTGGGCTCCTGCTGCTGCTACTGTCAACTCCTGCCAACTCCAGGGTGTGATTCATCCAATTTTTGGGCTCCTGAGGCCAACTCCAGTGTATATTTGGGCTCCTGCTGCTGCTGCCAACTTCTGCCAACTCCAGGGTGTGATTCATCCAATTTTTGGGCTCCTGAGGCCAACTCCAGTGTATATTTGGGCTCCTGCTGCTGCTACTGTCAACTCCTGCCAACTCCAGGGTGTGATTCATCCAATTTTTGGGCTCCTGAGGCCAACTCCAGTGTATATTTGGGCTCCTGCTGCTGCTGCCAACTTCTGCCAACTCCAGGGTGTGATTCATCCAATTTTTGGGCTCCTGAGGCCAACTCCAGTGTATATTTGGGCTCCTGCTGCTGCTACTGTCAACTCCTGCCAACTCCAGGGTGTGATTCATCCAATTTTTGGGCTCCTGAGGCCAACTCCAGTGTATATTTGGGCTCCTGCTGCTGCTGCCAACTTCTGCCAACTCCAGGGTGTGATTCATCCAATTTTTGGGCTCCTGAAGCCAACTCCAGTGTATATTTGGGCTCCTGCTGCTGCCAACTTCTGCCAACTCCAGGGTGTGATTCATCCAATTTTTGGGCTCCTGAGGCCAACTCCAGTGTATATTTGGGCTCCTGCTGCTGCTGCTGCCAACTTCTGCCAACTCCAGGGTGTGATTCATCCAATTTTTGGGCTCCTGAGGCCAACTCCAGTGTATATTTGGGCTCCTGCTGCTGCTGCTGCCAACTTCTGCCAACTCCAGGGTGTGATTCATCCAATTTTTGGGCTCCTGAGGCCAACTCCAGTGTATATTTGGGCTCCTGCTGCTGCTACTGTCAACTCCTGCCAACTCCAGGGTGTGATTCATCCAATTTTTGGGCTCCTGAGGCCAACTCCAGTGTATATTTGGGCTCCTGCTGCTGCTGCTGCCAACTTCTGCCAACTCCAGGGTGTGATTCATCCAATTTTTGGGCTCCTGAGGCCAACTCCAGTGTATATTTGGGCTCCTGCTGCTGCTGCTGCCAACTTCTGCCAACTCCAGGGTGTGATTCATCCAATTTTTGGGCTCCTGAGGCCAACTCCAGTGTATATTTGGGCTCCTGCTGCTGCTACTGTCAACTCCTGCCAACTCCAGGGTGTGATTCATCCAATTTTTGGGCTCCTGAGGCCAACTCCAGTGTATATTTGGGCTCCTGCTGCTGCTGCTGCCAACTTCTGCCAACTCCAGGGTGTGATTCATCCAATTTTTGGGCTCCTGAGGCCAACTCCAGTGTATATTTGGGCTCCTGCTGCTGCTACTGTCAACTCCTGCCAACTCCAGGGTGTGATTCATCCAATTTTTGGGCTCCTGAGGCCAACTCCAGTGTATATTTGGGCTCCTGCTGCTGCTGCTGCCAACTTCTGCCAACTCCAGGGTGTGATTCATCCAATTTTTGGGCTCCTGAGGCCAACTCCAGTGTATATTTGGGCTCCTGCTGCTGCTACTGTCAACTCCTGCCAACTCCAGGGTGTGATTCATCCAATTTTTGGGCTCCTGAGGCCAACTCCAGTGTATATTTGGGCTCCTGCTGCTGCTGCTGCCAACTTCTGCCAACTCCAGGGTGTGATTCATCCAATTTTTGGGCTCCTGAGGCCAACTCCAGTGTATATTTGGGCTCCTGCTGCTGCTGCTGCCAACTTCTGCCAACTCCAGGGTGTGATTCATCCAATTTTTGGGCTCCTGAGGCCAACTCCAGTGTATATTTGGGCTCCTGCTGCTGCTGCTGCCAACTTCTGCCAACTCCAGGGTGTGATTCATCCAATTTTTGGGCTCCTGAGGCCAACTCCAGTGTATATTTGGGCTCCTGCTGCTGCTACTGTCAACTCCTGCCAACTCCAGGGTGTGATTCATCCAATTTTTGGGCTCCTGAGGCCAACTCCAGTGTATATTTGGGCTCCTGCTGCTGCTGCTGCCAACTTCTGCCAACTCCAGGGTGTGATTCATCCAATTTTTGGGCTCCTGAAGCCAACTCCAGTGTATATTTGGGCTCCTGCTGCTGCTGCTGCCAACTTCTGCCAACTCCAGGGTGTGATTCATCCAATTTTTGGGCTCCTGAGGCCAACTCCAGTGTATATTTGGGCTCCTGCTGCTGCTGCTGCCAACTTCTGCCAACTCCAGGGTGTGATTCATCCAATTTTTGGGCTCCTGAAGCCAACTCCAGTGTATATTTGGGCTCCTGCTGCTGCTGGTGTCAACTCCTGCCAACTCCAGGGTGTGATTCATCCAATTTTTGGGCTCCTGAAGCCAACTCCAGTGTATATTTGGGCTCCTGCTGCTGCTACTGTCAACTCCTGCCAACTCCAGGGTGTGATTCATCCAATTTTTGGGCTCCTGAGGCCAACTCCAGTGTATATTTGGGCTCCTGCTGCTGCCAACTTCTGCCAACTCCAGGGTGTGATTCATCCAATTTTTGGGCTCCTGAGGCCAACTCCAGTGTATATTTGGGCTGCTGCTACTGTCAACTCCTGCCAACTCCAGGGTGTGATTCATCCAATTTTTGGGCTCCTGAGGCCAACTCCAGTGTATATTTGGGCTCCTGCTGCTGCCAACTTCTGCCAACTCCAGGGTGTGATTCATCCAATTTTTGGGCTCCTGAGGCCAACTCCAGTGTATATTTGGGCTCCTGCTGCTGCTACTGTCAACTCCTGCCAACTCCAGGGTGTGATTCATCCAATTTTTGGGCTCCTGAGGCCAACTCCAGTGTATATTTGGGCTCCTGCTGCTGCTGCTGCCAACTTCTGCCAACTCCAGGGTGTGATTCATCCAATTTTTGGGCTCCTGAGGCCAACTCCAGTGTATATTTGGGCTCCTGCTGCTGCTACTGTCAACTCCTGCCAACTCCAGGGTGTGATTCATCCAATTTTTGGGCTCCTGAGGCCAACTCCAGTGTATATTTGGGCTCCTGCTGCTGCTGCTGCCAACTTCTGCCAACTCCAGGGTGTGATTCATCCAATTTTTGGGCTCCTGAGGCCAACTCCAGTGTATATTTGGGCTCCTGCTGCTGCTACTGTCAACTCCTGCCAACTCCAGGGTGTGATTCATCCAATTTTTGGGCTCCTGAGGCCAACTCCAGTGTATATTTGGGCTCCTGCTGCTGCTACTGTCAACTCCTGCCAACTCCAGGGTGTGATTCATCCAATTTTTGGGCTCCTGAAGCCAACTCCAGTGTATATTTGGGCTCCTGCTGCTGCTGCCAACTTCTGCCAACTCCAGGGTGTGATTCATCCAATTTTTGGGCTCCTGAGGCCAACTCCAGTGTATATTTGGGCTCCTTCTGCCCCTCATAGTGATGCCACTTCAACTCTCTGCAATTGTGCCGCTCTGCGATTCTATTAGCGATGCCTCTGATCTGCATGTGATATTTCTTCAAAGTATTATTTAACTAACCCAGCACGCATCCTGTGCGTGTTACAGCAAGGCTGAATGGTTTACAACCCTATTGAGGCTGTAGGAGGCTCAGAAATAGCCGTTTTTAATAGCGATTCGTCGCGAATTTATTCGGGTCGAAACGATTTTTGTCGGAAAATTCGGCGAATCAGTCGAATCGAATTTTTCAAAAGTTCGCTCATCTCTAGCCATAATGAGAAGATCGTCCAGATATGGCACGATGCGGATACCCTGGGCTCTGAGGAGAGCCATCACCCCTGCCAGCACCTTGGTGAAAACCCTTGGAGCCGAGGTAAGACCGAAAGGAAGGGCCACAAACTGAAAATGCAGATCCTCTACCACGAACCTGAGAAATCTCTGGTGCGCCGGAAAGATCGGAACATTCAGGTAAGCATCCATGATGTCTATGGACGTCATGAAGTCCCCTTGACGAAGAGAGTAAATAGCTGAACGCAGCGTTTCCATGCGGAACTTCCGCGGCCGGATGAACCTGTTGAGAATCTTCAGATCCAGGATGGGCCGAACAGAGCCATCCTTCTTGGGTACCGTGAACAGATTGGAATAAAAGCCCCGGCCCGAGGGAGGCACCGGGCAAATGACAGCCATATCTAGAAGATTTTTCACCGCCACCCGGAGCCCCTGCGCGGCCAAAGGGTCCGAAGGCACCCGAGACCTGAAGAATCTGGGAGGGGGCCGGAACTCAAACTCCAGCTTGTAGCCGGAAGACACCACTTCCCGGATCCATCTGTCCGAGACCTCCTGGTCCCAGACCTGGGAGAAGTATCTCAGCCGTCCCCCCACCCACAAGGGTGAGGGCGCCCCCTCATTGCTGAGCTGGCTTGGCAGCGGTTTGGGCTTAGAGCCCCAACTGTATCCTGGACGGGCACTTCCCCTGCCCCATTCCAGGAATCAACTCTGGGTGAGGAGAAAGCCAATCCTCTGCTAGCTCTGGCCCCACGAAAGGAAGGAGGAAAGGAAGCTGCCCCTACGAAAGGAACGACGTTGCTTCCTACGTTGAGGTAACTTACCGCCTTTGGCGACCGAATCCAATTTCTCTCCAAAGAGCCACAACCCCACAAAGGGAAGAGCCGTAAGCGACTTCTTGGACACAAAATCAGCAGCCCACTAGCGCAACCAAACCCAATGCCGAATAGCCACAAGCAAGGCCGACGTTCTGCCACACATCACCAATGTGTCATCCAAGGCGGCTAGTACAAATGACAAAAACAATTCACAGCGTTTAAGACCAATAACCTCGTCACTAGCCGGATCTAGCCCGGAAGCAGTCAACAGGTCCCTGACAACCGACCTGGTAGCTACCACCAACAGCGCCGAAGCACAGGCCGCAAGGCCGACCAGACACTGGCAAAACCATGACAAGCCATCTGGTCAATGCGTTTATCCTCACCATCTCTAAGAGTGGAACAATCAGGAGAATTCAAAATAGCGGTGTTGGGACAACCCCATACAGGGGCATCCACCTCAGGAGGAGACGACCAACGCTTTACCACATCCAACGGAAGAGGATATTTTTTTATCCCAACCCGGAGGAACACCTGGGAGCAGAGTAGGCCTCTCCCATTCCTTAGTAATAATGCCATCAAAATGCTTTTGATTAGGAAATTCCAAGCGCGGCCTAGATTCCTCAAACAAAACTCCCCCTTTTGCGGAGGAGCCGCCTCAGGAGGAGAAATAGCCAGAACCTCAAACATCTGAGCCAGAACCTTAGGGGTATCCAAGCCCTCGCTCGGTATCAGCGCCAACATACTGCTGATCGTCCGAATAATCCGAATCCTCAAATAACTCCCCTTCCTCTAACGGGGAATAATCAGACCAGTCCAGAGAATCAAACTCATCAAAGTCGACAGCCGGCGTGGCTGGAGACAAGTGCTTTCTCTTAGCTGGGGCCTTTCTGGCAACCGCGCTAGAAAATAGTTTCTCAAGATTGGCCAATCTGGCACACACCTCAGATTGCGACTCCCCACCCATGATAACGTCACAAGGGGCATGGATCAGTCGGGGAGAGGTAGGAGAAGAGACCGGCGGCGCTGAACCAGACGCCTGGGGTCCGGACTGCCGCGTAATAGTCTGCTGCGCACATGGTATACAAAGGAACACATCATCCCCCGTAAGGGATACCACACACCCCATACACTTCCGGGATTGCCCCGAGGGGAGCCCAAGCCCAGTATCCGGGGATGCCTCCATACGGTGAACTTATAGGCAGTCGCAATGACCAAGGGAATTACGCATATAAGCAACCCGGGATGCCCCTTTAATGTCCCAAGTGGGAGGATTTACAATAAAGCGCAAATGAACCCAGGGACCCTAGGACCGGGAGAACCCCCCTAATTAGCCAATGTAGGTCCACCTAGAAGACACAATATAAAACCCTGATCAGCATAATCAGACCCATAAGTAAAATATATATATATATATATATATATATATATACACACAATCAAATATACATACTGTATATTAGAAGCCAAGTAAATAAGGCCCACAGGGCCACTGACCGCGCCTAAATGAAGTCAGACGGCACCACGCGGAGAGAGAAAGACGACAGAGGAGAAGGGGGGGCGTGGCCAGCGCGGTTCGCGCGTCGTGCCCTGCTTCGCCCCCCCCCCCTCCTCCACCACACAGCACATCTCCCAGCAAGAGACCGGGCTCCGCAGCGGCGCCAGCCGCACGGGGGCGGGCCGCGGCGTCACACCGTACGCCCGGCCCCCTACACACAAATCACCGGAGGGGAGAAGCTCCCCCGCCACAGCCACTCGCAAGGGCTGGCGCCGCGGCGGCAGCGGCCAGCAAGACAGTACAACAGTACACAGAGTGCACCAAAACACACACACACTTAATAAAAAAAAAAACTACCTGATACGGGATAAGGGCCCCCCCCCCCCTCTAAGGAGAAGGGCATCCGGAGAGGGGAAACCCACCCAGGGTATAAGGGGAAGGGACAGGGCATCCCAAAACAGGGTCACCAACCCGGTTAACCGCCTACCCTCTAGTATAGGGTCTCACGGTGGAGCATTAGCTCCTAAGCACCTAGGGTGCCATCTTCCCTCGCCCGGACCAGCAGCCTAGGCTGGGAGGCAGGGTAAAACAAACAGGGATCCGAGCGGAAATAGAGAAATAACGGGCCGGGGGTCATCCCGGCTACCTGAAATCCCCCTGTGCAAGGAGGCGACATCTTCTGACTTGCTCGCCTCTGCAGAGATGAAAGACTGGGTAATGAGTGGGAGGTCCCAGGTATTTATGAACCGGGAGGGGGTTCTTTTTTTTCCTTTACATCTCTGCAATATCGCCATCTACAGGTCAGTATAACCCGCATGTAATGAATGTCTTGAAGCGGGGTGTGTGACATACTTAGAATACAAACAAGCTGGAATACCAGGTGGACAAGGAAAGTACTTAACGTTTCGGCCGTGCAAGGCCTTTATCAAGAGATGCGGTGTCTGTTACCCATAAAGTTGGGTTTAAGTAGTGTTGCAGCCTCCAGCGCTTGCAAAGAATGGCGCTGTCACGAGCGCCGCTGATTGGCGCCATTCTTTGCAAACGCTGGAGGCTGCAACACTACTTAAACCCATCTTTATGGGTAACAGACACCGCATCTCTTGATAAAGGCCTTGCATGGCCGAAACGTCGAGTACTTTCCTTGTCCACCTTGTATTCCAGCTTGTTTGTTTTGCACTGTAAGTCACCTTGCTGTTCCATTACTTTGTACTGCATGATATTGGATGCATTCGCACATGCTGCACAGATCCACCTTCATTGGCCATTTTCCTTATATGTTTTGCATAAGTATTGAGCTTCTTACAAACCTTCATTTCTGTAGCAGCTGTTTGCAATATATGCTGGATACCGTGTTCTGGATTCACTACATAGCAGTCCTCATTTTGTATATAGTGTATTGTATATAGTATTGTTTACTTATGTACCTTCACTAGCATTAAAAATTCATCTATTTGAATGCAAGTACTCTTACCGGGTGTTCGATTCTCCACTTTGACATATATCTGACCACAACCAAGGCATGGAGGGTCCATTCTAGCCGGTGCTGGACACCAGGAAGGTAAGACAACTTCTTCATTAAGGAAAAGAAGAATCAACCTTAGGCAAAAAAATCAGGTTTAAAACGAAAAACCACCTCTGTGCAACTCAAAGTAGGGTGGTTGCATACAAAGTGCGTCCAGCTCTGATACGCGACGACCCGAGGTAACCGTCACCAGAAAGACCACTTTGAGAGTCAGCATAGATAATGCTGCATCATTCAATGGCTCGAAGGGAGGACCCTGGAGAGCAGACACCACTAGATTCAAGTCCTACACTGGTAAGACTGATTTATACGGTGGCGGGACATGGGTAACTCCCTTGAAAAAAGTCTTGATCAATCTATGATTGGCAATGAATCTCTGGAAAAAAATGGCTAAGGCCAAGACCTGACCCTTGAGGGTGCTCAGCTGGAGGCCCAAGTCTAAACAGTGTTGTAAAATCTCCAGAATCTTAGAAATGGAAAATTTCCGGCAAGGAAGGCTCCTGGCCTCGCACCAAGTGATATAGGCCCGCCAAACTCTGTAGCATATCATGGAAGACTACTTCTTCCGTGCCTGAATCATTGTGTGAATAACCGTGGCCGATGAAACCTCAATTCTCCATCAGGATTGAGGTTTCAATAGCCAGGCCGTCAAAGCCAGCGTCCGTAAATTCGGGTGCCGCAGCGACCCCAGTGTGAGAAGCCCTGGGTCGTCGGGCATGATGTAGTGATCTATTGACATCTGAACTATGTCTGCAAACCAACGCCTTCTCGGACAGCGAAGAGCCACCAGGATGGCTGGAACCCCCTCCTGGGCCATCTTGCGCAGCACTCTGCCCAGGAGCAGAAACGGAGGGAATGCATGCAGAAATTTGAACTCAGTCTAAGGAATCACCAGAGCGTCTGTTGCAATGGCCAGAGGATCACTTGAGAGAGAGACAAACCTTGGCAGCTTGTGATTGTGTCTGGACACAAAAAGATCCACGTCTGGTTGACCCCAGCGGAGGCACAGAGCCTGAAAGGTCTCGCTGCCGAGGGACCATTCCCTCAAGCGCAAGGAGCTCCTGCTCAGGGAGTCTGCCTCCTGGATTTCCACCCCGGGATGTAAACCGCCGAGATGCAGGGAACATTCTCCTCTGGGTCAGAATCCAGCTTACCTCCTTGAGGGATCTCTTGCTCAGAGTCCCGCCCTAGTGGTTGATGTAAGCCACAGCTGTCTGATTGTTCGATCGGACCTGGATCGCATGGCTTTTTAAATAGGGAGTCAGGCGTAGAAGAACCAACCGGATTGCTCTCAGCTCCAAGAGATTTATGGGTAACTGGTTCTCCTGCGGACCCCACTGACCCCGCCAAAAGCCTCCCCAGCCTGTAAGACTGGCATCCGTGGTAACTATCTCCCAATGGGGAGTCAGAAAGGACTTGCCCACCAACAGGTTTCGGGAGTCCAACCACTACAAGAGGGACTGCCTGGCCAGGGGGGGGGGGGGGGGGGGGGGGTCCAGTAAAAATCCTTGTTCCAGAGATTCCTGCGACTTATTCCAACTGGACAGCAGGTTCAATTGTAGAGGTCTCATGTGAAATTGGGCGAAGGGTACTGCCTCGAAGCTGCAAGTCAGCAAGGCCTGCACTTGCGTCTGGAGTCCCAAAATCTTCTGCTGTAGCAGAAAAACCTTGACCTGAGCGGTGTCTATCATCATTCTCAGGAAGGATCTCACTGTTGAAGGCATGATAAACGACTTGGGGGAATTGATTACCCAACCGAAGACTTCCAGGGTTGAGAGCACCGTCCAAGTATCGCTCTCGGCCTCCTGAAGGGACCGAGCCGAAATCAGCAGGTCGTCCAGATAGGGTAACACCCCGACACCTAAGGATAGCCATGATGCCCGCCAGCACCTTGGTGAACACACAGGGGACTGAGGATATGCCGAACGGGAGTGCTACAAACTGGTAAGGTTGATCCTCCTGTGCAAACCTCAAGAACTTCTGATGTCCTTGGAAAATCGGGATGTGCAAATAAGCGTCCCTGATGTCCACCACCGTGGTCATAAAGTCGCCAGGCCGAAGCGATCTCACCGCCGACCGCTACGTTTACATGCGGAAATGCCTGACCTTAACAAATTTGTTGAGACCCTTCAGGTCCAAGATCGGCCGCAGCGTTCCGTCCTTCTTGGGAACCGTGAACAGGTTGGAGTAGAAACCCTGACCTTGTTCCTGCCGGGGCACAGGGCAAATTACACCTATCCACAGGAGGTGTTGGACAGCCGCTCTCAAAGCCTGAGCTTTTAGCGGGTTTCGGGATATCCTTGAACATAGGAATTTCGTGGGTGGCGTGGCTGCCAACTCTAGTAACCGGAGGACACCACCACCTGAATCCACCTATCCGAGATGTAACGTCTCCAGATCTGAGCAAACAGCAGAAGCCGTCCCCCCACCCATACGGGTGAGGGTGCCCCCTCATGCCTGAGTAGACTTGGCTGGGGTTTTGGGCTTAGCTCCCCAGGAGGGGTTGGGCCGGCTGCGGGACCTACCTCTGCCCCAGGAATCTCTGTGTGCACCTGGAAATGAAGATCCTCTTCCTCCCCGAAAGGGCCGATAAGAAGAGGGGTTCCGAAAGGACCGCGCAGGCTTTCTTCTCTGAGGGAGCTTAGCATCCTTGAGCAAAAGGTCCAGGCGCTCCCCAAACAGCCGGCTACCCACAAAAGGTAGACTTGTGAGGAACTTCTTGGCAGCCGCATCAGCCGACCACTGCCTCAACCAGAGCGAGCGGCGTAAAGCAACAAGTAAGGCCGAAATTCTGGTACCAAGCCTGACCACATCATCCATGGCAGTAACAACAAAGCCAATGAAGTCCAAGCAGGCCTTGAATTCCTTATACTCCTCCGCCCGCATGCGAGATTTAGCACTAGCCATAAAGGTGTTTAACCTTTCTCCTGTTGGCCAGTGAAACAATTGCAGAGGCACACGCAGGGCGAAAGAAAGCACCCTCCTCTGCAGATCCCAAGAAATCATAGAAATCCTCATCTAAGTAAATCGACTCCAGGTGCCGTTTCTTACTCGAGGCCTTCTTAGGGGCTGTCAACGAGATCAGTTTCTCGAGACTAGCCAGCCTGTGCACAAAATCAACATAAGACCCCTTGCTGGCTCCCCCATCACTAGGGGCTGACTGCAGCAGCAGAGGATCCGGAGAGGCTGATGGTAACGCAGGGCTAGGGTCAGGAGCGACCCGCCCGCTCATGGTCCAAAGCAATGCCTCTGGCGCAAGTGGAACAAATAGTGCTGAATCCACCCAGGGGATTCTGTCTGCACAAGGGGCAGAGCCTGTCCTGCCCAGATGGGGTGCCCGGCTCACTATCCCCCGATGCCTCCATTATGGTGATTGTGAATAGCAATATTCAATAAGGCTACTAGACACTAACGGCCTAAGCCTAATAGCCGATCCCTCTAATAATGGGGACTGGAAGGAACCACAACCCTCAACCTTAACCCACGGTCTAAAATAAAAAGAAAAGGACAGCAATTACAAAAAGATCCCATGTCATGCATTAACATAAAAGACATAGGGAATACTTGCAATCAACATAAAAAGGAGGGACTCACGACAACGCCGGTTCAGAGAGGGATTACTTCCAGGCGCTTGCACAACAATGGGAGACACTGCCAAACTTTTCTCCCTCAGCACCAAGGCATCAGCAGCGTGCCTCGCTCACCGCAGCACTTCCAGAATGATCCGCCGGGGGGCGTAGCTGGCGCCGAACTCCGCCCCCCCCGCGGCGCGTCATCTGCCCAGTTCAGCACGAGCACTGCCTGTCATGGCGGTGATCCCCCCGTCCCCCATCGCAGTGAAGAGCCGCACACCGCAGTGCGGGCAAGAGACCCGCAGGGCGCATTTGCCGGCATGCGGCGCCCACCCCGTCTGAGCCGGCGGGGGAACGCAGGGAGGTAAGAATGAGAGCAGCGGACACCGCTCCTCGCTGCACCAGCCAGTGAGGAGCTCTCAGTGCTCCCAATCGCACCGAAACACAGCAGCACACACACACATGTAATAAAGCAAGTGGGCTGGGAGGGTATATATATATATATATATATATATATATATATATATATATAGTTGCCCAACAGGCTCACCATAAGGCCTGTGGCCGACTACCTGATAACATGAAGGTCTACTGCCCAGAGCATGTGCTCTGACATAACACCACAGACCCCGGTGTTCACCCTACTGTCACAGATCCCTGTAGCAGCCAGAGGCTGGGAGGCAAGGATGGGTCAGGAGAGATCCACGGAAATAGGGTCCTGCAGCGGGCGACATGCTAGGTGGCCCCGCTCTGCTGCCAAGTTCTGAGAGAGTGAGTAGCGATCTTATGCAGCCAACTGCAAGATGAACAACTGGGGAATGATAAACGGGCAGCTGCCTTTATAGGGGTCCGGGAGGCGCTACATCTTTTGATCTTGCAGCCAGCACCCCTAGGGGCGAATACCCAATCGTGAAGATATCGGGAAGGCCTGGAATGGATGGAGGAGAAAATGACGTTTTTGCAAACTTTTTTGATTAATATTTTTATGCAGAATTGTCCTTACATGTCTGGTATTAACAATGTTATATGTTATATAAATGTTATAACAATGTAATTCCATATGTTTTCGCTTTGTTACTAGTGGATACATGTTCAAAATCAGACTTTAATCACACAGCCTCTGGCGCTATGGGCTACAATTACATGGTTTTGAGTGCCAGCACTGTTTGTGGCTGTTTTTTTGATGAATGTGGCGTGAGTCAGTCGCACTGAGCTGGCGCTAATTTTCGCTCCCATACAGCGTAGTACTGCAACTCGTATAACATATTCATCAATGCTGGCCAGCGACTGAGGCGCTCAAACAAAGAACCATGGCGGAGCAAAGCATTTACTAGGGGGCGCTCTGAAATCTGCTCTACAGACGCTCATCTGTCGCTACCTGGCATTAGTAATGAATCAGCCTGTTAGCCGTCTAAGTGGCTTAGCTTAGCTGCAAGTGACATGCACCGTGGCCTCGTTGTCGAGGTGAACATACACAGTTCAGGATGCCCCGGGTGTGCCAGAAAATCACTTGGGAAACAAATGGTCTTCAAGGTGGTCAAAGTTTATTGTCAATCGACCGAGGCCTTGCTCTCTCAGCAGCCAATGCCCCATATGCTGCACAAAGGAACTTAAATGACCATTCTGATTGGATGCCTGGCCAAATGTCACACTTCTGTTGGACATTTTTGCTAATTTTCACTGCTCCAGCTTCACTCTAATCCCAGATAATGGCGCCTGTTTTAGCTGTAAAGCTCCGCCTCCTCCATTGACTGCCACTGCTGTGTGTGGTAATGATGTCATCGCCGCACCTATGCAATGACTGATCCCCCGCCATCTTACAGAAAGGGACAGCAAAAAATAAAATGTTCCAGGACGATTCGAAATAATCGAAATATCCCTTTCCAAGTCTACACCCTAAGAGGGGAGTATCGGCAGGGGCGTTGACCAAATGTATTAAACAAGTTCGGTGGGTTTTGGTCAGCTTTAAGACGCTGCCCTTTGGCTTTTCATTTCTTATCTGGCAGCCTAGAACTTACATTCTTGTAGTACTCCAGGAAGCTGATATCACTGCCATCGGCTTTCTTAAAGGTGGACTCTGGAGTCGAATTCCACTCAATCTCGTCTATGCGGTAAGTTTTGTTGTTATACCTAAAAGAGGATAAGACTTATGTAATAATATTACAGTACGGGGGGGTGTCCGCTCCTCTCTGACTGATTTTAGTGCTCTTGAAAAAAATGGAGATGGACCCAACACCATCTAATACACACAAGAGGCATTCAACCGGACCTTTGACATCATTTAATTAAAAGTCCAAAATCCTCAAATAAATACATTTTACGGTTTTAGTCACTTTTTATTCTTTCTCCCACTGGGCTGCAACTCTGTTCAGGACTCTAGTATACGCTCACCGCCATCTTGCCACAGAAGCATCACATACTGAGGAGGGGGGGGGGGTGCAGGCGGGCAGGTTATAGCTGTGCTTTGCACAGACAGAGCAGAGCTGGGATCAGGAAAAAAAAGACAGCAATCCCAGAACGCAGAGCGGCACAGTCAGACACCTCCTGTTTGCAGGCAGCCTGAAACTCCATGGGCCATCTTGGATGTTTAAAGGCTTAGAAAATGCAGTAGATACAGGTAGGGTGATATTCAATGTGGGCAATCTGTATGTACGGGGGAGGGGAACATAAAAGATAGGCATTCAAGGTGATGGTCCGGTTTCAGCTGAATGTTAATAATGCCACTTAGACAAGGATTGCATTATATATCTTTTATATAGGCTACATTTCTCACTATACAAGACCCACTTTTCCCCCCAAAAGTGTGGGGAAAAGGTTTGTGCAATGGACGTGGATGAAGGCCATGCCCCGACCCACTACACAGGACTCGAGTGCACTCGGCTGGCCCAAGAAGTGGCGGTGACAGTTAGCGAGGGGAAATTGGGCAGGGTTCCTTTACCGCCACCGCTCCTCCATTGGTGCGGGAGCGAAGATTATACGAGTAGATTTTTTTTTTCATCGGCTTCCCGAGGGGGGGTGGGGTGGGGGGGTTCCACACTGCCTATAGGAATGGGAGTGGAAAATGCCACACCACCTATGGGAATGGATGGGTGGGGGGGGTGCCACACTGCCTATGGGAATGGATTGGGGGGGGGGGAATGCCACACTACTTATGGGGATGGATTTAGGGTGAATGCCACATCACTTATTGGGAATGGATAATGGATTTGGATGGGGGGGGGGGGGGGGGAGGATGCCATACTGCCTATGGGGAATTTTAGCACACCATTTGGTTCTGAATATTTTTCTAAATCCTGGGTGCGTCTTATTGGCAGGAGCGGAAAAACGCAATTCTGTTAAACTAACCTGTAGAATTGATTTTATTTCCTATCCATTCCAGGCCGTCCCATCTTCATTACCTCTGGGTCTTCTCCGCCCGAAGGGGCATGGACTGCAAGATCAAAGATGTGGCTCCTCCCACCCCCCTATAAAAGCAGCTGCCTCTTAACCAAGCCAAGAAATTAAAAGGCAGTAACTCAACAACAAGAGGCAGGCCGGGAGGCCCGAACAGAGGAGACCATGTTACTTCACATAGCCTCTGCTCGTACTCTCTCAAACCTAGAATCCTAATTTGTATAACAAGTGTCCTATGAACAAGTAATGGTTCAATCACCATAAAAAGGCATGAAGGACAATAGTAAACCTCAAAGAGGGCGGGCTGGACGGCCTGGAATGGATAGGAAATAAAACCAATTCTACAGGTGAGTCTCACAGTATTGCGTTTTTCCTTCCAATCCATTCCAGGCCGTCCCTTCTTCATTACCTCTGGGACATCCAAAAGCAGTGTCCATTTGGGCGGAATCCACAATGCCAAACAGCAGGTAGTTCATTTCACTACCGCCTAAAGCACTTTTCGGCCCAAAACAGCGTCAGCTGAGACCCTCACATCCACTTTGTAAAACTTGGTAAACGTATGAACTGAAGACCAAGTGGCAGCCTTACAAACCTGTTCCACCGAGGCTTGATGCTGAAAGGCCCAGGTAGCACCATGGCTCTAGTAGAATGAGCTGTGACCTCAAAAAGCCAATTCTGTGAGTACTCACCTGTAAAATAGCTTTTACTATGCATGGCACGGCCTGCTTCAAGAAGTCCTTATGTATGGGTTATTCCGCCACAAGGTGGCGCAGTGAGTTGTGGCTCCTCCCGGTACCATATAAAAACAGGATCACCAATAGACCAATCCAGCGTTGACAAGCAGTTATTCAAGAAACCGGGAGATAAGGTAAAAAAGATAAACTCCAACTAACCAGGCAATGTAAGCATGCCATACCCTATAGTAGATAAAGAATGAGGACTTTTTCCTAGCCCGAATCATGGTAGTAACAACAGAGGCAGGCAACCCCTTTTCCATCAAGATGGAGGTCTCAGCAGCCAGGCCGTTAAAGCCAGCGTTTGTAAATTGGGATGGCGTAGCTGCCCCTGAGTGAGCAGGTCTGGAACCTTGGGCAGGGCGTATTGATCTACTGCCAACTGCACGATGTCTGCGAACCACACCCTTCTTGGCCAACAGGGGGCCACCAGGATGGCTGCCACCCCTTCCAGGGCTATCTTGCGCAGCACCCTGCCCAGCAGAGGAAACTGAGGGAACACAGAGGAGCGGAAAGCTCTTCCAAGATATTGCTAGTGCATCCATGGCTAAGGCCAGAGAGTCCTGGGACAGAGAGACAAAGGCTGGAAGCTTGTGATTGTGGCGGGACGCAAACAGATCCACATCCGGCTGACCCCAGCAGTGGCACAGGGAGCGAAACACTCTGCTGCTAAGGGACCGTTCTCCCAGACGAAAAGTCCCCCTGCTCAGGGAGTCCGCCCCCAGATTTCCCACCCCCGGGATGTACACTGCCGAGATGCAGGGAACATTCTCCTCCGCCCAGGACAGTATCAGAGACACTTCCTTGAGGGCCCTCCCTGATGATTGATGTAGGCAACCATCGTCTGGTTGTCCGAGCGGATCTGAACAGCCCGATCCCGAAGGTGTGGGGTCAATTGGGCGAGAACCAACCTTACCGCCCTCAGTTCTAGAATGTTGATAGGAGTATGGGCCTCCTGGGGGCCCCACTGACCCTGGAATTTCACTTCCAGAAGCCCCCCCCCCCCAACCTGTCAGACTGGCATCTGTGGTAACAGTCTCCCAGCAAGGGGACAGAAAGGTTCTGCCCACCAAGTGGTTCCTCTAGTCCAGCCACCACGAGAGGGACCGTCTGGCCAGGGAGGGACAGAACAAACACCTGATCCAGGGACACAGGGTCCCGATCCCACACTGATAAGAGGTGTAGCTGAAGAGGTCTCATGTGAAACTGAGCATAGGGTACCGCCTCGAAGCAAGACGCCATCAGGCCCACCAGCTGCATCCCCTGCCGGATGGAGGGATGAGGACAAGAGAGAAGAAACTGGGCCTGAGCTTGAAGACTCTCCACCTTCTGTTGAGGGAGAAAAACCTTGACCCTAGATGTATCCAGAGTCATGCCCAGAAATGGCTTCACCAGTGACGGGGACATAAAAGACTTGGGATGGTTGATCACCCAGCCGAAGGACTCGAGAGCAAACACCACCATCTGGGTATCCAGTTCTGCCGGATAGAAGGACTGAGACATGATCAGAATGTCATCCAAATAAGGAAGGATGCGAATGCCCTGAGATCTCAACAGAGCCATCACTCCCGCCCGCACCTTGGTGAATACCCTGGGAGCCGAGGGGATACCGAAAGGTAAGGTAGTGCTGATCCTCCAGAATGAACCTGAGAAATTTCTGATGACATGGGAAGATTAGATGAAGGTAAGCGTCCTTGACGTCTACGGATGTCATGACATCGCCCGGGCGCAGAGTATTGACTGCTGAGCGTAGGGTCTCCATGCGAAAATGCTTGAATCTGACAAACTTGTTTAGGGGCTTTAAATCCAGGATTGGCCAGAGGGACCCATCCTTTTTGGGAACCGTGAATAGATTGGAGTAGAAGCCTCTGCCCCTTTCCCTGAGAGGCACTGGGCAGATGACCCCCAACTCCAGAAGGTTTCAGACCACAAGCCTCAAGCCCTGAGCTGACAGGGTTTTGAGCCATCCAGGATCTGATAAATCTTGGGGGCGGCCAGGCTGCAAACTATCTTGTATCCGGAGGACACCACCTCCTGAATCCATCTGTCTGAAACACGTAGCCTATAGACGAGAGCAAAGAGCCGAAGCAGTCCCCCCACCCGGATGGGTGAGGGCCCCTCCTCATGCCTGAGGGGGCTTGGGGAAGGATTTGGGCTTGGGACCCCATGAGAGCACGGGACGGCCTCGTCCTCTACCCCTGCCCCAATAGTCTCTGCATGCCCCAGCAAAGGAAACTCCTCGACCAGCCCTGGAAGTGCGGAAGGAGGGGAGAGAAGCACCGGTCCCCCGAAAGGGCCGTGGCGGCCTCCTACGTTCAGGCAGCCTACTGCCCCTGGCAAACATGTCCAAGCGTTCACCAAAGAGCTACAGCCCCTTAAAATGAAAAGCAGTTAGGGCCTTTTTAGCAGCATTACCAGCCACCCACTGATGTAGCCAGAAAGAGCGTTGTATAGCCACCAAAAGGGCAGAAGTCCTACCACACATTTTAAGGGCATCATCCATCGCAGAAAAAATATATGCAACAAATTCATTGCAAAGTAGGAGAGATCTATAATCCTCTTCTCCCGCATCATCAGAGGCCCCATCTAAGAGACACTTAAACAGCCCTTTAATAGCAATAGCTGTTATGGCAGAGGCACAAACCGGACGCAGCGCAGCCCCCACACAGGCAAAGGCATGACAGGACAGCTGGTCCATGTGCCGGTCCTCACCATCCCGCAGGGTAGTAGTGTCAGGTGAGTGCATGACCGATGTATTTGACAACCCTAGAACGGGTGCGTCCACCTCGGGAGGGCACGACCAACGCTTAAGCAGGAAAAGGATACCTCCTGTCCCAACTCTTGGGCACCCCAGGTAGCATACTAGGCCATTCCCACTCTTTGAGCACCAGATTATTAAAGTGATTCTTCTCAGGGAACTCCAAGCGTGGTTTATCAGAATGGAAAAGCTCACCCTGCTGCTGCGGAGCCACGGCAGGAGGGAAAATACAAAGCACTTCAAAAATGTGAGTCAATAACCTGTCAGTGTCATCTGAGGACCATGGGTCTTCTCCAAAGGAAGAACCGGTACCACCATATATCTTAGGTTGCTCCTCGGAGGATTCTGAATCAGAAAACAATTCCCCCTTCGAGGGGGTAAAGGCCAGAAAAAAAATAAGGTCCCTCATCCTGAACAGGAAAAAGGGAAGCAGCGGGAGATAAATGCCGCTTCTTGGCAGAAGCCTTACGTGGGGCTGACCCAGCAATATGCTTTTTCAATGCTGGCCACCCATGAAGCCAAGTCCTATTGAGACCCCCCACTAGTGTGCTCCTCACTGGGAGTCAGATGCAAGCGTGGGGGGGGGGGGGGGGGGTAGCCGAAGCAGAAGGGGGCGCAGCACAGGAACCCGTAGCAGACAGCCCAGGCTGCAGCGCTAATACATGCTGGGCGCAGGGCAAACATACCCTGACACCGTCACTCACAGGGGATACCCCACATGCAACACACAGCTGGGCTTCTCCCGAAGGAACCCCAAGCACATTATCCCCGAAAGCCTCCATATGGTGATTACAGTGGCACAGCAAGCCAGTAAAGGGTTAAGGCTAGCAATAGCCACCCGGGATGCCCCAAAACCCATTAGGGAAGGTGGGCGATTACAAGGGGAAGAGGGCCGGAAAAAAACACAGTCAAGTTTATCCCGCCTGAAAGACACAGGAAAAACCACATAAGAACCCATAATGTGAGAGTAGCAGAAAAAAAACACCCCGCAGGGGGACTTACGGAACAATGGAACCGACCGCACGATAGGAAGTCCAGCAGTGCGTTGCAGGAAATGAGAACAAGTGAAATCTCAATCCAAAATGGCGCCCGCAGGAACCTTGAGGGGCGGGCCGCGGAGATATGAAGCAAAAGGCGCCATCCACAGAGCCCCCCCCCCCCCCCCCCCCCCCCGAAGGCCCACGTGACCCACAGACCAATGACAGCACTGTAAGAGGCTAAGAGAATGTCGGCGCCGCCCGTTGAGCAGTGTACAAGCGGCGCGCATGCTAATAAAGAGTATAACTTATGCGGACACCGCACATAAAACATGCACTAGGTAGAGGGGGAAGGGGGGGTAGAGGAGGGGGGGGGGTGGGTGATGAAGACCCAGAAACAAGGCAGTAAGGGGCATCCCACAAGGCTCACCATAAGCCTGGACCACCTACCCATATCGGTGCAGGGATTGCGGTAGGAGCAGCACTCAAGCACCCGACCCTGGTGCTGTCCTACCTTTACCCAAACCAGTCAGCCGAGGCTGGGAGGCAGTGGGTCCAGTGGCTCCTATATAGAGCGCCATCTTCTATCTTCGCAGTCCAGACTGCAAATGAAAACTGGAAATTGGTGGGAAGTTCCTGGCTATTTATGGGGCCGGGAGTGGCCACAAGTCTTTCTGCAGTCCACTGCGCCACCTTGTGGCGGAATAATCCAAGTGTAAGGAATTACTGTAACTGGACGTGCTGTATACTTGGAAAAGTAACAACTGGCAGTTCAAACCACTCCTGCCTGAAGTACCTTGCGGCCAAAAGCAGCATCAACTGAGGCCTTAACATCAACCTTATAAAATTTGGAAAAAGTATGAACAGAAGACCAAGTTGCGGCCTTACAAACTTGTTCAACAGAAGCGTGGTGCTGAAAAGCCCAAGACGCACCAATAGCACGAGTGGAATCAGCAGTAACCCTAAAAGGAGGAACCTTCCCCCTGGCAGAATAGGCCTGCTCCACCGCCTGACGGATCCACTTGCTGATAGTGGATTTAGCAGGAGGCAAACCCTTCCTAGGTCCAGCAGGAACAACAAAAAGAGCGTCAGATTTCCTGAAAGACTCAGTAGCAACCAAATAAAACTTCAGAACCCTGACAACATCCAAAGAATTAAGGGTCCGCTCCTTGGAATTAGCAGGGTTAGGACACAAAGAAGGCAAAACAATGTCCTGATCGAGATGAAAAGCAGACACAACCTTAGGCAAAAAATCCGGCTTAGGCCAAAACACCCCCTTATCCTGATGCCGCTCAAAATAAGGAGGTTTGATGAAAAGCGCCGCCAGCTCAGAAACTCGCCTGACCGAAGTAATGGCCACGAAAAAGGCCACCTTAAGAGTCAGAATGGGCAAAGCAGCCCCACGGATAGGCTCAAAGGGAGGACCCTGTAGAGCAGACAACACCAGATTCAGGTCCCAAACCAGTAGCATAGGATTAGGTGGCAGACGCACATGAGTAACTCCCTGGAAAAAAGTCTTAACCAACCGGTGATTGGCAAAGGATCTTTGGAAAAAAATTGCCAGAGCTGACACCTGTCCCTTGAGGGTACTAAGTTGAAGGCCCGAATCCAAACCATGTTGCAAAAATTCCAGAATCCTGGGGATAGAAAACACCCGACAAGGAAGAGACTTGGACTCACACCAGGCAATGTAAGCATGCCAGATCCTGTAGTAGATAAAGGGCGAGGATTTCTTCCTAGCCCTAATCATGATAACAGAAGCCGACAAACCCTTATCCATCAGGATGGCGGTTTCAGCAGCCAAGTCGTTAAAGCCAGCATTTGTAAATTGGGATGGCACAGTTGTCCCTGAGTGAGCAGATCTGGATCCTTGGCCAAGACATACTGATCTACTGCCAACTGCACGACGTCTGCGAACCACACCCTCCATGGCCAACAGGGGGCCACAAGAATGGCTGGTACCCCTTCCTGGGCTATCTTGCACAGCACCCTGCCCAGCAGAGGAAAAGAAGGGAACACATAGAGAAGCCGAAACTCTGTCCAAGGCATTGCTAGCACATCCGTGGCGAAGACCAGAGTGTCCTGTGACAGGGAGACAAACCTGGGAAGCTTGTGATTGTTGCAGGACGCAAACAGGTCCACATGCGGCTGACCCCAGCGGTGACACAGGGAGTGAAATACCTTGTTGCTGAGGGACCATTCCCCCAGCCGAGACGTCCGCCTGCTCAGGGAGTCTGCCTCCTGGTTCTCCACCCCCGGAATGTAAACCGCCGAGATGCAAGCGAGATTCTCTTCCGCCCAAGACAGTATCAGGGACACTTCCTTGAGGGCTCGCTTGCTCCGAGTCCCTCCCTGATGATTGATGTAGGCAACCGCCGTCTGGTTGTCCGATCGGATCTGAACAGCCCGACCCCGAAGGTGTGTGGTCAGCTGAGAAAGACCCAACCTGATCGCCCTCAGTTCCAGGACATTGATGGGAGCATGGGCCTCCTGAGGGCCCCACCGACCATGGAACTTCAGAGACTTCCAAACCCCCCCCCCCCCCCCAACCGGTCAGACTGGCATCTGTGGTGGCAGTCTCCCAGCACGGGGGCAGAAAGGTCCTGCCCACTAGAAAGTTCCGAGTCCAGCCACCATGAGAGGGACTGTCTGGCCAGGGGGGACAGAACAAATTCCTGATCCAGGGACACAAGGTCCCGATCCCAAACTGACAAGAGGTGCAACTGAAGAGGTCTCATGTGAAACTGAGCAAAAGGGACCGCCTCGAAGCAGGACACCATCAGACCCACTAACTGCATCCTTTGCCGGATGTAGGGATGGGGACACAACAGCAGAGTCCGTGCCTGCTTCTAAAGGCCCTCCACTTTCTGCTGAGGCAGGAATACCTTGACCTGAGAGGTATCCAGAGTCATGCCCAGAAAGGACCTCACCAAAGACGGAGACAGTGAAGACTTGGGATAGTTGATCACCCAGCCGAAGGACTCGAGAGTGGAGGTCACCACCAGAGTATCCTTCTCGGCCTGATGAAGAGACTGAGCCGCAATCAGAATGTCGTCAAGGTAAGGGAGGATGCGAATGCCCTGATTCCCCAGCAGAGCCATCACGCCCGCCAGCACCTTGGTGAACACCCGAGGCGCCGAGGTGATACCGAACAGTAAAGCCACAAACTGGTAATGATGATCCTCTAGAGCAGGGGTACTCAACCACTTCTTGTAAAGGTCCATTTACAGGCATCTGGTGAGAGGCGAAGGTCCGGACGGGGTGCTGTCGGGGGGGTGGATAGTTAGAAATCAGCGCACTGGGGGCGGGTTGGGGGTGGATAATACCTTGCAATGCCACTTCCTGCACATGCAGTACTTCATATTGCAATGCTAAGTGTCAGGGAGTCATGAGACACTGTCAGGGAGACAAACTACATCGCCAATCCTGTCAGGGCAGGGGTCCAGAAATCTGGCACAGAGGTCCGCATTCGGACCCCGGTCCGCCAATTGAGTACCGCTGCTCTAGAGCGAACCTGAGAAATCTCTGATGACCTGGAAAGATTGGCATCCTTTATGTCCACGGAGGTCATGAAGTCGACCGGGCGCAGGGTACTGACAGCAGAGCGTAGCGTCTCCATGCGAAAGTGCTTGAACCTGACAAACTTGTTGAGACCCTTCAAGTCCAGGATGGGCCTCAAGGACCCGTCTTTTTTGGGGACCGTGAACAGATTGTAGTAGAACCCCTGACCCCATTCCTGGGAAGGCACCAGGCAAATAACTCCTGACTCCAACTGACGTTGAACCGCAAGGCGCAAACTCTGAGCTGACAGAGGGTTTTGAGACATCCAGGATCTGATGAATCTTGGGGGCGGCCAGGATGCAAACTATCTTGTAATCGGAGGACACCTCCTCCTGAATCCACCGGTCTGACACGCGGAGCCTCCAGACGTGAGCCAAAAGTCGCCCCCCCACCCGGATGGGTGAGGGCGCCCCCTCATGTCTGAGGGGGCTTGGGAGAAGATTTGGGCTTGGGACCCCATGAGAGACCGGGACAGCCACGTGGTCTGCCACGGCCCCAAGAATCTCTGCGGCTACCCGATAAGAGGAAGCCTTGACCTCCTCTGGGAGCACGAAAGGAGGGGAGGGAAGCGGAGGGCCCCCGAAAAGGCAGAGGCTGCCTCCTACGCTGAGGCAGCCTACCATCCTTGGCTAGAACATCCAGACGCACACCAAAGAGCCACAGCCCCGTAAAGGGGAGCCCAGTGAGAGCCTTCTTAGCAGCAGCGCCAGCCGCCCACTGACGCAGCCAAACAGAGCGGCGCATTGCCACCAAAAGGGCAGAGGCCCTACCACTCAGCCGTACCGCATCATCCATGGCAGCAAGGACAAAGGCAACAAAATCAGAGCAAAGCAAAAGGGCCCTATAATCCTCCCCCCTGCTACCAGCCGTAGCGCCATCAAGGAGACGCTTGAGCAGCTTCTTAAGGGCAATATCTGTAATGGCAGCGGCGCAGACTGGACACAGCCCAGCCCCCACAAATGTAAAAGCATGGCAGGCCAGCTGATATGTGCCGGTCTTTGCTGTCCCACAGTGTAGTAGTGTCAGGGGAAGGCATGACCGAGGGTTGGACAGCCCTAGAACGGGAGCGTCCACCTCAGGGGGGACACGACCATCACTTGACCAGGTCGGCAGGAAAAGGATACCTCTTATCCCACCCTTTGGGCACCCCAGGCAATCTACTAGGACGTTCCCACTCCTTGAGCACCATATTAAATAAAATGGCTCTGCTCAGGGAACTCCAGACGCTGTTTATCAGGACGAAAGCGCTCAATCTGCTTCCTCTTAGCCACCTCAGGGGGAACAATGTGTAAGATTTCAAAAATGTGAACCAACAGGTTATCAGTGTCCTCAGGGAACCATGAGTCCTCTCCAGACGCAGACCCAGGGTCACTGTCGTAACCCTCCTGCTGGTCCCCAGAGGAGTCAAGAGTCCTGGAAGAGTTTCCCCTCCTCTAGGGGGTAACGGCCACCAAAAGCATCAATTCCCTCATCCTCCTCAGGAAAGAGGGAGGGCGCGGGAGCCAGGTGCCGCTTCTTGCCAGAGGCCCTTCGTGGAACAGGCCTGGCAAGCTGCCTTTCAATACTGGCCACACGTAGTGCCAGATCAGACTGTGACCCCCCCGCTAGCAGATGCGGAGGGGTAGGCGACGCCGAAGGGGGCGCAGAGCTGGGAAGCGAAACAGGTAGCCCAGCCTGGGCCGCAACGATACCCTGGGGGTATGGCACGCACAACATGGCACTGTTACTCAGAGGGGATGCCCCGCACATGGCACACAGCTGGGATTGCCCCGAAGGACCCCCGAGCACGCTATCCCCAGAAGTCTTCATATGGTGATTAAGACGGGCGAAATAGGCCAGCCCAGGGTAAGGGCTAATGAAAAGCCACCCGGGATGCCACCCCAAGGGATGCCCCCAGAAGCCAGAAAGGGGAGATGAGGGAGGGTAAGGGGCAGGACCGGGAGAAACCGCAACCCACAGTTGTCCCGCCTAAAAGACATAAGTAAAAACACATAATAAAAAACACCCGCAGCCCATGCCCCAAGGAAACCCCCAAAGGGGACTCACGGACCAAGCAGGCCAAAATCACCAAGCCGCCAGACCACAAGAGGAAGCGACACAGGCAGAGATCACCGCCGCAGCTCAGGGAGGAAGAAGGGCCCCAGACGCGCAGCAGAATCAAAATGGCGCCGACAGAAGAACGCGAAAACGACGCTCGCGTGACCGTGCCGGTGTGATTACACAGCAAAAAAATACAATTCTGTGAGATACTCACCTGTAGAATTGGTATTATATGCATACAGCACGTCCTGCTCCAGACATATTCATAACGTGTGGGTATACCTCCGCCTTCAGCGCCGTGCACTGCAGATCATGAAGAAAACAAGCTCCTCCCGGCCCTACATATACCGGAGGACCTCCCACAAATCCCCAGCATTGAAAAGCAGTGAAAAGCAGTGAGAAGAGAAGCCAGGAGGAACAAACCACCCAGAAATAAACTGGCAATAATGCCAAGCGAATACAATCACCATGCGGGGGATCCAGAAGAAGTGAAACCAGGGTGGGGTGGAGCAGGACGTGCTGTATGCATATAATACCAATTCTACAGGTGAGTATCTCACAGAATTGTATTATTCTAAGCATACAGTACGTCCTGCTCCAGACATATTCATAACGTGTGGGACATCCAATAGCAGTGTCCATAATTAGGGTGGGATCCCCATGAGAAAGGCACAGCCAAAAGTCAAGTGCTGTCACCCTTAACCATGCTACCAAAGAGCAATGCTCCAACCTCAACCTTTGAACCTTGTAAAAAGGAGAACTGAACACAAGCAACGGACTAGCCAGCTTGCTCGCCAGAACATAGTGCTAAAAGGCCCAAGCCAAGCACCAACAGTAAGAGAACAAAAAAACAATATGGAGGAAGAATCTTCCCTTAAAAGAATAGGCCAGAAAACACCCTAACCATGCTACTACAAAAGAGGGTAGCCATGGCAACTCAAAACTTTCCCCATCAGGGAATACAATTCCAGGTCACAGACGGAACCAGCAGTAATGCTAAAACAATACTCAGCAGAAGCCAAAAGAGTACTCCAGGTCCGGAAGGTCAACCAACCAAATAGGACCAACCAGAGGGCCCCTTGCCCATGGAAGCAATCCATCCGGTACGTCAAGAAGGGGACACCTGTAGGCCCCAAAAGGCAAAATCCCTATCAGGGACAAGGACAGTTCAGGTTTCTAACCCCAGTAGAGGGGCACAGATCCCTTTATTTCATAATAAACTAGACAATAGCCCAGAGACCAGAGAATCTGGGCCAAGGCAGAAGGAAAACAAAACATCGCCTGGATCCAACTGGCATAAGGCGGGCACCCTCACCTCATGGTATACAGCTATATAACAAAAGGTATGTATATATATATACACACACATCTATAAATATATATTAGATATATATATATATATATATATACACATACACAGGTCCTTCTCAAAAAATTAGCATATAGTGCTAAAGTTCATTATTTTCCATAATGAAATGATAAAAATTAAACTTTCATATATTTGAGATTCATTGCACACCAACTGAAATTTTTCAGGTCTCTTTTTGTTTTAATACTGATGATTTTGCCATACAGCTCATGAATCCCCCAAAATCCTATCTCAAAAAATTAGCATATTTCATCCGACCAATAAAAGAAAAGTGTTTTTAATTAAAAAAAAGTCAACCTTCAAATAATTATGTTCAGTTATGCACTCAATACTTGGTCGGGAATCCTTTTGCAGAAATGACTGCTTCAATGCGGCGTGACATGGAGGCAATCAGCCTGTGGCACTGCTGAGGTGTTATGGAGGCCCATGATGCTTCGATAGTGGCCTTAAGCTCATCGAGTGTTGGGTCTTGCGTCTCTCAACTTTCTCTTCACAATATTCCACAGATTCTCTATGGGGTTCAGGTCAGGAGAGTTGGCAGGCCATTTGAGCACAGTGGTCGTGCTGAAAAATGAAAACTTCATCTCCATAAAGCTTTTCAGCCGATGGAAGCATGAAGTGCTCCAAAATCTCCTGATAGCTAGCTGCATTGACCCTTCCCTTTATAAAACACAGTCGACCAACACCAGCAGCTGACATGGCACCCCAGACCATCACTGACTGTGGGTACTTGACACTGGACTTCAGGCATTTTGGCATTTCCTTCTCCCCAGTCTTCCTCCAGACTCTGGCACCTTGATTTCCAAATGACATGCAAAATTAGCTTTCATCGGAAAAAAGTACTTGGGACCACTGAGCAACAGTCCAGTGCTGCTTCTCTGTAGCCCAGGTCAGAAGATTCTGCCGCAGTTTCTGGTTCAAAAGTGGCTTGACCTGGGAAATGCGGCACCTGTAGCCCATTTCCTGCACATGCCTGTGCACGGTGGCTCTGGATGTTTCTACTCCAGACTCAGTCCACTGCTTCCGCAGGTCCCCCAAGGTCTGGAATCGGTCCTTCTCCACAATCTTCCTCAGGGTCCGGTCACCTCTTCTCGTTGTGCAGCTTTTTCTGCCACATTTTTTCCTTCCCACAGACTTCCCATTGAGGTGCTTTGATACAACACTCTGGGAACAGCCTATTTGTTCAGAAATTTCTTTCTGGGTCTTACCCTCTTGCTTGAGGGTGTCAATGATGGCCTTCTGGACAGCAGTCAGGTCGGCAGTCTTACCCATGATGGCGGTTTTGAGTAATGAACCAGGCTGGGCATTTTAAAAGCCTCAGGAATCTTTTGCAGGTGTTTAGAGTTAATTCGTTGATTCAGATGATTAGGTTAATAGCTCGTTTAGAGAACCTTTTCACGATATGCTAATTTTTTTAGATAGGATTTTGGGGTTTTCATGAGCTGTATGGCAAAATCATCAGTATTAAAACAAAAAAAGACCTGAAAAATTTCAGTTGGTGTGCAATGAATCTCAAATATATGAAAGTTTAATTTTTATCATTTCATTATGGAAAATAATGAACTTTAGCACTATATGCTAATTTTTTGAGAAGGACCTGTATATATATAAAAATAATGACTAGAACCGCCCACTGAGCCATTCTCTATGGGACACTTCTGACTGAAGCCACCGCCCCAGAAGAGCCAAACGATGGAAGGAGCAGGTCAGACAAGGACCTGAACAAGACCCATGGGAACCCTTAGCAGGGCATTAGAATAAGTCATCCCCTCAAACGGGGAGCTAGGAATCCCCCAGGAATGCACCTGAGCAGACCCTGAAGAATGCGCAAATAAAAGATTGGATCAGGCTTTGTAATAGATGAACAGGGCAGGCCCAACCATAGGCCGAACCAAGTCGTGAGCCAATACCAAACACTGCCGATAGGACCCTAATCCCAGGAACAGAGATCGTCCCACAAGGGAAGGAGCTTAGGTCCAGCAAAACAGTATGGATACCACATAACCTAACGTAGCGTGGTAGAAGGAAGAAAACGAAGAGGAAGAACAAGTCCTGACTCTCCAAGGAAACAAGACACTCCGAGATCTGTCATCTCCACAGGATAAGCACAAAGGCCTGCCAACGCTAAAGTAGGCCTAATGTAAAGGCACCTTACTTATGTAACATAGGCCTCGTGATTGAAGGTACAGTCCTACTGTTCTCAGCAGAATCCCCTGCGGACCAACGCCCCACTGGGCCACCCAGGCCCCTAGCATACAGGTACTGCTTGCCATCTGAGACTAGCGCAAGCCCCCCCCCCCCCAACGCCCAGTAGGGCAAGGGGATAACATTTATCAAGCAAAATATCCAGCCAGAACCACTAACCCCAACCAGGGAAGACCAATCTGGCCAATAACAGGGTAGAACCCTGCGATAGAGTCCAACGGTACCCTGCCAGTGTGAGCTCAATGGCACAACAGAGAACTTCCCACAGGAGGGATACTACAGGAAGGACAAGGAATATTAAATCCCCCATAGAAGGGATCAGGGCTCCCCTGGAATAGAGCCAGGCCCAAGAATTCCACAGCGCACACGGAACAACCACTGTCCCACCATGGACAAAAGTCCCCCAATTGGACAGGTACTAAGAAGAAGTAGTCCCCGAATACTCACTGTGATCAAAATTCCACCTAGGTAACCAGATCCTACGAGATCCCTACCTAGGAACCACCTGGGGTTTCAGAAGAGTAAGCCCCCTTTGTCATCTTGCCAGATTAGGTACCACAGTAACCATCACAGGGAAAATCGAAAAAAGGTAGGGAATGCTCCCCGACGATACTCTCAAGTAAACCAGCAGACGAATAAACGCCTCCCCTGGGAGTAAGGTAAACAGACCTAGACCTAGGGTGAAAACCCCTCATCCGGGACTAATGGCTAAAGCGCCTCAGAGTCCAAGGATCACAGATATAAGTGATGTCAACGGACCAGCCGCCAACGGGCGCACCAGGAGCAATTCTACCTGGAGACAAGAGGCCTCATTCCAGTAAAATCCTTATAGCCAAGAGAAAAAGGCACTAAGGTGAAGCCTAATCCAGGTACAACCAGGAACTAGAGGATGGAACAAAGTAGGGCTAGAGTTCGCCAAGGTCCATCCAAACAGCTCCCTTCGTGAAGGGACAGGAGGGCCTAACAGGTCCCTTGGTAAATGCCCCCTGGTGTCGTGTGAGAGACCACACTCTTCTAGAGCCTAGCGCGCACATGGGGGCTCAGTCTAAGCCCCAATGGTGTCAGCAACCACCAATACCCAGCAGTAGTGGGCTCAATATCCAGAAGACACCTTGGAATCTAGAATAAAAAATCTGAGCACACCACAAGCAGCCAGAGGACCCCCTGGAATATAGGGCACAGACAGCCCTGTCAAGGGCGTCAACCTGAATTCTTATAGATACAGATGCTGCACCCCCCTAGGGGTTAGGCAGATAGACTCCCTCATCCTTGAGGGGAGGAAGGGGCAACCCGCGCAGGGGTCCCAGTCTCTATATGATAGTGGCGTTCTGGCAAGGAAGCCATACCTGACAGGCCCAGTTAAGCCCGCACCCATGCCTGAAGAAAGGCATGGGACCATAGTCCTCCTGACCGACTCAGGGAAGGACCACCCAGCAAACACTATCCCATATCTGGAGGAACTATCTCCTAAAGCCACTAGAACGAGGCAGGATGCCTCCTGATAGGAGTAAGGTGCCATGGTCATCCCCTCACCCAGGTGGGTGAGGGCGTCCCATCATGCATGAGGGTTTTCAGGGAAGGAACCGGGCTTAACCCGGCCAGAGGGCCCCGGGCATTGAAAGTCACTCCCTGGACAGGATACCGAACCAGACCCTGCAGGGGGCATCCCCGGTTCCTGCTTAACACTATGATATGGAGGAGGAGGGGTATCCCTGCTCCGCGGGGGTTGCGACGGCCGCCCCTGACTGGGTGGACTGTCCTGTTTCTTAAATAGGTCCAGACAGGCCCCAAACAGACGATGCCCTCTAAAGGGAAGCCCCGCCAGGGTCCTTTTAGCGTCAGCGTCTGCCCCCCACTGACGAAGCCAGAGCAGGCGACGTATAGCTACCACTTGGGCAGAAGTACTCGCACACATTTTGATGGTGTCATCCAGAGCCAAAAGGATAAATTTAACAAAAATATTGCAGCTGGAGATTGTGTAAAACACCTCCCAGGGTAAATCTTCAGGCTGATGCTCCAGCATCTTTCTTATGAGAGTCTTAGCGGCCACTGCTGTGATAGCCGCGGCACAGACAGGGCGTAGCGCTGTACCTGCATAGGTAAAGGCGTGGGAAGCCAGTTTATCAATGCGCCGATCCTCGGCGTCCCGCAAGGAGCTGTAAGCTGGAGCTGTAAGGAAGGGGGGGTTAGGGACCCCAATAATCGGTGCGTCCACCAATGGGGACGAGGACCAAATATCTACCATCTCGGGGGAAAAGGGTATTTCCAAACCCAGTCCTCCGGGGGCCTTTGAAGTGCAGTGGGACATTCCCATTCTTTAAGTACGAGAGCATGGAAGTGAGCCTGCTCGAGAAATTCCAAGCGCGTAGGCGCAGTATGGAAGCGCCCCCCTCTTGGCCTGGGGACCGCACCGGGAGGCGAAATGGACAATACATTAAAAATCCTGAGTAACATCCCGCCAATATCGAGCTGGTCCCAGTCATCCTGACCAGCATCATCCTGACACCTCGGCCTCTCGTCAGAGGAACCTAGGTCAGAGAATAGGTCCCCTTCATCCGACGTGGCGCTAGCACGTGTCCGTCCAGACAATCCTTCAACAATCTGGACAAGCGTGGGCCGTCTAGGAGAGGTATCTATTGGTAACTCGCCACTTGTACAAGACTCAACAGGAGTGAGGTTTAGGGAAGGGGAAAGGGGAGAGAAGGAGCGAGGTACAACAGCAAGCGTCGCTCGCAATTCCAGCGTCTGTTCAGAACATGACGTGCAGACCCGTGCCCCGTCCGCCTCAGCATGGGGGGAGACTGCACGATATACACAGCCGGTCTTGTCCCGGAGGGACCCCGGTAACACAATCCTGAGATGCCTCCATTTGGTGATTGTTTAAAGACAGTATATCAATAGGGATTTATGCAATAAGCAACCCTGGATGCCCCCACTACCCGCTGATTAATGTGGGAGATATTGGGAAGGCCCGCTCCTTATACGTATGAGAATAACTATGTATACATATATATATAAATACGTGTATATGTATGTATATATATATATATATATATATATCATACATATACATACACAGGAATATGAGGCCGGGAGAAGCCGCCGGGAACTCAGCGTCTGAAAGACATAATGGGAAGGGTCATGCGCAGATAGACAGACAAGAAACAAAAGAATTCACCCGCGAGGGCACTTACAGCTCAAGTGGAGGAGGAGACCGCCACAACGCGTGCGCGCGAAGCTAACCAAAATGGCGCCCAGCGAAACTCGAAGGGCGGGCTAAATACTCTGCCATGACGCGAAGCGCACCGAACTAAGGCCCCGCCCATTCTAAAGAGCACGAAGCTCTGAGGTAAATTAAGTCAAGGATGCAACCACAAGCTTAATCCATAGAGCGGACACAGATAATAAGCGCGGGCACCGCAGCATCGAGATTATGTGGCAAACAATGTAAAAAACGCACAGCGGCAGTAGAAACAAGGAGCAAGCAGCGCGGCACTGACATCTCTGAGATAATAAAGGGCAGAATAGAGGCCATGAGTGTGACACACCGGTACACTGGGACCGCCACACACATACCCCCCCCCCCTTCCCTTTCCCCTAAATTATATGGGGAAATGAGGGAGAATGGAGACCCGATAATGGGGACCAGCACTACGCGGGGTACGGGGCAAAAATGCGGGAGGGGCATCCACTAGAGGCTCACCATCAGCCTAAACCGCCTACCCTATGGTGGGGGATTGCGGTGGAGTCTAGCTACGTAAGCACACCAGGTGCTGCCTACCTTCACCCGACCAAGGCAGCCCAGGCTGGGAGGCATTATGATTTCAAGAAAAAAGGACGGGTGGGAATAGTCCCGCAGGGCCTCGGGCTGTCAAGCCCGGCTCGCCTGCGAGAGCGTGATACTTCATGTCTTCGCAGTTTCAGCACTGCAGAGAAATCTGGGGATTTGTGGGAGGTCCTCCGGTATATGTAGGGCCAGGAGGAGCTTGTTTTCTTCATGATCTGCAGTGCACGGCGCTGAAGGCGGAGGTATACCCACACGTTATGATTATGTCTGGAGCAGGATGTGCTGTATGCTTAGAATAATGCCTCACAGTTATAGCGCCACCAGGATGGTTGGTAGCCCCTCCTGGACTTTTTTGCGTAGCACTCGGTCCAGTAGCGGAAACAGAGGAAAGGCATACAGATGAATGAACCCTGTCCAGGGAATCGCCAGAGCATCTGTTGCTATGGCCAGAGGGTCTCTTGAAAAAGATACGCACCTGGGAAGCTTGTGATTGTGTCTGGACACAAAAAGATCCACGTTCGGTTGACCCCAGCGTAGCCACAAAGCTTGAAAGGCCTTCCTGCTGAGAGCCTATTCCCCCTCCTGCTCAGGGAGTCCGCCTCCTGGTTCTCCACCCCCGGGATGTAAACCACCGAGAAGCAGGGAACATTCTCCTCTGCCCAACTCAGAATCCGGCTTACCTCCTTGAGGGATCTCTTGCTCCGAGTACCACCCTGGCTGTTGATGTAGGCTACAGCCGTCCGATTGTAAATTAAATTAAATTGGGGGTCAGATGTAGGAGAACAAGCCAAACTGCTCTTAGCTCCAAGAGAGTTATGGGCAACCAGTTCTCTCTCGGACTCCACTGACCCTGGATCCTCTGGGTCTGCCAAATGCCTCCCCAGCCTGTAAGACTGGCATCCATGGTAACTATTTCCCAATGGGGAGTCCGAAAGGACTTGCCTACCAGCAGATGCCGAGGATCCAACCACCACAAGAGGAATTGCCTGGCCGGGGGGGACAGCACAAATCCTTGGTCCAGGGATTCCGGGGACCAATCCCAGCTGGCTAGTGGGTTCAGCTGAAGAGGCCTCATGTGGAATTGAGCACATGCGACTTGGGGTAGTTTATCACCCAACCGAAAGCTTCCAGTGTTGACAGCGCGGTCTGGGTGTCGCCCTCGGCCTCCTGAAGGGACGGGGCAGAGATCAGAAGGTCATCCAAATAGGGTAATACACCAATACCCTGACCCCTCAGGATAGCCATGAGGCCCGCCAGCACCTTTGTGAACACCCTGGTAGCTGAGCATATGCCAAAGGGGAGTGCCACAAACTGGAAATGCTGACCCTCCAATGCAAACCTCAAAAACTTCTGATGCCCCGGAAAAAAACCAAGTTAGTTACCTGGTAACTTTTTTTCTAAACATCCGTAAGGGCAGCATACGCCTGAGACCTCCGGGCTCCTCCCCTCAACTGGAACACATGACCACCGGCATAAAGTCTTGGCTCCTCCCTCCCTTCACCAGTTGTTGTAGAGATCTGAAAGAAAAGAGGAGACAAGACCTACAACTCCACACCATAACATAACCAAACAATACCCCTCAAATATATACACTAGGGAGGGATCGGCGTATGCTGCCCTTACGGATGTTTAGAAAAAAAGTTACCAGGTAACTAACTTGGTTTTTCTCAAAACATCCTTCGGGCAGCATACGCCTGAGAGATAGGCGAGAACTACCTCATAGGGTGGAAAGTACAGCACGAAGAACACTTCTGCCAAAGGAAAGATCCTTCTGGGCAAGAAGATCCAAGCGATAATGTCTTGCAAAGGTCTTAGCTGATGTCCAGGTAGTCGCCTTGCAGATCTGATCTATAGAGACCCCAGCTTGCTCTGCCCAAGATGTGGAAAATACCATTTTGTGAATACTCACCTGTAAAATGGGTATTATAAGTATGTCACACACCCCACTTCAGACATTAATTCATTAACATGGGTACTCACCGCTAGGTGGCGCTGCTTTGCAGAGAAGTCCAGAAAAAGCAAGCCCCTCCCGGTCTATACATACCTGGTATCTCCTAACAATTCCCCAGTATTCAAACAGCAATAAAGGCAAGATACCAGGAGACCAAACACAAAAGTAACCCTCAACTGTGAATAAACACAACTTCACCATATAAAGAACCAGGATACCAAAAAAGGGCGGGTGAAGTGGGGTGTGTGACATACTTATAATACCCATTTTACAGGTGAGTATTCACAAAATGGTATTATTCTAAGTATGTCACACACCCCACTTCTAAGTATGTCACACACCCCACTTCAGACATTAATTCATTAACATGGGTACTCATCGCTAGGTGGCGCTGCTTTGCAGAGAAGTCCAGAAAAAGCAAGCCCCTCCCGGTCTATACATACCTGGTATCTCCTAAAAATTCCCCAGTATTCAAACAGCAATAAAGGCAAGATACCAGGAGACAAAACACAAAAGTAACCCTCAACTGTGAATCAACACAACTTCACCATATAAAGAACCAGGATACCAAAAAAGGGCGGGTGAAGTGGGGTGTGTGACATACTTATAATACCCATTTTACAGGTGAGTATTCACAAAATGGTATTATTCTAAGTATGTCACACACCCCACTTCAGACATTAATTCATTAACATGGGACATCCAACAGCAGTGTCCAAAATGGGGAGGGTATCCAACCAGGCAATAATGCAGAAACACTCAAACCACTGCAGCCTGCAGAACCTTGCGGCCAAAAACAGCATCCGCTGAGGCCCGCACATCAACCTTATAAAACTTTGAAAAGGTGTGAACCGAAGACCAGGTAGCAGCCTTACAAACCTGCTCAACCGAAGCCTGGTGCTGAAAAGCCCAGGACGCACCAACAGCACGAGTAGAATGAGCAGTAACACGAAAAGGGGGAGCCTTCCCCTTGGCACAATAGGCTCCAACAATCGCCTGACGAATCCATTTGCTAATAGAAGACTTGGCCGGAGCTAAACCCTTCCTAGGCCCACAGGGCACCACGAAGAAGGCATCCGTCCTACGAAAAGAAGCCGTAGTACGCAGATAGAACTTGACACAACGTACAACATCCAAGCAGTGCAACGCACTCTCCTTGTCATTCCTAGGCTGAGGACACAAAGAAGGAAGAACAATGTCCTGAATAAGATGGAAAGCAGAGACCACTTTAGGAAGAAAGTCCGGCTTGAATCTGAAAACCACCTTGTCCTGATGTTTCTCAAAATAAGGGGCCTGAATCGACAGGGCCGCCAGCTCTGAAACACGCCGAACAGAAGTGATGGCCACCAGAAAGGCAACCTTCTGAGTCAGAGTAGACAAGGCAATATCCCGCAAAGGCTCAAAGGGAGGAGCCTGAAAAGCAGAAAGAACCAAATTCAAATCCCAAACGGAGCAACGGCTTCCTAGGAGGCCGCAAATGCGAAACCCCTGGAAAAAAGTCTTGACCAAAGAATGGCTTGCAAAAGACCTCTGAAAAAAGATAGATAAGGCAGAAACCTGCCCCTTCAAAGTACTCAGCTGAAGACCAGAGTCCAGCCCTGACTGAAGAAAATCCAAAATCCTGGAAACGGAAAAGACCCGGCAGGGCAAAGATCTAGATTCACACCAGTCAATATACGATCTCCAAGCCCTATAATAGATGGAAGAAGAGGATCTCTTCCTAGCACTAATAAGAGTCCGAATGACCGAATCCGAAAGACCTTCCTCCTTCAAGATGGAGGTTTCAGCAGCCAAGCCGTCAAAGCCAGCGTTGGCAAACTGGGGTAACACAACTGACCCTGAGTGAGAAGATCTGGCCGAAGAGGCAGATCGAGCTGATCCACTGCCAGACGAACGATGCGAACCACACCCGCCTTGGCCACCTTGGAGCCACAAGAATGGCGGGAACTCCTTCCTGAACCAGCTTTCGCAGAACCCTGCCCAGCATGGGAATCGGAGGAAACAGATAAAGAAACCCCAGATCCCTCCAGCTCAGGGCCATGGCATCCGTCGCCAGAGCCAGAGGGTCCTGGGACAGTGACATGAACGACGGAAGCTTGTGATTGTGACGAGAGGCAAACAGATCCACCTCCGGCGTCCCCCACCGAAGACACAGTGACCGAAACACCTGGGGATGGAGAGACCATTCCCCCCGGCGGGACGAACACCGGCTCAGAAAGTCCGCCTCCGTGTTCTCCACTCCTGGAATGTAAACTGCCGAGATGCAAGGGACATGAGTCTCTGCCCAAACAAGAATCAGAGACACCTCTCTGTGGGCACCCAGACTGCGAGTCCCTCCCTGGTGATTGATGTAAGCAACCTCCGTCCGATTGTCCGACCGCACCTGCACCGGCAGGCCCTGCAAATGATGTGTCAAATGAGACAGAACCAACCTGATGGCTCGCAACTCCAGAACATTGATGGGCAAGTGAGCTTCCAGATGGTCCCACTGCCCCTGAAACTGAAGATCCTTCCAGAAACCTCCCCATCCTGACAAACTGGCATCCGTGGTGACAGTCTCCCAAAGCGGGGTCAGAAACGACCTGCCCTTCAGAAGATTGTCCGAGACCATCCACCACAGAAGAGACTGCCGAACCCGAGGGGACATCCGGAAGGACCGATCCAACGACCGCGGTCGCCGGTCCCAAGACGCCAAAAGATGAAGCTGAAGAGTCCGTGTGTGAAACTGCGCGAAGGGAACTGCCTCGAACGAGGCCACCATCAACCCCACCAGTCTCATCCCTAGCCGAATGGACGGGCGAGGATTGGAAAGAAGCTGAGCCAATTCCTGAATCAAAAGGACCTTGGCCTGAGGGAGAAAAACTCTGTGCTGGCAAGAGTCCAACGACATCCCCAGAAAAGTCACCACCCTGGCCGGGACCAGAGAGGACTTGGGGTAATTGATCACCCAGCCGGACCTCTCCAACATAGACACCACCAAACTGGTGTCCCCTTCCGCTTGACTGAAGGAAGGCGCCATGATGAGGAGATCGTCCAGGTAAGGCACAATGCGAATCCCCTGAGCTCTGAGCAGGGCCATCAGTCCCGCCAACACCTTGGTGAACACTCTCGGAGCAGATGTGAGGCCGAACAGAAGAGCTACAAACTGAAAATGCCGATCCTCCACCACAAAGCGAAGGAACCTCTGATGAGCCGGAAAGATCGGAATGTGAAGGTAAGCATCCTTGATGTCTATGGACGTCATAAAGTCCCCCTGCCGAAGCGCACCGATCGCAGACCGCAGGGTTTCCATGCGGAACTTCCGGGGACGAATAAACCTGTTGAGAAGCTTCAAATCCAGGATCGGACGGAACGAACCATCCTTTTTTGGGTACAGTGAAGAGATTGGAATAAAACCCGCGCCCCACCTCCGAAGGAGGGACCGGGCAGATGACTGCCAATTCCAGAAGATTCCTTACCGCCGCCAGGAGCCCCTGTGCGGCCAAAGGATCCGAGGGCAACCGAGACCTGAAAAACCTTAGAGGAGGGCGGGACTCGAACTCCAGCTTGTAACCGGCCGACACCACCTCCCGGATCCACCTGTCCGAGACCTCCTGGTCCCATACCCGGGAGAAGAGTCGCAACCGTCCCCCCACCCGTACGGGTGAGGGCGCCCCCTCATTGCTGAGCGGGCTTGGCCGCAGGCTTGGGCTTGGCGCCCCAGACGTGAACGGCACGGCCACGGCCTCTACCTTTAGGCCAACTGGCGCCCCTGGAGGCCGAGAAGCCCGCACCCCTGCCGGCTCTGGCTCCCCGAAAGGACGGATTAAAGGAGACCGCCCCCCGAAAGGAACGGCGAAATTTCTTGCGCTGAGGCAACTTGCCTCCCTTGGCAACAGAATCCAGCTTTTCACCAAAAAGCCTCAAACCCAAAAAGGGGAGAGCCGTAAGCGATCTTTTAGAATTAAAATCAGCCGTCCACTGTCTCAGCCAAACTGAACGACGAATAGCCACCAACAGAGCAGTAGCCCTGCCACACATCAACATGGCATCCTCCTGGGCGGCCAGAATAAACGACAAAAAGGATTCACAACGCTTAAGAGCAAGAAACTCGTCACCGGTAGGATCAAGATCCACACATAAGTCCCTGACCATAGACCTAACCGCCAATGACAAAAAGGCAGAAGCACAAGTAGGCCTCAAAACCGAACCCGCACAGACAAACCCATGACGGGCCAACTGATCAATCCGGCGATCCTCGCCGTCCTTGAGAAAAGTAGTGTCAGGGAGATGAACAGCCGCCGTATTAGACAGCCCCAAAACAGGAGCATCCACCTCGGGAGAAACAGACCAACGCTTCAACAAATCCGCTGGAAAAGGATACTTCTTGTCCCAACTAGGCGGAACCCCGACAAGACGCGTAGGCTGCTCCCACTGCTTAAGGACAATGTCCTCAAAATGCTGTTGACTGGGAAACTCCAAGCGCTGCTTGGACCCCCCAAAAAGCTGACCCTTAGGCAGAGGAGTAACTTCCGGCGGATCCAAATCCAAAACCTCAAACATTTGGGCCAGGATAGTGGGCGTATCAAGGGGGGGCCCCTCATCCAGGTCCCCCTCAGCGCCCGACAACTGCTGAACCTCGGCATCCTCTGACTCCTCAACAAGCTCACCCTCTTCAAGGGGACGAACCGACCAGTCCAGTACCTCAACTTCCTCATCTGAGTCCCGCGGAGGCGGAGACAGATGTTTCCGCTTGGCCGGAGCCTTCTGAGCGACCATTGCGGAAAATTTCTCGAAGCTGGCCAAACGGGCGCATACCTCAGATTGCGAATCACCCCCAACGACCACGTCACGCGGGGTCCGGAACAGGCGAGGAGGGGAGGGAGAAGGCGCGGTAGAAGAAGTCCCAGGCACCGAGGTGTCGGACTGGCGCTCAATGTTCCGCTGCGCACATGGAATACAAATGATAACATCATCCCCTGGGAGCGGAGTCCCACATCCCCCACACAGCCTGGACTGCCCCGAAGGACTAGTTCCGGTATCTCTGGTAGCCTCCATATGGTGAATTTATGGTATTCGCAGACCCCAGGGATTTACGCAGTAAGCGACCCGGGATGCCCCTCTGGGATTTTAATAAAATATCTATAAATATATATAGATATATATATATATGAGGAAATGTGTAAATAGGCCTGTCAGGGAAATAGCAAAAGGGACCCAAAACCCAATAGCCAGGTATATACGACCGGGAGAGCCCAGAGTGAAGGAATCCCGGGATCTGGAAAACAAAGAAAAGACAATAGTAAATACATGCACACAGAAAAAACAATAGGTGGCTCAGACTAAAGAACAAACACAGGGCCGGCTATATATATATATATATATATATATATATATATATATATATATATATATATATTACATGCACTGACAGCCAGCATGCACCAAGGCCCAGCCGGCACACCCCGCCACCACCCCCAAGAGGGGGGGGGGGGACGGAGGCACAGACCAAGTGGACCCAAGGCCAGTGTAACTCTAAGGAGACAAGAACGCTGCCCCCCCTTATCAGCAAACTGGACGCTCACACTAAAAAGAGAGTTCAGACAACATGAAGTGCCGGAAGAACAACAGCAGGCACCTACCTGAGCTCCGCACAGAAACGTCGCCAGAACGAGAAAGAGACGGGGAAGAAGGGCGGGCCCGCCAGAAGCGCGGGACCTCTGTAGCCCCGCCCCCCACGTACCCCGCATGCCGCCCGGCCCCGCCCCCGCCAGCGGGGCACCCAAACACAAGTTGCCCCAACGGCTGCCGCGCCAAAGCCCAAGCCGCGGGCGCCGCGCGATGACGCCCGCAGAAGCCGTCGAGCGGGCCGGGCGGCATGCCCAAAACAGCCAGTGAAAAGTATCCCTGGCGGACCAGCGCAGCGCGCCGCCAGGCCACCCAACACCACAAAACACAGGGGCTCCAGTAACCCCCAAGCACCCTTTAAAGGCAGACCGGACGGGCCGGCGCCGCCAGGCCACCCGTCCCTGCCTCACAACACACACACACACACAAGCACACGTATAAATGAAGGAGGGAAAATGACAGGAAAAGAACCTAAGGGGAAAATCAGGCCCGGGGCATCCCACATCCGGATCACCAAAACCGGATCGCCGCTATGCCCCATAATATGGGGTCGAGCGGAGGAGCTAAGCTCCTAAGCACCTAAGGTGCTATCTACCCTTGCCCAGCCTACAGCCTAAGCTGGGAGGCTACCATTAACCAGGGGCTACATCAAAAAGAAAGCCGGGCAGAAATAGACCATGGGGGGAGGGCGGGGTGATACCCCGGCTACCTGCAAGCAGGAGACTTCTTTCTTCTGTCTTGTCGCCACGTTGCAGAGAAGAACACTGGGGAATTGTTAGGAGATACCAGGTATGTATAGACCGGGAGGGGCTTGCTTTTTCTGGACTTCTCTGCAAAGCAGCCCCACCTAGCGGTGAGTACCCATGTTAATGAATTAATGTCTGAAGTGGGGTGTGTGACATACTTAGAATATACTTCTTGTTGAGTGAGCTGTAACACCGCAGGGCAAGTTAACATCCCCATAAGCCATTTTAATAGTATTCTTCATCCATCTTGCAAGCGTGACCTTGGAAACCTTCAAACCTTTTCTATAACCCGAGAAGGAAATAAATAAACTGTCATCCTTCCTGAAATCTTTAGTTTCCTGAAGATATCGTAGCAGAAGGGACCTAACATCCAACGGTATCAGTTGTGGCTCGTCTTCTGAGATGGACGGAATAATAATCTCCTGAGTGCGATGAAAATCTGAGGCCACCTTTGGAAGATAACAAGGATCTACTTTTAAAACGACACGATCCGGAAAGACCTGGAGAAATGGATGTCTGCATGATAACGCTTGAATGTCGCTGATCCTTCGAGCTGAGGTGATGGCTACTAAAAATAACACTTTCCAAGTTAGTAGCTTGATGCCAAGGTTCTTGTTAGGATAAAAGGGCGAAGAACTCAGCATGGATAAAACCTTCACCAAATCCCATTGTGGAATATTCTTGCAAGGGATCGGTTTTGATCGTTTGACTGCTAGAAGAAATCTTTTAATTATAGAAATAGAAGAAAGCTTCTTATCCAAAAAGACTGATAGAGCCGCTAAATGAACTTTTAGTGTATTAATGCTAAGGCCCATGTTAACACCATTTTGGAGAAAGTCCAGAATAACTGGCGTTTTGGATGATGCCCTACCATTCTCCAACTTCCAAGACTTAAAGGTTTTCCAAACTTTAAGGTAAATCTTTCTGGTAACCAGCTTCCTACTTGCGAGCAGTGTATTAATCACCGGGTCTGAAAATCCCTTCCTTTGCAGCAAGGTGACCTCAGGGTCCAAAGTGTCAATCTCCACCATTGCGGATTCGGGCAGATGACTGGACCTTGTGATAGAAGAAGAGGAGACACCGGAATTTCCCAGGGATCCTGTATTGACAGCTCTACTAGCGTTGAAAACCAAGATCTCTTTGGCCACCACGGCGCTATCAACAGAACGGTAGTTGGTTCTTTGACCAGTTCCTTCAACACTAATGGTAACAGACGCACCGGGGGGAAGGCATACGCCAGGTTGAAATGCCAAGCCTGAGACAGAGTGTCCACACCCAATGACCGATCTCTCGGGTTCAGAGAAAAGAAGCTGCTCACTTTGTGATTCTCTGCCGATGCAAATAGGTCTACTTCCGGAACACCTCTCATTTTGCAAATTGTCTGAAATACTTCCGGATTTAGGGACCACTCTGATTCCCTTATCTGTGACCGGCTTAGGAAATCTGCTAGATGATTCAGAGTCCCCTTTAAGTGGATTGCTGAAAGAGACTTTAAATTGCCTTCCGCCCAAAACAGAATCTCCATTGCTACTGTCATTAATCTTGAGGATCTTGTTCCTCCTTGGTGATTATATGTAAGCCACCGCCGTAGAATTGTCCGTTCTGATCTGAACATGTTCTAGATGTACCAGCGGGTTCAGGGCCAGTAAGGATTCCCTTATGGCTATCAATTCCCTGAGATTGGATGAGGACCGACTCACGCCCTTCGACCATTTCCCTTGGACTGTACTTGCGTTGCAATGAGCTCCCCAGCCCCAAGCTGAGGCACCCGTCGTCACCACTATTTCTTTGGGGTCCTGCCAAAGTAGACCCTCTTTGAAACGATCTGCTTTTAACCACCAGGCCAGTGAAATCATCACGTCTTCTGTGATTGGTAGTTGATGGTCCAAACCTAGCTGGGAGCCAATTCTTTAGGATAAATTCTTGTAGAACTCTGGAATGTAGCTGCCCCCATCTTACCGCTGGGAAGGAAGAGGTTAACAAACCGAGAGTCCTCATAGCTTGTCTTACTGATGGCATTTCCTCTGAACATAACATCCGGACAGCATTCTGTAGGACCGTCACCTTGTGATGAGGAAGAATAATGACCTGTCGGATCGAATTGATCTCGAATCCTAGGTAAGTCATGACTTGCGAGGGCACCAGAGAGGATTTGTCGAGATTGACAATCCAACCTGCATGAGACAAAAGGTGTATAGTCAAATGAAGGTTCTTCAACGACCTGTCCCTTGATTGGGCGAACAACAGAAGATCGTCCAAATATGCGATCACGGAGATTCCTTTGCGCCTTAAGACAGCCAAAAGCTCTGCTAGAACCTTGGTAAATATCCTTGGAGCCGAAGCTAGGCCGAAAGGAAGACAAACAAATTGGAAATGTAAGATCTGATCTCCGTCCTTTATTGCAAATCTCATAAAGGATTGAGCCAGAGGACTCATTGGGACATGCCAATAAGCATCTTTCAAATCCATTGAGGCCAAGTAAGCGTTTTTGGGGAGCATACTTCTTACAGAAAATATTGTCTCCATCCTGAAATGTTTGTACTGGACAAGCAAATTTAGACTTAGACTTAAGTTCAGAATGAACCTGAAACCCCCTGAATTCTTCTTGACAAGAAAAATGGGGGAGTAGAACCAGAGGCACTGGAACAATAACCTCCCTTGACTTCATGTCTGCCAGACTCAAAAACATTGCCTCTCTTTCCTCTCTCACACAGGTAAGAGGGGAAATCAAAAATCTTGAAGGGGGATTCTGGGAAAAATCTATATGGAATCCTTCCGTAATACCTCTTAAAATGAATGGGCACACCAACATGTCTCGCCAGACAGTGCAATACCTCTTGAGCCTTGGGTTTAGCTTGATAGGTCCCAAAGAAGGTGGAACCTTTAAATTTTCCCCTTCTGGAACTACTGACAGAAGAAGAGGCCGCTCTGGATTTCTTGGGTGCTCCCTTATTAGGGAAGGGACGCCTAAAGTAGGTCCTAGGAAAAAATATACGATCAAATGAAGGCCTAGAAGAAACAGGAATACATTTATTCCTGTCTGCTGTGAAATCTAACACCTTGCTAAGATCTGACCCGAACAGATATTCACCCTTGAGGGGCAACGCACAAAGCCTCATTTTTGAACCAATATCACCAGACCAGGTCTTTTAACCAAAGAGACCTGCGTATGGAATTGGTCACAGCTAAACTCTGTGCTGAAAATCTGATCGACTCAGCCATGGCGTCCGTTACAAAGGCTGTAGCGGAAAAAAGAATGGGTAAAGCCTTAAGTATCTTATCCAAACAAGTTCTTTCTTGGAGAGAGTCCTTAAGCTGCTGTAACCAGAACCCCAAATTTCTGATAACACAATTGGAAGCCAAATTGGTTCTCAGAACATTAGATTGTACCTGCCAAGCCTTCTTAAGGAGAGATTCCATTTTCTTGTCTAAGGGATCATTAAGAACCCCAAAATCTTCAAACGCTAAACCTGCTCCCTTAGAAATTTTGGCAAAAGGTGCATCCAACTTGGGACATTTTTCCCAAAGATGAGAATCTTCTTCTGAAAAGGGATATCTGCGTTTAAGACCCGTGAGGTAAAAGCCTTTTTAGATGGCTCTCTCCATTGATCCAAAATCATGTCTTTAAGATAGTCATGAAATGGAAAAGTATAGGAAGAATCTGGAGCTAAATCCTGATACAATTTATCTTGTGTAGATCTAGGCCCTGCAGCCTTTTCCTCTATACCCATGGACAAATAAATCATGTGAAGAGGAAGGGTAATTCTCCAGGAGGGAACAGACATTTTGTTTTTATATCTGCAGTGCCAGAGGCCTGATTCTCCTCATCCTGAGAGGAAATCTCTCCCTCTTCTGCATCCTCATCAGGAGTAAATGACTCCTGGGGGCAGAAGAAGGGAGAATTCAGCATTTGACCTGGGTAAAAGGAGGTATCAAAGGATGAAGATGGATGGGAATGAATACTTTAATAATTGGTACACTCTGGAGCCCTTTGAGCCATAGAAGAAGAAGAAATCTGGTCTTTAAGCTCCCTCATCATTTTCATCAGGTCCTCGTTTTGCTCTTTATTCACCACCTTGTTCGTACAGATTTGACAAAGGGGCTTAGTATAGTTATCCTGAAGTTTCACAACACATAACGGGCATCGACTCTTTTTACTGGATTTAGATCCGGAAGAAGAGGATTTAGATAAATTCTTGGAAGTTTTGTCCGGGGTCTTTGACTATAAGACAAAACAAAAAAGAATGGGATTGAGTATCAAACCAAGTAAAGGGAAATAATAGGCTAACCAGAGCAGAGCTGGGCCTCCTCCCCCCAGAATCGGCAGTCGGCGGAATGTTGGAGGATTCTTGCTCCACATAGGAAATATCAGTGGCAAAATCTCCCATAGAATCTAAAAAACCGTCCAGGCCTTGTTCTGCCATAGTTCTGGATAGAGGCTCTGAGCAAACAGTATACTAGACCCATTAAAATAGGGTAGGAACCAATTGCCAATACTTCCCATTAACCCTTCATAGTATAGGATGAAGGGGAGGCCAAATAGTACAATCTTCAGAAAACAGCGTGCTGTCCCTTTAAATAATAAAGCACGTGTATCTGGCAATGAGCAGGAAATTATCCTAGGCGCCGGAATGTGACGTCGGTGCCTTGGACGGAAGAGACCGTGCTTTACTTTAAAAAATGGAAACAGCGTGCGCGCGTACCTTTCACGAAGGCCTACTGAGGCTCCCGCTGCCGAAGGCGCCCAGCCGCTTGCAGCCACTGAAAGTGCCCAGCCGTCTCCGGAGCCACCTCCGCTGTCGCCGCAGCCGCCTCCGCCCCGGGAGCCGCAGCCGCCTCCGCCCCGGGAGCCGCAGCCGCCTCCGCCCCGGGAGCCGCAGCCGCCTCCGCCCCGGGAGCCGCAGCCGCCTCCGCCCCGGGAGCCGCAGCCGCCTCCGCCCCGGGAGCCGCCGCCGACAATGAAGCCGACCGTCCGCAGGAAAGGTAAAAAGCGGAAGAAGTTGTCTGACGTCACTTCCCCGCCCCTTAAAGGCATAGCACATAACTTTTTTTTTTTTTTTTACACACAAAAAAAGCCCAACATAACTTAAGGGTCCGGTAACCCTGGTCTCAACCTTTAAAATTGTCCTCAAAAGAGGAAAATACTCACTTACCCCACTTTGTAACAGACAACCAGATACAAAGAAAGATCTTGGCCACAAAATCTCCTAGGGTATCCCGGGCCCCAGACATAAGTAGAAGTCTTCGGGACCGGAAAATGGACCTCCTGCTTAGGCCCACAGTACCGGATAATACTCACCTGAACCCATCGGTCCAGGAGCCAGTGGTCATGTTCCTTCCTCTGGAGGAACACGGAAACAACTGGTGAAGGGAGGGAGGAGCCAAGACTTTATGCCGGTGGTCATGTGTTCCAGTTGAGGGGAGGAGCCCGGAGGTCTCGGGCGTATGCTGCCCGAAGGATGTTTTGAGAAATAAGGGATGTGTAGATACGCGTCCCTGATGTCCACCGTAGTCAAAGTCGTCAGGTCGAAGCGACCTCACCGCCGACCGCAATGTTTCCATGCAGAAATGTCTGACCCTTATAAACTTGTTGAGGCCTTTTAGGTCCAAGATCGGCCGCACCGATCCGTCCTTCTTGGGAACCGTGAATAGGTTGGAGTAAAATCCCTGACCCTGCTCCTGCCGGGGCACATAAGATATCACCCCTATCCGCAGAAGGTGCCGAACAGCGGCTCTCAAAGCCTCCGCTTTTAGCAGGTTTCGGGATGCCCTTGACCATAGAAATCTTGTGGGTGGTCTGGCTGCCAGCTCGATCTTGTAACCTGCCTCCAGATTGGAGCAAACATCAGTAGCCGTCCCCCCACCCATACGAGTGAGAGTGCCCCCTCAAGCCTGTGTAGGCTTGACTGGAGGTTTGGGCTTAGCTCCCCAAGCGGGATTGGGCCGACTGCGGGACCTACCTCTGCCCCAGGTATCTCTGCGGGCACTGGAAAATGAAGAACCTCTTCCTCCCCCGAAAGGACCGGTAAGAAGAGGAGTGCCAAAAAGGTTTTCTTCTCTGAGGGAGCTTACCATCCTTGACCAAAAGGTCCAGTTTCTCCCCGAACAGCCGACCTCCCACAAAGGGTAAATTTGTGAGGGATTTTTTGGCGGCCGCATCGGCCGACTACTGCTTCAACCACAGCGAACGGCGTAATGCTACAAGCAAGGCCGAAGTCTTGGCACCCAGCCTGACTACATCATCCATGACGTGACGTCTCCAGATCTGAGCAAACAGCAGAAGCCGTCCCCCCACCCGGATGGGTGAGGGCGCCCCCTCATGCCTGAGAGGGCTTGGCAGGGGGCTTGGACTTAGCTCCCCATGAGGGATTGGGGTGGCTGCGAGACCCAACTCTGACCCAGGTATCTCTGCGGGCACCAAGAAATGAAGAGCCTCTTCCTCCTCGAAAGAAACGATAGAAGGAGGGGTTCCGAAAGGACCGAGCAGGCTTCCTTCTCTGAGGGAGTCCACCATCCTCGACCAAAAGGACCAGGCGCTCCCCAAACAGGCAGCTTCCCACAAAGGGTAGACTTGTGAGGGACTTCTTGGCAGCCGCATCAGCCGACCACTGCTTCAGCCAGAGCGAACGGCGCAGAGCCACAAGCAAGGCCGGAATCCTGGCACCAAGCCTGAGCACATCATCCATGGCAGTAACAACAAAGCCAATGAAATCCAAGCAAGCCTTGAGTTCCTTATACTCCTCAGCCCGCTTGCAAGCCTGTGCTCTAGCCCCAAGGTGTCTCACCTTTCTCCTTTTGGCTAGTGAGACGATTGCAGAGGCACACGTTGGGCGAAAGTGGGCACCAGCAAAGGTGAACACATGACAGACCAGCTAATCCATGCGCTTGTCTGCAGGATCACAGAAGGAAGCATTATCAGGCGACCACATAACAGTGGTATTGGACAAGCCTGACACGGGAGGATCCACCTCGGGAGGGTGACACCATAACTGAACCGATTCAGCAGGGAAGAGATACCGCCTATCCAGGCCCTTAGGGACCAACGGTAACTTGTTGGGCCTTTCCCATTCCTTAAGGATCATGTTAGAAAAGTGAGGATGCTCCGGGAAAACCCGTCTTTGCCTCTCAGGCCGAAACAAATCACCCTTCTTTCTCTTAGCCGCTCTGGGAGGAATAATTTGTATGGTATAAAACACGGAGAATAGCAAACTCTCTGTATCATCTGGGAGACAAGAATCCTCGTCCGAGGAGGAACCAAAGACACTGTCGTTGCCAGCGGAATATTCCACCGTTGGGCGAGAATCATCTGGCAACTCCTTCCTCCACAGAACCCAAGCAAACAAAAAGATTGTCATCCGAGTAAATCGGCTCCAGATGCCACTTCTTACTCGAGGCCTTCTTGGGGCCGTCAACGAGATCTGCTTCTCGAGACTAGCCAGCCTGTGCGTAAAATCAGTATGAGACCCCATTGCTGGCTCCCCCTTCACTAGGGGCTGAATGCAGCAGCGGAGGGTCCGGAGAGGCCGATGGCAATACAGGGCTAGGGTCAGGGGCGACCAGCCACTCATGGTCCAAAACAATGCCTCTGGCGCAAGTGGGAAAAATAGCACTGAATCTGCACAGAGGATTCCTCCTGCACAAGACGCAGAGCCTGTCCTGCCCAAATGGGGCCCTCATTATGGTGATTAAAGTGGACCAACACCCAGGATTTTGACTATCCACTTCAGGGGGGCACCCCGATTTGTGTAAAACCCCCCAGAAACCCCCAAACTCACCTCACCACGCTCCCACGGACAAGCGGCGGACAAGGCAGCGCGTCCGCCGCCGCCTCCCGCGTGCCCCTCTGACAGTGCGCGCGCCCGCGCCGGCCATTCACAAACGGCCGGCGCGGGCGCGCGCACGGCTAGAGGAGTGCGCGGGAGGCGGCGGCGGCCGCTGCCGATCATGTGAGTTCTTTTGGGGTTTTGGGGGGGGTCCCTCACCGCGGGACATCCCGATCTCGGATGTCCCGCGGTGAGGGGGGTGATCGGCCCGGGAATCTTATAGATTCCCGGGCCGATCACCCATGGGTGACGGTCCACTTTAAGAATATGAAAATTCAATAAGGCTACTAGACTCTACTGGCCTAAGCCTATAAACGATCCCACGTATTAAAAAGGGGGACCGGGAGGAACCACAACCCTCAACCTTAGCCCACGATCTAAACAAAAAGGAGAGGGAGAATCCCTGGTCAGTCTTAGCATAAATACAAATGGCAGAATGCAACAGCAAGCAAAAGAGAAACTCACGACAACGAAAGGAGGGAACACCGCAGCGTCCGCAGCAGGAAGGCCTGAGCCTGGTCACCAGCACAGCAGCCTGTCTGGCCCCGCCGCCGCCCCCCCCCCCCCCTCACGGCATGTCACGAGAAGAACGCCGCCTCCTTCAGCACTGTCATGGCGGCGGCCCCTGTCAGCGAGGGCCGCCGCATGGTACAAGCGCGGCCACTCAGCCCCCCCCGTCTATCACTCAGAAGCCCGCAGGGCGCGACTGCCGAGAGGCGCACGTCCCAGGCACCTGACGGGGGAACGCAGGGAGGTGAGTAGGAAGCCAGAAACCGCTCCTCACTGCCTGTCAGCCTGTCAGTGAGGAGCACAAGTAAAGTCACACCAAAAGCAGCATATGCATAGAATAATAAAGCTTGTGGGCAGGGAGGGATATATACAAAAAAATACAGTTTTGTGAGTACTCACCTTTAAAACGGGTATTATGAGTGTGCCATACACTCCACTTCGATCATCATGACATATGGGTAATATCCAGTAGAGGGTGGGAACCAGAAACAGTAAAGAATGTACCAACTCAAACCACTGCAGCTTGCAGAACCTTGCGGCCAAAAACAGCATCCACTGAAGCCCGCACATCAACCTTGTAAAACTTGGAAAAAGTATGAACGGAAGACCAAGTAGCAGCCTTACAAACTTGTTCAACAGAAGCCTGGTGCTGAAAAGCCCAGGATGCACCAACAGCATGAGTAGAGTGCGCAGTGACCCTAAAAGGGGGAGTCCTCCCCTTAGCAGAATAGGCCCCAACAATGGCCTGACAAATCCATTTGCTGATCGTAGACTTAGCAGGTGCCAAACCTTTCCTGGGCCCGCAGGGCACCACGAAAAAAAGCGTCCGTCTTGCGGAAGGAAGAAGTAGTCACCAAATAGTACTTCACACAGCGAACAACATCAAAATTGTACAGAACCCTCTCCTTGTCATTGTTAGGCTTAGGACACAAGGAAGGGACGACGATATCCTGATTGAGGTGGAAAGCAGACACCACCTTAGGAAGGAAATCTGGCTTAAAACGAAAAACCACCTTATCCTGGTGTCTCTCAAAGTAAGGGGCCTAAATCGACAGAGCCGCCAACTCAGAGACACGCCAAACAGAGGTAATAGCCACCAAGAAAGCAACCTTCTGAGTGAGAACCGAAAGAGCAATATCCTGTAACGGCTCAAAAGGAGGACCCTGGAGAACCGAAAGAACCAAGTTCAAATCCCAAACAGGAACCACAGCCTTCTGAGGGGGCCGCACATGCGTGACCCCTTGGAAAAAGGTCTTAACCAGCGGGTGTAAGGCAAAAGACCTCTGGAAGAAAACCGACAAAGCAGAAACCTGTCCTTTCAAAGTACTAAGCTGGAACCCAAGATCCAGATTATGCTGAAGAAACTCCAAAATCCTAGCAATCGAAAACACCCTGCAAGGCAAGGCCCTAGCCTCACACCAATCAATATAGGACCTCCAAGTCCTATAGTAAATGCCAGAAGAGGACCTCTTCCTAGCCCTAATCAAGGACTGAACAACAGCCGCAGACAAACCTTCCTCCTTCAGAATGAAGGTTTCAGCAGCCAAGCTGTCAAAGCCAGCGTTTGTAAATTGGGGTAAAGTAGTTGACCCTGAGATAACAGATCCGGCAACAAGGGAAGCCGGTACTGATCTACGGCCAGCCTTACAATGTCTGCGTACCAAACCCTTCTTGGCCACCTTGGAGCCACCAGAATTGCTGGTGCCCCTTCTAGAACCAGTTTGCGAACTACCTTGCCCAGCATGGAGACGGGCGGAAACAGGTACAGAAAACCCAGATCCTTCCAAGCAAGGGACAAGGCATCCACTCCCAGAGATAGAGGATCCTGAGAAAGAGACACAAAGGGCCGGAAGTTTGCGATTGTGCCTCGAGGCAAAGAGATCCACCTCTGGAGTCCCCCACTTGCAGCAAAAATCCAGAAAAACCTCGGGGTTGAGAGACCACTCTCCTTGGTGAGAGGATCCCCTGCTCAAGGAATCCGCCTCCGTGTTCTCCACTCCCAGAATGTAGACTGCCGAAATGCAAGGAACATTGCTCTCCGCCCAGCGCAGGATCAGAGAGACTTCCCCGAGGGCACTCCTGCTGCGAGTCCCTCCTTGGTGATTGATGTAGACCACAGCCGTTCGATTGTCTGACCGAACCTGAACCAGTAGACCCCGTAATTGTGACGTCAGCCGTGACAGAACAAGCCGGATGGCTCTGAGCTCCAAGACATTGATGGGGATGTGAGCCTCCTGAGGGCTCCACACCCCGCTGAACTGATGACTTTTCCAATAACCTCCCCAGCCCGACAGGCTGGCATCCGTGGTAACCGTCTCCCAACAAGGGACCAGAAAGGATCTGCCCCTTAACAGGTTGCTCGACTCCAGCCACCACCGAAGGGACTGCCGAACCCTGGGAGACATCCTGAAAGAGCGATTCAATGACTGCGGACACCTGTCCCAATGCGTCAAAAGGTGAAGTTGAAGAGACCTCATGTGAAACTGAGAAAACGGTACCGCCTCGAAAGAGGACACCATCAAGCTCACCAGTTTCATCCCCAAGCACTGGCCCAAAGAAAGCAGATCAGATCCTGAATCCCCTGCACCTTGGTCTGGGGCAGAAACACTCTGGCCTGAATAGTAGAGAGAGGACTTGGGGCGGCTGATCACCCACCCGAACTTCTCCAGAGTCGACACCACCCGGTGGATGTCCAGCTCCGCCTGACTGAGGGAAGAAGCTGAGATCAACAGGTCGTCCAGATAAGGCACAATGCGAATGCCTTGAGCTCTGAGCAGGGCCATTATTCCCACCAAGACCTTGGTGAAGACCCTTGGCGCCGAGGTCAGCCCGAAGGGAAGAGCTACAAACTGAAAATGTTGATCCTCCACTGCAAACCGGAGGAATCTCTGAAGCGCTGGAAAAATGGGAACATGCAGATACGCATCCTTGATGTCTATGGATGTCATGAAATCCCCCTGGTGAAGGGAATTGATAGCCGAGCGCAGAGTCTCCATGCAGAACTTTTTGGCTCTGATAAACCTGTTTAGAACCTTGAGATCTAGAATGGGTCTCACCGAACCATCCTTTTTGGGAACCGAGAAAAGGTTGGAGTAGTAACACCTGCCTCTCTCCGACTGAGGCACCGGGCAAATAACTCCCATGTCCAGAAGGCTTTTTACTGCTAACAGGAGCCCCTGTGCAGCCTGAGGGTCCGAGGGCACCCGAGACCTTAAGAACCTTGGCGGCAGCCAGTACTCGAACTCCAGTTTGTACCCGGACGAGACCACTTCCAAGATCCAATTCTGGAACCTCCCGGGCCCAGACCTGGAAGAAGAGCCGCAGCCGTCCCCCCACCCATGCGGTTGAGGGCGCCCCTTCATTGCTGAGCTGGATTACCGGTGGGCTTAGGTTTGGAACCTCAGGCAGCCATCGGACGTGCCCGACCTCTGCCCCTGTTCCAGGACGAGCCCCTGACACCAGAGACAGACAGACCCCTAGTCGCTCTGGCTCCACGAAAGGAAGGGGTGAAAGAACGGCCCAACCCCCCACCCCCGAAAGGGACGGCACTGTTTCTTCCGCTGAGGTAACTCACCTCCCTTAGCAACAGCATCCAATTTATCTCCAAACAGCCGCGGACCCAGGAAGGGAAGAGCTGTGAGCGACTTCTTGGCCCCAAAATCCACCGTCCACTGACGTAGCCAGACCAATCTGCGCATAGCCACCAATAAGGCCGAAGTCCTGCTACACATGACAATAGAATCTTCCAAAGCAGACAATACAAAATCCATGAATAATTCACACCTCTTAAGGGTAGCGAACTCAGCGCTAACCGGATCAAACTGACCGTCATTCAGCCAGTCCCTAATCCCACACTGGCAAAAAGCATGACAAGCCATCTGATCAAGGCGCTTATCCTCGCCATCCTTAAGGGAAGTAGCATCAGGGGTGTTCAGCACAGAAGAATTGGTCAAGCCCAAAACAGGCGCATCAACCTCGGAGGGAGAGGCCCATCGCTTGACCACCTCCACCGGAAAAGGATACTTCTTATCCCATCCCTGGGGAGCACCAGGAAGCCGACTGGGCCTCTCCCATTCTTTCTGGATCAGTGCGTCAAAATGATCCTGAGTAGGGAATTCTAGACGGGGCTTGCGGACCCCAAAAAATTCCCCCTTCTTTAGAGCAGGTGCCTCCGGGGGATCAATATCAAACACTTCCAACATATGCGACAAAACAGCAGCCATATCTACGGCATCCCCAGGCGCCTGCCCAACAAAAGCATCCCCAGACTGTACAAAACCAGACTCTGTCTCCTCATACAATGCCTCTAAAGGGGAATAATCTGACAAATCCATTGAATCGTGGTCCACATCCCACAAAGGTTGGGCCGATGACAAATGTCTCTTTTTAGCCTGGGCCTTCTTGCCCACTGTGCTAACAATAAACTTTTCAATGCTGGCCAACCTGGCACAAACATCCGACTGCGACTCCCCGCTGGCACCAATGTCACTCGGGGTACGGATCAAGCGAGGAGGGGAAGACGATGAAGCGGTAGGAGCCAACCCAGAAGGCTGGGTATCAGACTTCCGCGTTATGGCCTTATGAGCGCATGGGATACAGATCGGTACATCCTCTCCCGTAAGGGATGCCCCACACCCCGCACATGGGCAGGCTTGACCCAAGGTGAGCCCGAGCCCAGTATCCTGAGGAGCCTCCATATGGTGATTTTATAGTGGTCAGTCGCAAGACCGTAGGGAATTATGCGAAAGCAACCCGGGATGCCCCTTAAAAGTCCCGGTGGGAGGAGAGCAATTTTTAAAACTAGGAACCCCAGGACCAGGAGGAACCCCTTAATATGCACAATATGAAGCAATCTGCAACACACAATAGGCATATAAGTTACTATTAATAGCATATTAATTGATAAATGTCAACAAACACCCCAGGGGGCCCACCCCACCAGAGAGTGACCCCCAATAACAATGAAAATGGCCAACAGGTCCCTACCTGTCCCCTAGGACAGCAACAGCCACGCTGGATGCACACAAGATGGCCCCTGGCATTGAAGAACAAGACCCAGGAAGAAGAAGGGGGGCGTGCCAGCACCAAAGGCGCGCTTTCCCCCGGCCACGGCCCCTTCCCAGCAGCGCGGATCTGGCCTGAGGGAGGACCCACAAAAAGAATTCACCGAACGAGGGGGCCGGGGCCCCCGCACCGAGCGCCCGCCCCGCCCCCTTTTACACACACAGCCTGAGAGAATCACGCAGGCTGACAGGAACCATATGCAACCAAATCATAAGGGATTACAGCCAGGTGGACCACACACACACATACCACTGTGAAGCACCCATAAACAGACACACACACTGTACATAATTAATCATTAATTAATTAAATAAAGCAAAGGAGAGGCCAGTTAGGATGCGCCAGCCCCCCCCCCACCAGAGGGAAGTAAGGGACTGGAGGGGGGAAGGGAACCCCGGCCAATAATAAGGCCGTATGCTAGTATGGATGGGGGCATCCCGTACCAGGATCACCACAACCTGGTTTTCCGTCTACCCCAAAATGAGGTCTCAGGTGGAGCACTGCTCCTAATGCACCCACAGGGTGCTCCTACCCTTGCCAGGACCCGCAGCCTAAGCTGGGAGGCTCAATAGGGGTAAATTTAGAATGAATCCTGGCAGCAATAGGTACAAAAAAAGGGGCCGGGCGAGGGCCCGGCTTACCTGCAAGTAAGAGAACTCTTCATCTTCTGTCTTGCTCGCCTTCCTGCAGAGAAGGAACTGGGGAATTGGTGGGAGGTCCCAGGTATATATGGGCCAGGAGGGGCTTTCTTTTTTGCATATTCATCCCTGCAGAAGTTCGCCCTCTACAGGATATTACCCATATGTCATGATGATCGAAGTGGAGTGTATGGCACACTTAGAATATATACATAGTGGTTCCCCCTCAGGATCACCATAAACCTGTGGCCGGCTACCTTTTAGAATAAGGTCTGCGGCCCAGAGCATGTGCTCTGCCGAACGCCACAGACCCGGGCGTTCACCCTACTGTCACGGATCCCGTAGCAGCCAAAGGCTGGGAGGCAGGAATGGGTCAGAGTAGATCCATGGAAATAGAGTTCGCAGCGGCTGACGGGCTAGGTGGCCCTGCTCTGCTGCCAATATCTGAGAGAGAGTGCCAACGATCTTATGCAGCCAAACTGCAAGATGAACTGGGGAATGATAGAGGGGCAGTTGCCTTTATAGGGGGCCGGGAGGAGCTACATCTTTGATCTTGCAGTCAAGCGCCCTCTAGAGGCGACACCCAATCGTGAGGATACTGGGACAGCCTGGACTGGATGTAGGGAAAATATGGCGCACACTGGCATAAAATAAACAGATATAGATACATATAAAACGTGTATATATATATATATATATATATATATATATATATATATATACACATTTATTATGTCCCTTCCCTTTTCTTAATTCTTTTTAAAAGCAACATGTCAAAAGAAGGCAGGACGATACCGCGCTCCAGCAGCGCCTGTACAGGGTATACGCAGCATGCGTCTTCCAGAAGCTTCTGGCCGGGGGAGCGTCACCGGAGCGACAGACAGGCCTGTGCGCCGCTCACTCATGACTCTGCCCACCCCGGCCAGCACCATTACGGCCTAGCAGTGGAGGCTTCCGAACGCCGCCTGCCCCCCACAACCCTCGAGGAGCCTGCGGGCGGCCAGCGCCCCCTATCAAGAGGCCTCCGCACGGCGAGGGAACGAGGGTGGCGAGTATGTGGCGCTGCTCATCGTAGCGCTGCTATGGCAAAGGAGCTCTCCACTCCCCCGTGCAGTAAAGTCACACAAGCACAAACACAATCAATAAAAATAAAATACATGTGGGAGAAGGGAGGGCGACATAAGAAAAATACAATTCTGCGAGTAGTCACCTGTAGAATTGATTTTGGTGGTGTCCTGTTCAGGTAGCTCCATTCTTGACAAGTGGGTTAGCCGCCACAAGGTGGCGCAGTGACTGCAAGATGAAAATCATGGCTCCTCCCGGCCCATATAAGGCATCTGTCTCCCTAAAAATCCTAAGTGGTTGAAAAGCAGTAAAAACAGAGACATGCCAGGAGGCCAGAGATCATGTTACTTCACACAGCCTCAGCATGAACTCTCTCAAGAAAAAAATACAACAGTAATCACTATAACAGGCAAAAGAGGATAACAGAACAAGGGTGGGATGGAGCGACCTGAAAAGGACACCACCAAAATCAATTCTACAGGTGAGTACTCACAGAATTGTATATTTCCTGGTGTTCTGTTCAGGTCGCTCCATTCTTGACAAGTGGGACATCCAAAAGCAGTGTCCAAAAGAAGGGTGGGATCCCCAGTGAGCAACAGCACGTAGTTCATGACACTACCGCCTGAAGCACCTTACGGACAAAAACAGCATCAGCTGAGGCCCTAACATCAACCTTGTAAAACTTTGTAAAAATACAATTCTGTGATTACTCACCTGTAGAATTGGTATTATGAGTATACAGCATGTCCTGCTCCAAAGATGATTCCTCACGGTTGGGATTACCTCCGCCAGATGGCACTGGACTGCAGAGACAGCAAAAAGAGGCCCCTCCCGGTCCCTTATATACCCGGGACCTCCCACAATTCACCAGTATTGAAAAGCAGTCAAAGAGAACCGGGAGAAGCTAAAAGATCAACTAAAATACTTCAACAAGTACAACAATCACCATAAAGAGGATCCAAAGGATAAAGAAACCAGAATGGGGTGGAGCAGGACGTGCTGTATACTCATAATACCAATTCTACAGGTGAGTAATCACAGAATTGTAATATTCTAAGTATACTTGTCTTGCTCCAAAGATGATTCCTTACGGTTGAGACATCCAATAGCAGTGTCCGTAAGATAGGGTGGGATCCCCAAAAAGGCAACAAAGCGCAGTTTAAACCACTGCAGCCTGCAGAACTTTTGCGGCCAAAAACAGCATCAGCTGAGGCCCGAACATCAACCTTATAAAACTTGAAAAAGGTATGAACAGAAGAGTAAGTAGCGGCCTTGCAAACTTGTTCAACAGAAGCCTGGTGCTGAAAAGCCCAAGAGGCACCAATAGCACGAGTAGAATGAGCAGTAACACGGAAGGGAGGACTCCTTCCCTTAGCAGAGTAGGCCCGACACACAGCCTGACGAATCCATTTGCTAATCGTAGACTTAGCAGGAGCCAAACCCTTTCTGGGCCCAGAAGGGACCACAAACAAGGCATCAGTCTTTCTGAAAGATTCAGTAGCCACCAAGTAGAACTTCAAATTCCTGACCACATCCAAGAAATGCAAAGCCCTCTCCTTTGAGTTACCAGGATTAGGGCACAAGGAAGGAAGTACAATGTCCTGATTGAGATGAAAGGCTGAAACCACTTTAGGTCTGGTTCAAAGCGAAACACCACCTTGTCCTGGTGTCTCTCAAAAGTAGGGGGCCTGGATGGAAAGCACCGCCAACTCCGAGACACGCCTAACAGAGGTGATAGCCACCAAAAAGACAACCTTAAGAGTGAAAGTAGACAAAGCAGCCTCATGCACAGGTTCAAAGGGAGGACCCTGAGGGGCAGACAAGACCAAGTTCAAATCCCAGACTGGTAATATAGGCTTACGGGGGGGAAGCACATGAGTAACCCCCTGGAAGAAGGTCTTGACCAGATGATGTTGAGCAAAAGACTTCTGGAAGAAAACAGCCAAGGCAGAAACCTGACCCTTCAAAGTGCTAAGCTGAAGGCCCAGATCCAAACCATGTTGAAGGAACTCCAGAATCCTGGGGATGGAAAACACGCAACAGGGAAGGGACTTGGACTCGCACCAGTCAATGTAGGCCCACCAAATCCTATAGTAAATGGAGGAAGAAGACTTCTTTCTAGCCCTCATCATCTGGTCAAGATCTGGTCAACCACAGCAGCAGACAGCCCCTTTTCCATCAAGATGGAGGTTTCAGCAGCAAGGCAGTCAAAGCCAGCGTTTGTAAATTGGGATGTCGTAGCCGCCCCTGAGTGAGAAGGTCTGGGTCCAGGGGCAGTGCGTACTGGTCTACTGCCAACTGCACGATGTCTGCAAACCACACCTGTCTTGGCCAACGGGGGGGCCACCAGAATTGCCGGCACCCTTTCCTGAACCAACTTGCGCAGAACCCTGCCCAACAGGGGAAATGGTGGGAAGACATACAGGAGATGGAAGCCCTGCCAAGACAGGGTCAGAGTATCCACCGCCAGAGCCAGGGGATCCTGGGCCAGAGAGACAAAGACTGGGAGCTTTCGATTGTGGCGAGACGCAAAAATACCATTTTGTGAATACTCACCTGTAAAATGGGTATTATAAGTATGTCACACACCCCGCTTCAACTTTAATAATTACACTTGGGTTATCCACCTGCAGGTGGCGATGTTGCAGAGAAGTCTTGAAAAAAACTAGCCCCTCCCGGTCTATAAACACCTGGAACCTCCCACTTATCTCCCAGTTTTCAAACAGCAGTAAAGACAAGGTACCAGGAAGAATCCAATGGTAACCCTCAAAATGGAAACAAAGCTTCACCATAAAAAGATCCAGGATACCAAAAAGGGGCGGGTGAAGCGGGGTGTGTGACATATGTGTGACTTATAATACCCATTTTACAGGTGACTATTCACAAAATGGTATTATTCTAAGTATGTCACACACCCCGCTTCAACTTTAATAATTACACTTGGGACATCCAAAAGCAGTGTCCACAAAGGGCAGGTATCCACAAGGCAATAATGCATAACTCAAACCACTGCAGCCTGCAGAACTTTGCGGCCAAATACAGCATCCGCTGAAGCCCGCACATCAACCTTATAAAACTTGGAAAAAGTGTGAACAGAAGACCAAGTAGCAGCCTTACAAACTTGTTCAACAGAAGCCTGGTGCTGAAAAGCCCAAGATGCACCAACAGCCAAGTAGAAAGAGCAGTGATACGAAAAGGGGGAACCTTCCCCTTGGCAGAATAGGCCCCAACAACAGCCTGACGAATCCATTTGCTGATGGAAGACTTAGCCGGAGCCAAACATTTCCTAGGCCAACAGGGCACCACGAAAAAGGCATCAGTCTTACGAAAAGGAGAAGTAATAAGCAAATAGTACGTCACACAGCGTAACACATCCAAACAATGCAAAACCCTCTCATTGTCGTTCCTAGGCCTAGGACACAAGGAAGGAAGAACAACGTCCTGATTAAGGTGAAAGGCAGAAACAACCTTGGGAAGAAAGTCTGGTTTGAAACGGAAAACCACCTTGTCCTGATGCCTTTCAAAATAAGGAGCCTGAATCGACAAGGCCGCCAACTCCGAGACACGCCGAACAAAAGTGATGGCCACCAAAAAGGCAACCTTCTGAGTCAAGGTAGAAAGAGCAATATCCTGTAAAGGCTCAAAGGGAGGACCCTGAAGAGCAGACAGAACCAGATTCAAATCCCAGACGGGAAACACAGGTTTTCTGGGAGGTCGCACATGCGTAACCCCCTGGAAGAAAGTCTTAACCAAAGTATGAAACACAAATGACTTTTGAAAAAAGACAGACAAAGCAGAAACCTGCCCTTTCTAGGTACTCAGCTGGAGACCAGAGTCCAGCCCCGATTGCAGAAAATCCAAAATTCTGGAAACAGAAAAGACCTCTTCCTAGCACTAATAAGAGTCTGAATAACAGAATCAGAAAGCCCCTCCTCCTTTAAGATGGAGGTTTCAGCAGCCAGGCCGTCAAAGCCAGCGTTGGAAAAATGGGGTAACGCAGTGGACCCTACGTGAGCAGGTCCGGCCGAAGAGGCAGATCAAACTGATCCACCGCCAGCCGAACGATGTCTGCGAACCACACCCGCCTTGGCCACCTTGGAGCCACAAGAATGGCAGAGACCCCTTCCAGGGCCAGCTTCCGCAACACCTAGCCTAGCATGGGAATCGAAGGAAACAGATAAAGGAACCCCAGGTCCCCCCAGCTCAGAGACATGGCATCCACTGCCAGAGCCAGAGGATCCTGAGAGTGCGACACGAATGTCGGAAGCTTGTACACCGCCAAGATGCAAGGGATATAAATCTCTGCCCAGGCCAGAATCAGAGACACCTCTCTGAGGGCACCCAGACTGCGAGTCCCTCCCTGGTGATTGAGGTAAGCAACCGCCGTCCCATTGTCTGACCGAACCTGAACCGGCAAGCCCTGCAACTGCTGTGTCAAGTGAGACAGAACCAACCTGATGGCTCTCAGCTCCAGAACATTGAAGGGCAAATGGGCCTCCTGAGGCCCCCACAGCCCCTGGAACTGAAAATCCTTCCAGAAGCCTCCCCATCCCGACAGACTGGCGTCTGTGGCGACAGTTTCCCAAAGAGGCATCAGAAACGACCTGCCCCTCAAGAGACTGGCCGGAACCAACCACCACTGAAGAGACTGCCGAACCCAGGAGGACATTGGAAGGTCAGATCCAACGACCTCGGGCACCGGTCCCAAACCACCAACAGATGAAGCTGAAGCATCCTCGTGTGAAACTGAGCAAAGGGAACTGCCTCGAAGGAGGCTACCATCAACCCCACCAGTCTCATCCCTAACCGGATGGAAGGGCGAGGATTGGATATAAGAAGCTGCGCCAATTCCCGAATCAAGAGAACCTCGGAATAAGACAGAAACACTCTGTTGAGAAGAATCCAGAGACATTCCCAGGAAGGACACCACCCTGGCCGGAGAGAGAGAGGACTTGGGGTAGTTGATCACCCAACCGAAAACCTCCAGAGTGGACACCACTGTCCTGGTGTCCATTTTCGACTGACTGAACGAGGAAGCCATGATGAGAAGGTCGTCCAAATAAGTAACGATGCGAATCCACTGGGCTCTGAGAAGGGCCATCACCCCTGCCAGCACCTTGGTGAACACCCTTGGAGCCGAGGTAAGGCCAAACGGAAGAGCCACAAATTGAAAATGCCGGTCTTCCACCACGAAGCGTAGAAACCTTTGATGGGCCGGAAAGATAGGAACATGAAGGTAGGTATCCTTGATGTCTATGGACGTCATGAAGTCCCCCTGCCGAAGAGAATTGATGGCAGAGCGCAGAGTTTTCAATGCGAAATTTCCGGGGACGGATAAACCTGTTGAGGAACTTCAGATCCAGGATGGGACGAACCGAACCATCTTTCTTGGGCACTGTGAAGAGATTAGAATAATATCCGAGGGAGGAACCGGACAGATGACCGCCATGTCCAGAAGATTCCTTACCGCCGCCAGGAGCCCCCGCGCGGTCAAGGGATCCGAAGGCACACGAGACCTGAAAAACCTTGGAGGAGTACGGGACTCGAACTCCAGCTTGGAATCGGACGACACCACCTCCCGAATCCATCTGTCCGAGACCGTCTGGTCCCAGACCTGGGAGAAGTGTCGCAACCGTCCCCACACCCGCAAGGGTGAGGGCGCCCCCTCATTGCTGAGCGGGCTTGGCAGCGGGTTTGGGCTTGGAACCCCAAGAGTGACCAAGGCGGCCACGACCTCTGCCCCTGTTCCAAGCGGCACCCCTGGTGACGGCGAAAGCCGAACCCCTGCCAGCTCTGGCTCCCCGAAAGGAGGGATTAAAAGGGGCCGCCCACCGAAAGGAACGGCGTAGTTTCTTGCGCTGAGGTAACTTACCTCCCTTGGCAACAGAATCCAATTTCTCGCCAAACAGGCGCAAACCCAAAAAGGGAAAAGCCGTAAGCGACTTCTTAGAATTAAAATCAGCAGTTCATTGCCGCAGCCACACCGACCGCCGGATAGCCACCAACAAGGCCGAGGTCCTACTACACATCACCATGGCGTCATCCTGAGCGGCAAGCACAAACGACAATAAGGACTCACAACGCTTGAGAGCCACAAACTCCTCACAAACTGGATCAAGGTCTAACAACAAATCCCTGACAATGGACCTGGAAGCCAACAACAAAAGTGCCGAAGCACAGACAGGCCTCGATGCCGAACCAACACTGGCAAAGCAGTGGCGAGCCAGCTGGTCAATCCGTCGATCCTCACCATCCTTGATGGTAGTACAGTCAGGGGAGTGCAACACAGCCGTGTTAGACAGCCCCAAAACCGGGGCATCAACCTCAGGGGGAGAAGACCATCGCTTAACCAGGTCCGCCGGGAAAGGGTACCTCTTATCCCAACCCGGCGGAACACCAGCAAGACGAGTAGGCTGCTCCCATTCTTTAAGGATGACATCATCAAAATGCCTTTGATTGGGAAACATCATGCGTGGCTTGGCCACCTCAAATAACTCACCCTTAGGCGGGGGAGCCACCTCAGGAGGGTCCAAAGCCAAGACCTCAAAACATTTGAGCCAGGATCGAAGGAGTGTCAAAGACCTCCCCCCGTCGCCTGCTCACCAGCAGCACTAAACAGTTGCTGGTCAACAGGCTCATCCGATTCCTCAAGGAGCTCCCCCTCCCCAAGCGGGAGGCAATCGGACCAGTCTAAGTACTCAAAAACATCAACATCACAGGCCGGCGGAGCCGGGGAAAGATGTTTCCGCTTAGCCGGAGCCTTTTGGGCAACCACAGTGGAAAACATTTTCCCAAGGTTGGCCAACCTGGCGCACACCTCAGATTGCGAATCCCCCCCCCAGGACCACGTCACATGGGGTCCGGAACAGGCGGGGAGAAGTAGGAGAAGACACAAGGAATACAGAGTATGACATCATCCCCTGGAAGAGGAGCCCCACAACCCCCACACAGCCTGGATTGCCCCGAAGGGCCATTTCCGGTATCATCAGAAGCCTCCATGTGGTGAAATTGTGGTATTCGCAATTACCCAGGGGTTTATGCACTAAGCGACCCGGGATGCCTCTTTAAATGTCCCGCGTGGGAGGAATTTAAAGTACAAATTTTTAGGGAAGAAAAAAAAACCCAAACTAGCCAGGTAGACCCCTTCAACATGGGATCCCAGGATCTGCAATGGAAAGGACAACAGTCACAAGCATGCTGCCAGGCACAGTAAAAATACACTAAATATATATATATATATATATATATATATATATATATATATATATCCTGCCAAACATTCATATGCACATGAGGCTATTCAAAAACAAAGCATGAAGACTGACTCACAATGGCGGCATAAGCAGCTGCAGCAGCAGAGCAAGAGCACCACAGGAACGAGGAGGAAGGAGAATGGAGGCGGGCCGCCCAAGACGCGCGAAGCGCCCTGGCCCCGCCCCCTACCAATGATACTGAACAGCGCGGGCCGTGCGAGACGCGGCCCTGCCCGCCGCCATGTAGAACGCTGCAAACAGATGGAGACGGCCGCCCGACGCGCAATGCGTCCAGGCCCGCCTCTCCAGCACACAGTGACAAGGAACCCGGCCAATAGCCAGACTCCCAAAACGGCGCCAAAGCAGCAAACCTTACCCAGGCACGGAGCGGCGCAGCCGCCGAGTGCCTGAGCTGGGGAAGCTCCCCAGAAGAGAGACAAATGCGCCCTGGTCTCGGGAGAGACCACACAGTAACAAGCAGACCCACAAAACACACGTAAAACACAACCACTCACACAACGTATGAAAGGTCCCCCCCCCCCCCCCCCCTCTCTAGCGCAGGGAGCATGGGGACCGAGCGAGACAGTGCCATCACCCATAGGGTGGGGACAGGGACGGGGCATCCTAAATCCGGGATCACCAGACTGGATATCCGCTTTGCCCCCTAGTATGAGGCCTGCGGTGGAGCTAAGCTCCTAGGCACCTTAGGGTTCCGTCTACCATCGCACGGCCAAGCAGCCTAGGCTGGGAGGCTTCACAAGGGGCATAACAAAAGAGCCTAGCAAAAATAGACCAGAAGGGGGGCCGGGGTGTTACCCCGGCTACCTGCAAGCAGGAGACTTCATTCTTCTGTCTTGTTGCCATCTTGCAGAGAAGAACACTGGGAGATAAGTGGGAGGTCCCAGGTGTTTATAGACCGGGAAGGTCACCGCCACCTGCAGGTGGATAACCCAAGTGTAATTATTAAAGTTGAAGCGGGGTGTGTGACATACTTAGAATAAGATCGATCCACGTCCGGCAGCCCCCAACGGCGACACAGAGAGTGAAACACTCTGTTGCTGAGGGACCATTCTCCCAGTCGAGAAGTCCCCCTGCTCAGAAAGTCCGCCTCCAGATTCTCTACCCCCGGAATATACATGGCTGAGATTGTCCTCCGTCCAGGACAGGATCTTGGACACTTCCTCGAGGGCACCCTTGCTCCGGGTCCCTCCCTGATGATTGATGTAGGCAACCGCCGTCTGGTTGTCCGAGCGTACCTGGACTGCCCGGCCCCGAAGGTGTGGAGTCAAGTGGGCCAGAACCAACCTGACAGCCCTTAGTTCCAGGACATTGATAGGGGCGTGGGCCTCCTGAGGCCCCCACAGCCCCTAGAATTTTAGGGATTTCCAGAAACCCCCCCAAACTCGTCAGACTGGCATCCGTGGTGACTGTCTCCCAGCAGGGGGCCAGAAAGGATCTGCCCCACAACAGGTTCCACCACCACAAGAGGGACCGCCGGGCTAGAGGGAACAGGGCAAAGGCCTGATCCAGGGACAGAGGGTCCTTGTTCCACACCGACAAGAGGTGGAGCTGAAGAGGTCTCATGTGGAACTGTGCATAGGGAACCGCCTCGAAGCAGGACACCATCAGCCCCACCAGCTGCATCCCCTGCCGGATGGAGAGATAAGGGCAAGATAGAAGGAACTGAACTTGTGCTTGCAGTGCATCCACCTTCTGCTGAGGAAGAAACATCCAGGCCTGAACCGTATCCAGATTCATGCCCAAAAAGGATCCCACCAGGGAGGGTGACAGAGAAGATTTAGGATGGTTGATCACCCAGCCGAATGACTCCAGAATGGTCACCACCCTCTGGATATCCAGCTCTGCTTGCTGGAGAAACTGAGAAGTAATGAGAAGGTCGCCCAGATAGGGAAGAATGCGAATACCCTGAGATCTGAGTAGAGCCATCACTCCTGCCATCACCTTGGTAAAAACTCTGGGAGCTGAAGTGAGACCGAAGAGCAGTGCCACAAATTGGTAGTGCTGATCCTCCAGTGCGAAACAGAGGAATCTCTGATGCCTCGGAAAGACTGGAACATGAAGGTAAGCGTCCTTGATGTCTTTAGAGGTCATGAATACCCATGGGCGCAGCGAGCTGACCGCTGAGCGCAGAGTCTCCATGCGAAAGTGCCTGGTTTTGATAAATTTGTTGAGAAGCTTTAAGTCCTGGATGGGCCTGATAGAACCATCTCTCTTGGGTAATAACCCTGGCCCCTTTCTGACAGAGGGACCTGAAAGACGACCCCCATCTCCATAAGGCTTTGCACCGCGAGGAACAGAGCCTGAGCTGACAGGGGGCATTGAGGCATCCGGGATCTGATTAATCTTGGGGGCGGCCAGGCAGCGAACTCTAACTTGTAACCGGAGGACACTACCTCCTGAATCCACCGGTCTGAGACATGTTGCCTCCAGACATGAGCGAAGAGCCTCAGCCGACCCCCACCCGGATGGCTAAGGGCGCCCCTTCATGCCTGAAGAGGCTTGGGAGAAGACTTAGGCTTGGAACCCCAGGAGGATCCCGGACGGGCACGTCCTCTGCCTCTTCCCCAGAAGTCTCCCCTGTGCCCTGCAAAGGATACTCCTCTCCCCGATCTGGATCCACGGTAGGAGGGATGAAAGGAACCTGAACCCCGAAAGGGCCGGAACTGTCTCTTACGTTGAGGCAGTCTGCCACCTTTAGCAAACAGATCCAAGCGGTCACCAAATAATCGCAGCAACTTAAATGGAAAACCAGTGAGAGCCTTCTTGGCAGCGTTGTCAGCTGCCCACTGGCGCAGCCAAACTGAGCGGCGTATAGCAACCACCAAGGCAGAGGTTCTACCACACAACCTAATGGTATCATCCAAGGCAGAAAGGATATAGGCCATAAAAACCTCACAATGCGAAAGGACCCGAAACTCTGCACTAGAAGTATCATCAGGGGCACCATCCAACACATTATTGAGCCCTGACGGCCACGGCCGTGAAAGCAGAAGCACAGACAGGGCGCAGAGCAGTCCCAACACAGGCAAAGGCATGGGAAGCCAGCTGATCAATGCGCCGGTCCTCACCATCCTTCAGGGTAGTAGAATCAGGGGAATGTACAACAGAGGTGTTAGACAACCCCAAAGCTGGAGCATCCACTTCAGGAGGGGATGACCAACGTTTAACCACCTCGGCGGGAAATGGATCTCTCTTATCCCAGCTCTTAGGTACTCCGGGAAGTCTGCTGGGACGTTCCCATTCCTTAAGAACGAGATTATTGAAATGGGACTGCTCTGGGAACTCTAACCGCGACTTAGCGGTATGAAACAATTTCCCCTGCTGCCTGGGGGCAGCAGCAGGAAGGGAGATAACTTTTGGCTCCGATTTTTTAAGTTCTTTCTATCAGTTCTTCAAGGAGGGTATAACCAGCCAGATCAAAGAATTCCTCTGTCTCCATAGGGAAAATAGACACACCAGGCGCCAAATGCCGCCTCTTAGCAGAGGCCTTACGGGCCGTAGTATTAGCAATCAACTTCTCAATGCTAGCCCATCTAGAAGACACATCAGGTTGAGACTCCCCACTGGTATTCAGCTCAATGGGAGTCAAATGCAAGCGTGGAGGGGTAGGCGAAGCCATAGGGGGCGCAGGCCCAGCCACCGGTAACCCAGAATGTAGCGCAAGCACCTGCTGGGCGCAGGGTACACAGACCCGCACCTCGTCACCTATAGGGGATACCCCGCACACCACACACAGCCGGGCTTGTCCCGAAGGAACCCCAAGCACAATAACCTGGGAAGCCTCCATATGGTGATTATAGTGGCACAATTGGCCAATAGGAATTACGCTATAAAAGCAACCTGGGATGCCCCAATAGTCCGTCAGGGAAGTGGAAGGATTTTAGCAATTAGGCCTCTAATAAAGTTTGTGAAAACTAATAGAGGGGGTAGGACCGGGAGAAACCTCTACACAGATTTCCCGCCTGAAAGACATAAACAAGACACCCCATAAGCGTACAGCAATAAACATCAAGATAAAAGATAAGCCCACCGAGGCACTCACGGACCTCGGAGGAGAGACACCAATCACGGAGCACCAAAATGGCGCCAAGGGTACCTCAAGGGGCGGGCCGCAGGGAAGGTGTCGCGAAGCGCGGCAACCAAGAGGCTCGCGCCCCCCCCCCCCCCCCGAAGAGCGCAAAGTCACACGTGACCAGCCGCCAATACCAGCGCAGCAGCGCCTGAGGAAATGCCGACGCTGACCACGGAACGCCACAAGGCGTGCGCGTCAGCAAATACAAAAAGGCACACTAGCAAAACCAAGGAGGATGACAGTGCTAACCAGGGTCCAGAGCCCTAAGACCAGTATAAGCATTGCATGCAACATATACACAACCCCCCCCCCCCCCCCCCCCCCCAACCAAAAACAACCAGGGAGAGTGAGGGAGAGCTGCGGTCAGCTAAACAGGGACCCACCGAGGACCGGGGCGGAAGGGGCATCCCAAGTAAGGCTCACCATAAGCCTGCACCGCCTACCCTTTGGTGGGGGATTGCGGTTGGAGCAGCGCTCCTAAAGCACCAGGCTGCCTACCATCACCCGACCAGCGCAGCCAAGGCTGGGAGGCAGTTTAAAGAAATGGAACGGGTGGGAATAGTCCTACAGGGCTGCGGGCTGTTAAGCCCTGCTAACCTGCGAATCGAGAGAGCCATCTTCTTGTCCTTCGCAGCCGACTGCAGAGAAGATCTGGGGAATTGTGGGAGGTCCCGGGTATATAAGGGACCAGGAGGGGCCTCTTTTTGCTATCTCTGCAGTCCAGCGCCATCTGGCGGAGGTAATCCCAACCCAAGGAATCATCTTTGGAGCAGGATGTGCTGTATACTTAGAAAAGTATGAACTGAAGACCAAGTAGCGGCCTTAAAAACCTGATCAACCGAAGCCTGGTGCTGAAAAGCCCAAGCAGCACCTATAGCTCTAGTAGAATGAGCTGTAACGCGAAAAGGGGGGGTCCTGCCCCTTGGCAGAGTACGCTTTCACCACCGCCTGTCTGATCCACCTGCTGATAGTGGATTTGGCTGGAGGCAAGCCCTTCCTAGGCCCGTCAGGAAGAACAAAGAGAGAATCCGATTTCCTGAAAGATTCCGTAGCAACCAGGTAGTACTTAAGGGCCCTGACCAAATCCAAGGCATGTAGAGTCCTCTCCTTAGAAGAAGGAGGCGCGGGATACAAGGAAGACAAGACAATGTCCTCATTGAGATGAAAGGCAGAAACAACCTTAGGTAGAAAGTCCTGTTTAAGTCGAAAAACCACCTTATCCTGATGCAGCTCGAAATAAGGAGGCTTCATACAAAGCGCCGCCCATTCTGAAACACGACGCACCGAAGTGATAGCTACCAAAAAGACCACCTTTAGAGTCAGAAAGCAGCATCGCACAAAGGCTCAAAAGGAGGACCCTGTAGAGCGAAAAGCACCAAATTCAAATCCCGCACCGGTAACATAGGCTTAAGCGGTGGACGTACATAACTCCTTGGAAAAAGGTCTTGATAAGTCTATGATTGGCGAAGGATCTTTGGAAGAAAATAGACAAGGCCGAAACCTGACCCTTGAGGGTATTCAGCTGGAGACCCGAATCCAAACCATGTTGTAGGAACTCCAAAATACTAGAAAAAGAGAAAGTGCGACAGGGAAATCCCCTAGACTCACACCAGGCAATGTAAGTGTGCCAGACTCTGTAGTAAATCATGGAAGAGGATTTCTTCCGAGCCTTACAGGCAAGCTGTAAGGAAAATGGAGCTGATAGCAAGACCGAGACAGCACCTCGAGGGGCGGGCCGCGCAGTCCTCAAGTATGACACATAAGGAGTCTGACATGCAGAAGGATTGTGTAGTAGTGAGATAAAAATTTCACTGGAGCAGGACCTAAGGAAGGCAAACCACCTCTTCATTAAGATGAAAAAGGGGAAACCACTTTAAAACCAAATCCTGTTTAAAACGCAAAGTCCTTGTCCTTATGTACAATTAAATACGGAGATATACCTGATAAAGCTGCCAATTCAGAAACCCTCCTTACTGAGGTTGACGACACTAAAAAGATAACCTTAAGAGTCATTAACCTAACCACCCTGAAGCGCTCAGGTCCCAAACTGGCAGAAGTGGTTTACAGGGAGGCTGCGCATGAGAGACTCCCTGTAAAAAAGTCTTAATAAACTTATTCTCAGCTATGGGTTTCTGAAAAAGATAAGCAGATATTCAGGGAACAGAAAAGTTCTACAAACTAACCATCTGGATTCGCACCAAACTATAAATGCTCGACAGACTCTATAGTAGATCATTGATGAAGACCTCTTCCTGGCCTGAATTAGTCTGGATGACTCTGGCAGAAAGATAGAGCCAAGCCAGGCCATCAAAGCCAGCACTCGTGAATTAGGATGCCTTAAAGGCCCCTGTGTGAGAAGTTCTTGATAGTCAGGTACCCTCCACAGGTCACCTTCTGACATCCATACCACTGTCCTGTTGGATTTGTCAAAAAAAAGGGAGTGATCCAGAGTATGAGAGTCTTAATCTCAGATCTGGGGCAATTGCATCTGCAGGGGTCTTGTGTGAAACTGTGCAAAGGGCACTGCATCGAAGCAAGACACCATCAGACCCAACATCGTCGGTTGAGGGTAGGAGAAGAGACCTTGTTCCCTGGCCTGTTCTGTTCTAGAACAAAAACTTTGAGCTGAAAAGAGTCTAATGACATTCCCACAAAAGAATAAAAAAACTAGATGGGATGCTCTTTGATAGCTGACTATCTAGCCGAACTCTTCTAATGTCGATAAGACAATATGTGTATACTTCTGGGCCTCCTGAAACGATGGAGCCCAAAACAGATAGTCTAAGTAAGGGATTATACATATCCCCTGACTACTTAGAAAAGCCATGAGGCCTGCTAACACATTGGTAAACACCCTTGGTGCTGACAACAGGCCGAAGGACAGAGCCACAAACCGAAGAGGCAGGCCATCTACTGCAAACATTTCTGATGACCTGGAAAAATCGGAATGTGTAGATACACATCCTTTATATCCACTGTGGCCATAAAATCTCCCGGCTGGAGTGGCATCACTGTGGATCTTAAAGATTCCATGCGGAATTTCTGGAGAAGGACAAACCGTTCTCCTTGGTGATTATGAACAAATTTGAGTAAAACCCTTGACCTCTCTCTAAGAGGAACAGGACAAACTACTCCAATCTAAAACGCGAGATACAGCTGATATCTTTGCTTCTGTGGGATTCGAAATACCCCTGACCAAAAGAATCTCAGAGGATGTCTAGCTCCTATTTTGATCTTGTAACTTGAGGGCTCGACCTCCCGTATCCAAATATCTGTTACATGGATCCTCCCAATGTGAGAAAAATGTGGAAGCTGTCCCCTCCGTCCCTTCCTGAGTGGGCTTTGAAGGGGGTTTTCCCTTATCTCCACAGAAAACTCTTGCCTTATTTTGGGACATTGATCTATTCCAAAATTCTCTTCGGCATCCCAAAGTGGCAGAACCTCTACCCTCACAAAAGGGCCGACGATTAGAAGTTCTGTGGAAAAATAATATTACACTTCGGCTTCTTGTGGAAGATTAGAAGACTTACCACCAGTAGCCTCCTTTATTATGTCCCCCCTTAAAGGGGATCCCGTCAGATTTCTTTTAGAAGCTGCATCAGCTGACCACTGTTTTAGCCATAAAGCACACCTTAAAGCTACTAAAGCTATGTCTCTGTCACTTAACCTGATCAAATCATCCATAGCCGCGATAACATACTTGTTGCTATCCAAACTAGTAATGATCAACTGGGAGCATGCCTTCTGTAAATGACCCAAATGAGTCTTAAGAGTCTAAGTGTAGATGTAGCACAGGCCAGTTGCAGCCAACCCCATAGTAGAATAAGCATGGCGTGTCACCTTTTGAAGAAGCACTATCAGGCATGGCATAACTAAAGTCATAGAAGACCTAACACCGGAGTATCCACCACAGGAGGGCGAGACCATAATTCAATCTGATCTGAAGGAAAGGGACACATAGTATCTAGCACTCTAGGAATGGGCAGAAGCCCATAGCTTCTGCCATTCTCTAAGAATCAGATTACAATAATGCATATGCACCGCAACAACCTTACGAACGGAAGTAATCAAACTGCGCCCACTTGTGTAGAGGGCTCTTATCCGTTGGGGACTCTGATTCACTCTTCCTGGGAGACTATGGCAGTCACCATATCCTCTTCAAACTCATAGCTAATTCTTATCAAAAGCCTTCTTAGTAGCCAATACTTCTTGAATGAATTTTAGATCCACTTGAGGACTGCCAAAAGGGGCTTTAAGGCTCAGAGAGCACCGGTGTCAGGGTTAGGGTCAGAACCCCGCAGGGGGAGACACCTGTCCTCCATGTTTAGCCACTACCACCGTAGCATAATCCCTGCACACCATGCTATCTTCGTCCAGTGCCTCCTGCATGCATACTGGACATGGGGTAAATCTATCAGCTAAGGACAGATCTGATTACCCCAGATGCCTCAATCATGGTGAAAATAATACTATATAAAATACTATAATATAGAAGTTCTCGATAGTCACAAGGGACTACTCCGAGACCTAAGGGGGGGTGAACCTAATAATAAACATAATATTAATATACACAATAAACAAAATCAATATATTTAAAGGTTTGGGTCTGCACGAGGGTGGCAGTGCAGCGGTTGAGAAGCAGCCCCCCATGCCTGCCAGGAACCCAAGCGTCCGGCTAGGTACTTCGTCTAGCTGAAAATATGCCAGAGGTGGTGGCTGGCCAGAAGCACTGTAAGCCGGAGACGAACCGAAGGTGTAGCTGGTGCTAGGTACTTCATCTAGCCGAAAACATCCAATGGCGGCAGACGACAAGAAGAGCTGTAAGCCAGGGGAGAACCGCTAGGCCTAGTCAAAAATCATCCAACGGTACGGGGGGGGGGGGGGGGGAGGACGACGACATAAAGCATCGTAAGCCGTGGGAGAACTGCTCAGCCTAGCCGAAAATCATCCAACAACAGCAGCCGAAACTGATCTTTCCTCACTGCCAGCAGAAGGAAGCTGCCCTGACTCCGACCCCTTAAAGGCGCGCAAATTTTGAGTTTTACAAGTAAAACCTCATTAACACATGGAATACAGCAATAAAAGAGGAAAAAAATTCCCTTGGCCAACCCCAACCAGGCTCACTAGACAAAAGCCTGCGACTGATTCATTTAAAAAGCAAAGTCTTCAGCCCAGAATGCCAATGACACCCCAAAGCGCCCCAAGACCCTGGCGCTTACCCTTACCATCCTGATACAACCTAGCTGAGGAGGCATAGCGGGTCCATCCAGATCAGAGGAGTATAAGGGCCCAGGAAGACAGTCAGGGTCTCCAATGCCCCCCGCTTCCAAGGCATAATCCTTAAAAACAACAAATAAATGGGAGAGCAGTCCAGTTCCAACTGCAAAAAAGAAACTGGATTGAAGGAAGTTAGCCGGAAGGATATAGACCGGGAGGAGGAGCCTTGCCTTTGTCTTGCAGTCCACGCCCTTCGGCCAAGAGGTTAACCCTATCGTTAATTAATTCTCCTGACGGCCTGAAGTAAAATGGAAGAGAAAAACAGAACAAATGACATGACTAAAAGAACAGGAGCAACAACTCAAAGACTAAAAATAAAGTATGAAGAGCAAAGATTTCCCAATTGCCAATAGGAATGACACCGCCCACCACTGGGCAAAGAGGGGGGGGCACATTTGAGGTAGGCCCTCCCAAGGTGCAGGGCCCCCAGGTAAGCCCAGTGCTGACACCTGCCCTGCTAACGCTAATTGATGTATATTAGTAGTGCGGTTGCTTTCACATATCCTGTAGTTTAGTTTAGGTATGCTTTAAAACCACATATATTGCTAGAGGCAGCATAGCAAAACATTTTCAGGTGTAACTTACTTGGTGAGAACGATTTGTCCGACGAGCTCCTTGATGCAGACATCCTGGAAGTTCTGCGGGCCACAGGAGGAGTAAATATTCCTCATAACATCCAGAACCGTTTCATTCCTCAGGACTTTGTGGCTAACGTCAATGCTCAACATGATGCTGGTTTCATATTGCAGAATAGACGTTGCAAAGCCGGGCCAGATGGTCAGGCTAAAAAGAAAGAAGAGAAAAAAAAAAAAAAAAGATATCCAAATCAGGGTCGAAATGTGATCAAAACACTGGATGTTTGGGGCTGTAAAGCGGAACAGAACCCAGAATTTTGACTATCCCAGGCTTTGTCCTATGCCCCGCTGTGTGAACCCTCAAGTACGACCTGCAAAACACACCTCTTCCCAGTCCAAAAGTGAACGTGCGGACTATCATCCAATAAGAGGCGAGTTTTACAGGGCATTCTGGGGGATTTTACAGTGGAGAATCCCAACTCGGGATGTCCCCGAGGCACGAAACTAAATCTAGGATAGACGAAATTTAGGGTTTACAAGTGACATGATTCAACAGCAGAACATGAGGCAAACGTGTTATGTGGGGTCGAGGTTGTTGGCATTAAAGTGGACCAAAACCCAGGATTTTGGCTATCCTGGGATTTGGTCCTTTCCCCCGGGGCACTCTGACCGGAGATGCCCTGTTGTGTGAAACCTCCCAGACCGTCCAAACTAACTCCCCTTTCCCGGTCCTACAGTGCATGCCCGGCCTCCTGTGCATTCATTGAGCTCAACTGCGCCAACACAAATGTGGCTAGGTTCGTCTAAGAAACAAATTCTAACCAAGCTCCGCGCCAGCGGCCATTCACAAATGCCTGTCAAAGGCACACGCCCTGCTAAAGCGAAAGCTAGCATGCAGTGCATACGCCGTCCGACCTGTGGAGAATTTGGGTATACTGTGCAACCTGGAGGGGTTTCACCATACAGGGCATCCAGAATCAAGGAGGGAGTCTAGCGGGCGATTGAAATGGGTTTTAGTCCACTTGTTGCTGTTGTTGATGCTGTTCCCTTGGCCCAATATATGCAAAGGCTTGCTTAAACCTAGAACAGAGGCCGAGAGTTATATTTTACGGTAAATGAATATCTTAAAGCATAAGAAATGCTTTTTTTTTTTTTATTAGATCATGTTGTAACAGAATGTGCCCGTTGTTCTTTCTCTGTATGTTATCTCTCCTCCCTGAGCAGGATGTGCCCAGCTACAAGGTTGCACATCCTTCTGTTTTCTTTTTTGTTTTCTTAAGAAGTGTTGCTTATATATGTGTCCTGTGTGAGATTTTGTTTTGGAAAGGTAGGGGCACTGGCTGCGCGCTGCAGGGTATAAGATTGTAAGCTTCTCTTTATTAAACTGAACTTGTATGATGAAAGCTGTTGTATTCGCTGTCTATCCGCACATCATATGAGTTCCTAGCCTGGCTACACAACAACAGATAGCCCCTTGCATTGGAACATAATAAAGTACCGATGTGCTCGGACTTCTGCAGCGTCGTTGGGGTTGTAGTAGTTGCGGCCGATCTGTTTCATGTTCATTAACTTGAGAAGCCTGTAAAATAAAAAGTAAATTAATGCATTCCCAGTATCAACATATAAAGTAGAGACCTATGCTCTCCCTTGCAATTAAAGCAGAACAAAACTCGTGATTTTGACTATCCCGGGTTATGTTCCATGCCCCTGGGGCATTCTGAATTGGAACTATGGAGAGGGGCAGCAGCTAGCCCTGGATATACTGTATGGCTGTCGATCGCGTCACTGGTGGTCACCATTTTGGTCTCGGTTGGGTTAAAATGGACCAATCACCGCCCATACCTGCCTGTAATCTAGAAGACTCCAGGGCAGGCGACTAGGTGCTCCTGGAGCAAGCAGAATTCAGCATGCCCCACTATGCAAACCCCCCCATATCCTCCACAAGCCCATTACCAGTCCCGCAGCTGCATCCCTGGGACCTGCAGCTTTGCACGCTCTTGCTCCCAGCCATTCAGACAGGCTGAGCGCATGGGAGCACGCACTCCATAAGGAAACTGGGCTCATGCGTTTTATGCCAAGGGCTTCATGCCTTTATGCCAAGCATTAGTATTCCCAGCACAAACCACTGTTTGGACGAGAGACGGTGCATAAGTCGTTTCCTGGTGATTGGTTCACTTCAACAATTTGAAAGTCAAACGACTGGCTCACCATTTGATACTACACGTGTGAATGAGAAAGCGATGACTTCCTTTAAAAAGGAAAATTGGACTGAAAATGAAAAGGGGCCCCCCCCCCCAATCAGCCACTACTTACCTTTCGGATGTTGCTGCAGCCTGCTGGGGGATTACCGCCCCCCCTGTGCCGGTTTAGCTGTCTGTTAGTGACAGCACAGCTTTAGCGACCAATTCAGCGAAGTCTCAGGGGATTTCGGGTGGCCCCATTGCATCCTTTCATGGGCACTGTGCAGGTGAGAGATCAGGGGCCATATGGGATGAAAGATGGCGCTGCCGGGGGGGGGGGGGGGGGGGGGATCGGTAGGGGAGGTTTGAACCTCACCCCATGTTCCTCTTTAAAGTTTCCCATTACATCACAGTTGGTCCTATTTTAGTTGTCATGGGGACTAAAATATAGGAGGTACATTCATGCTCAATTAAAGGCCACAAAATACAGTAAGTGCAGCTGCTGTTAAAGCGGACCAAAACCCAGAGTTTTAACTAGCATCCCTTGAAATGCTCCCACTATGAAGACCACATTTTGCCAATTTTCACCGCTCCTGCTTCCCTCTAATCCCACATAATGGAGCCTGTTTTAGCTGTAAAGCTCACCCTCCTCCATTCATTGCCATTGTTGTGTGTAGCAATGATGTCATCGCCACATCTATGCAATGACTGATCACCTGACATCTTACAGAGAGGGACAGCAAAAAACAGTGTTTCAGGAGGATTTAAAAAGTGAAAATATCTATTTCTAGTTCTACACCCTAAGGAGGGCAGTATTTGCAGGGGCTCTGACCAAATGTGTTTCACAAGTTCAGCGGGTTTTGGTCCGCTTAAGAGGCCCCAGAATAAAGTAAAGTGCTAAGTAGTTTTGGCGGCGCAGCACACCTCCTGAAGATGATGTTGTAGAACTGAAAGCAGGTGGGTGAAGTCGGCGGCAGCTCATTGGTCAGAGTGATGGTCACTTTCACATTCTCTCCGTTTCGGGTTTGGCTGAACACTTCTGTGACCTTCAGTTCGGGGAAAAAATACAATTCTGTGAAATACTTACCAGTAGAATTGGTATTGTAAGTATACAGTACGTCCTGCTCCAAATATAATACTTACACTTGAGAATATCCTCCGCCAGATGGCACTGCACTGCAGACATGAAAAAAGGGCTCCTCCCGGCCTCTCAAATACCCGGGACCTCCCACAAATCCCCAGCATTGAAAAGCAGTGAACAGGAAGCTGGGAGAATTTTAATCACCAAAACTGGTAACCATAACAATGATAACAATCACCATGCAGGGGATCCAGAATAATGCAAAACCAGGGTGGGGTGGAGCAGGATCTACTGTATACTTATAATACCAATTCTACAGGTGAGTATTTCACAGAATTGTATTATTCTTAGTATACAGTACGTCCTGCTCCAAATATAATACTTACACTTGAGATATCCAATAGCAGTGTCCATAAAGTAGGGTGGGGTCTCCATCAAAAAATACCATTTTGTGAATACTCACCTTGTAAAATGGGTATTATAAGTATGTCACACACCCCGCTTCAAGAATCCATAACATGTGGGTAATATCGTCCTGAAGAGGCGTTCCTGCAGAGATGATAGTAAAAGAAAGCCCCTCCCTGATCCATAAATACCTGGGACCTCCCACTCATCACCCAGTATACAGAAGCAGTAAGGTAAGGGACCAGGAAGAGGCAAATATAAAACACAACCACGCAAAGTTCACAAAATAGAGGATCCTGAATACAGAAAGGGCGGGTGAAGCGGGGTGTGTGACATACTTATAATACCCATTTTACAAGGTGAGTATTCACAAAATGGTATTATTCTAAGTATGTCACACACCCCGCTTCAAGAATCCATAACATGTGGGACATCCAAAAGCAGTGTCCATAACAAGGGCGGGGATCCAAAACTAGGCAACAATGCACAACTTCAAACCGCTACAGCTTGCAAAACTTTGCGGCCAAAAACAGCATCCGCTGAAGCCCAAACATCAACCTTGTAAAACTTGGAAAAAGTGTGAACAGAGGACCAAGTAGCGGCCTTACAAACTTGCTCAACAGAAGCCTGGTGCTGAAAGGCCCAGGACGCACCAACTGCACGAGTAGAATGAGCAGTAACACGAAAAGGGGGACTCCTCCCCTTGGCAGAATAGGCCCCAATGATGGCCTGACGAATCCATTTACTAATGGAAGATTTGGCAGGAGCCAAACCTTTCCTAGGCCCGGAGGGCACCACAAAAAAGGCGTCCGTCCTGCGAAAGGAAGACGTAACCTCCAGATAATGATCCACAACACGAACTACATCCAAGGAATGCAACGCCCTTTCCTTGTTGTTGCTAGGATTAGGGCATAGAGAAGGCAGAACAATGTCCTGATTCAGATGAAAAGCCGAGACCACCTTAGGAAGAAAATCCGGCTTGAAACGAAAGACAACCTTGTCCTGATGCCTCTCAAAGTATGGAGCTTTAATGGATAAAGCTGCCAACTCAGAAACACGCCTAACCGAAGTGATAGCCACCAAAAAGGCCACCTTTTGAGTAAGCACAGACAAGGCAACCTCATTCAAGGGCTCAAACGGAGGACCCTGAAGAGCAGAAAGAACCAGGTTCAAGTCCCAAACTGGAACCAAGGGCTTCCTAGGCGGACGCACATGCGTAACTCCTTGGAAAAAGGTCCTGACTAAAGGATGAAGTGCAAAGGACCTTTGGAAGAACACCGCCAGGGCAGAGACCTGCCCCTTCAAGGTACTAATCTGGAGCCCCAGATCTAAACCATGTTGAAGAAACTCCAGAATTCTGGGAATGGAGAACTCCCGACAAGAGAAGGACCTAGCTTCACACCAATCAATATAGGACCTCCAGGCCCTGTAGTAAACAGAAGAGGAAGACCGCTTCCTGGCGCCGATAAGAGTCTGAATCACCGCGTCAGAAAGACCCTCTTCCCTCAAGATGGCGGTTTCAGCAGCCATGCCGTCAAAGCCAGCGATGGTAAATTGGGATAGCGTAACCGACCCTGGGTGAGCAGGTCCGGCAGCAGAGGCAGACCGAACTGATCTTCTGCCAGCCTTACAAGATCTGCGAACCAAACGCGCCTCGGCCACCTTGGGGCCACCAGAATCGCCGACGCGCCCTCCAAGGCCAGTTTGCGCACCACTCTGGCTAGCATTGGGAACGGAGGGAACAGGTAAAGGAACCCCAGATCCCTCCAGTTCAGAGACAAGGCATCCACTGCCAGAGCCAGAGGATCCTGCGAGAGAGACACAAAGACTGGAAGCTTGTGATTGTGACGAGAGGCAAAGAGGTCCACAGCTGGGACCCCCCACCTGAGACATATCGAACGAAACACCTTGGGACTGAGAGACCACTCCCCCTGACGAGAGGAGGCCCTGCTCAGCAAGTCCGCCTCCGTGTTCTCCACCCCCGGAATGTAGACTGCTGAGATACACGGGACGTGGGTCTCGGCCCAGTCCAGAATCAAAGACACTTCCCTGAGGGCACTCCTGCTGCGAGTCCCTCCTTGGTGATTGATGTAGGCAACCGCCGTCCTGTTGTCCGACCGGACCTGAACTGGCAGGCCTCTCAACTGATGAGTCAAGCGAAACAGAACCAACCTGATAGCTCTCAACTCCAGAATATTGATGGGCTCGTGAGCCTCCTGCGGACTCCACAGACCCTGAAACTGGAGGTCCTTCCAAACACCCCCCCAACCTGACAGACTGGCATCCGTGGTGACCATTTCCCAACACGGCGCCAGAAAGGATCTGCCCTTCAACAGATTGACAGACCCCAGCCACCATTGCAGGGATCGACAAACACGGGGAGACATGCGGAAGGACTGATCCAACGATAGAGGAGACTTGTCCCAAACCTTCAACAGATGAAGCTGAAGCGTCCTTGTGTGAAACTGCACAAAGGGAACTGCCTCGAATGAGGCCACCATTAACCCCACCAGCCTCATCCCTAACCGGATGGCCGGATGAGGGGTTGACAAGAGAAGCCGAACTAACTCCTGAATCAACAGAATCTTGGCCTGGGGTAAAAACACCCTGGCCTGCGATGTGTCCAGAGACATTCCCAGGAAGGTTACAACTCTGGACGGAGAAAGAGAAGACTTGGGGTGGTTGATCACCCAACCGAACCTCTCCAGAGTGGACACCACCACACTGGTGTCCAACTCCGCTTGGTTGAAGGAAGAGGCCATGATCAGTAGATCGTCCAAATAGGGCACAATGCGGATACCCTGAACTCTGAGCAGAGCCATCACCCCCGCTAGCACCTTGGTGAACACCCGAGGTGCTGAGGTGAGACCGAAAGGAAGTGCCACAAACTGAAAGTGCCGATCCTCCACCACGAACCTGAGAAACCTCTGGTGTGCAGGAAAAACCGGAACGTGTAGATAAGCATCCTTGATGTCTATGGACGTCAGAAAGTCTCCCTGACGAAGAGAGTGAATGGCCGAACGCAGCGTTTCCATGCGGAATTTCCGCGGCCGGATGAACCTGTTGAGAAACTTCAGATCCAAGATGGGTCGGACCGATCCGTCCTTTTTGGGCACAGTGAACAGATTGGAATAAAAACCCCTGCCCCGATCTGAAGGAGGCACTGGGCAAATGACATCCATATCCAGAAGATTCTCCACTGCCACCAGGAGCCCCTGCACCGCCAGAGGCTCCAAAGGCATCCGAGACCTGAAAAATCTGGAGGGGGGGCGGAGCTCGAACTCTAGCTTGTAACCGGAAGACACCACTTCCCGGATCCATCTGTCCGAGAATCTTGATCCCAGATCTGGGAGAAGTGTCGCAGCCGTCCCCCCACCCTCATGGGTGAGGGCTCCCCCTCATTGCTGAGCCGGCTTAGGAGCCGGCTTGGGCTTAGAGCCCCAACTGTATCCTGGACGGGCGCGTCCTCTGCCCCTGCTCCCAGAATCTCCTCTGGAAGAGGGGAATGCAATACCCCTGCCAGATCTGGCCCCACGAAAGGAAGGGGTAAAGGAAGGCGCCCCCCGAAAGGGACGGCGCTGTTTCTTGCGTTGTGGTAACCTACCACCCTTGGTAACAGAGTCCAATGTCTCTCCAAAAAGCCGTAAACCAACAAAAGGTAGAGCCGTTAATGACTTTTTGGACATAAAATCAGCCGCCCACTGGCGCAGCCACACTGAACGCCGAATGGTCACCAGCAAAGCCGACGTTCTACCACACATCATCAAAGTGTCATCCAAGGCTGTAAAAACAAAGGATAAAAACAGCTCACACCGTTTAAGACTATGGAACTCGGTACTACCAGGACGAAGTCCGGAAAAAGTCAACAGGTCCCTGACCACAGACCTGGCCGCCAACACCATAAGTTCCGAAGCGCACACAGGCCGAATGGCCGACCCAATGCTAGAAAAGCCATGACAAGCCATCTGGTCAATACGTTTATCCTCACCATCCTTGAGGGTGGAACAATCAGGTCTATTTAAAACCGAGGAGTTAGACAACCCCAAAATCGGTGCATCCACTTCGGGGGGCGATGCCCAGCACTTAACCGCTTCCGAAGGGAAAGGATATTTCCTATCCCACCCCTGAGGGATGCCAGGGAGCCGAGCCGGCCTATCCCACTCCTTATCAATAATTTTGTCAAAATGTCGTTGCGTAGGAAACTCCAAGCGCGGCCTGGATTCTTCAAAGAATTCACCCTTCTGCTGTGACGCCTCCTCGGGAGGGGAAATATTCAGAACCTCCAACATCAGAGCCAGAGCATGAGAAGAATCCAAAGATCTCCCTACGTCACCAGGCTCGGCATCAGCGCCAGCAGACAACTCATCGTCTGAAACATCTGAACCCTCATAAACCTCCCCTTCCTCTAGCGGGGAATAATCAGACCAATCCAGATTATTGATGTCATCGAAGTCGTCCACCGGCGGAGCCGGCGACAAATGCTTTCTTTTAGCCGGAGCCTTACGGGCGACCGAGCTGGAAACGATTTTCTCAAGGTTGGCCAATCTGGCGCACATCTCAGATTGCAGGTCCCTGCCCATGACGACGTCACAAGGAGCACGCGTCAAAGCGGGAGGGGGAGATGAATCGGCCGGCGGCGCTGACCCAGACGCCTGGGGTCCGGACTGCCGCGCAATAGTCTGCTGTGCACAAGGTATACACAGAAGTACGTCGTCCCCAGTAATGGATACTCCACACAACATACACCTTTTGGGATGCCCCGAAGGGGTCCCTAGCCCAGTATCCGGGGATGCCTCCATAAGGTGAAATTTTAGTGGTCGCTAAGACCCAGGGAATTACGCCAGTAAGCAACCCGGGATGCCGCTTTAATGTCCCGAGTGGGAGGATTTATGATAAAAATGAACCCAGGGACCCAGGACCAGGAGAGACCCTCAAATACTAATGATGATCCTCTGAGTAACATCCGTACCCCTAAAAAACAGAGAAAAAACCCCATAAATGACAATAAATGCTAAAAAGACATATAAATAGATAGGGCCCACAGGGCCACTCACCGATCCTAGGAAACAAGATAATGGCGACCGTGCAGCACTCGTGAGGGGAGAAGCAGGCCGGAAGAGGGGCGTGGTCAGCGCAGCCCGCGCTAAAATTCAGCTCAGCCCCTGTCCTCCACCAACAAGGAGCAGCCAGCTCCGCATCGGCGCCTGAACAGAGGGGGCGGAGCCGCGGCGACGCGCCGAACGCCCGGCTCCCTCGCATATCGCTCCCTTTCAGAAACCGGCGCCGCCACGAACCCGCGGCGCCGGACCAAAGGCACATCAAAGGGTGCATCCGTGCAGACCTGCGGGGCACCCGCCCCGCAGGCTGCGGGATGCACAGAGAACGGGGGCTGGCCGCGGCAGTGCGCCGAGTGCCAGCCCCGCCCCCCTGAGGAACGTGAGGGGAAAAAATCCCCTCACAAAAAAAGTACCGGCGCCCGGCTGTAATGGCGGCCGCGGCGCCGCACACAACAGTAAGGACATAATAAATAAAAGACACACAGACACAAGAATAAAGTGAAAAACACCACACAAAACAGCAAAAAAAAAAAAAAAGATTAACCCTAAGAGGGAGACCCCCCCCCAACCCTATTGTATAAGGGAAAATGTGGAAGGGCCCCCCCCCCCCCAGGGGCAGAATCCAGGGACGGGGCATCCCAAACCGGGATCACCTAACCGGTGTGACCGCCTACCCTCTTATTTAGGGTCTCACGGTGGAGCTCTGCTCCTAAGCACCAGAAGTGCTGATATACCCTCGCTCGGGCCAGCAGCCGGGACTGTGGAGGCATGTAAAGGTCAATCCGGGGAAAAAAATTGGGTCCGAGCGGAAATAATCCAATAACAGGCCGGGAGTTACCCCGGCTACCTGAAAATCCCCCTGTGCAAGGAGGAGCCATCATCTTCTGACTTGCTCGCCGTCTTGCAGAGATGGAAAACTGGGTGATGAGTGGGAGGTCCCAGGTATTTATGGATCAGGGAGGGGCTTTCTTTTACTATCATCTCTGCAGGAACGCCTCTTCAGGACGATATTACCCACATGTTATGGATTCTTGAAGCGGGGTGTGTGACATACTTAGAATATACCATTTTGTGAATACTCACCTGTAAAATGGGTATTATAAGTATGTCACACACCCCGCTTCAACTTTAATAATTACACTTGGGTTAACCCACCTGCAGGTGGCGATGTTGCAGAGAAGTCTAGAAAAACGAGCCCCTCCCGGTCTATAAATACCTGGGACCTCCCACTTATCTCCCAGTTTTCAAACAGCAGTAAAGACAAGGTACCAGGAAAAACCATTGGTAACCCTCAAACTGTAAATGAAGCTTCACCATCTAAAGATCCAGGATACCAAAAAGGGCGGGTGAAGCGGGGTGTGTGACATACTTATAATACCCATTTTACAGGTGAGTATTCACAAAATGGTATTATTTTAAGTATGTCACACACCCCGCTTCAACTTTAATAATTACACTTGGGACATCCAAAAGCAGTGTCCACAAAGGGCGGGTATCCAACAAGGCAATAATGCAAAACTCAAACCACTGCAGCATGCAGAACTTTGCGGCCAAACACAGCATCCGCTGAAGCCCGCACATCATTGTAAAAGGTGTGAACAGAAGACCAAGTAGCAGCCTTACAAACTTGTTCAACAGAAGCCTGGTGCTGAAAAGCCCAAGACGCTCCAACAGCACGAGTAGAATGAGCAGTGATACGAAAAGGAGGAACCTTCCCCTTGGCAAAATAGGCGCCAACAACAGCCTGACGAATCCACTTGCTGATGGAAGACTTAGCCGGAGCCAAACCTTTCCTAGGCCCACAAGGCACCACAAACAGAGCATCAGTCTTACGAAAAGAAGAAGTAGTAAGCAAATAGTACTTCACACAGCGTACCACATCCAAACAATGCAAAACCCTCTCCTTGTCGTTCCTAGGCTTAGGACACAAGGATGGAAGAACAACGTCCTGATTAAGGTGAAAGGCAGAAAGGCAGGCAACCTTAGAAAGAAAGTCTGGTTTGAAACCTAAAACCACCTTGTCCTGATGTCTCTCAAAGTAAGGAGCCAGAATCGACAAGGCCGCCAACTCCGAGACACGCCGAACAGAAGTGATGGCCAACAAAAAGGCCTTGTTAAAGTTGCCAGGAGCAACGAAACGCGTCGGCGGCGGTGGCAGGCGGCATCTATGTGTTGATTGGATTGGATTCATTGATCTGGCCAGATCTGATTTATGGGGAGTTGGTGAGAGCCACCCTCTGTTTTAAAGCGTCTTACAATCTATGTACATGTGAGTGCACTACTTTCCCTTTATTAAATAGTGTGTTTTTAACAGTATCACACTAGATGTGTATTTTCTTGTTCCATGTTGCATTCCCCGGCGTGACATCACATTCTTGAACATACATGCAGGTTCCTTGGACTGTCTGGAGGAGGGATTGCATACAACATTGGGATCTGAAGTAATCACCCACGGATACAAGAGAGACCTAATTTGAAGCAACCTGAGGAGGGAGTGCTTGCACATGCACTTTGGGACAACGGATGGGTAAATTGGGAAGCTCTGTGCACACATTTTATCATTCTTAATTGAACTCTGTGGACAAGGGTTTTCTGACACGTTGAGCATTCCGTCTAAATATCTTTTATTGAATTTGAAATAGTCATCTGTTTTATAGCGCGGTATTTTATTTAATAATTCTTTGCAACAAAAAGGCAACCTTCTGAGTCAAAGCAGAAAGAGTAATATCCTGTAAAGGCTCAAAGGGAGGACCCTGAAGAGCAGACAGAACCAGATTCAAATCCCACACGGGGAGCAAAGGTTTTCTGGGAGGTCGCACATGCGTAACCCCCTGGAAAAAAGTCTTAACCAAAGGATGAAGCGCAAAAGCCTTTTGAAAAAAGACAGACAGAGCAGAAACCTGCCCTTTCAAGGTACTCAGCTGGAGACCAGAGTCCAGCCCCGATTGCAGAAAATCCAAAATTCTGGAAACAGAAAAGACCCTACAGGGCAAAGACCTAACCTCACACCAGTCAATATAAGACCTCCAAGTCCTAAAGTAGATGGTAGAAGATGACCTCTTCCTAGCACTAATAAGAGTCTGAACAACAGAATCAGAAAGCCCTTCCTCCTTTAAGATGGAGGTTTCAGCAGCCAGGCCGTCAAAGCCAGCGTTGGTAAATTGGGGTAACGCAGTGGACCCTGAGTGAGCAAGTCCGGCCGAAGAGGCAGAACAAACTGATCCACCGCCAGCCGAACGATGTCTGCGAACCACACCCACCTTGGCCACCTTGGAGCCACGAGAATGGCGGGAGCCCCTTCCAGGGCCAGTTTTCGCAACACCTTGCCTAGCATGGGAATCGGAGGAAAGAGATAAAGGAACCCCAGGTCCCCCCAGCTCAGGGACATGGCATCCACTGCCAGAGCCAGAGGATCCTGAGAGAGCGACACGAATGTCAGAAGCTTTTAATTGTGACGAGAGGCAAACAGGTGCACCTCCGGTGTCCCCCACCGGAGACAAAGAGACCGAAACACCTTGGGATCGAGAGACCATTCCCCCCTGGCGGGAAGAGCACCTGCTCAGGGAGTCCGCCTCCGTGTTTTCCACTCCCAGAATGTACACCGCCGAGATGCAAGGGACATGGATCTCTGCCCAGGCCAGAATCAGGGACACCTCTCTGAAGGCACCCAGACTGCGTGCTGGTGATTGATGTAAGCAACCGCCGTCCGATTGTCTGACCGAACCTGAACCGGAAAGCCCTGCAACTGCTGTGTCAAGTGAGACAGAACCAACCTGATGGCTCTCAGCTCCAGAACACTGATGGGCAAGTGGGCCTCCTGGGCCTCCACAGCCCCTGGAACTGAAGATCCTTCTAGAAGCCTCCCCATCCCGAAAGACTGGCATCCGTGGTGACAGTTTCCCAAGGAGGTGTCAGAAACGACCTGCCCCTCAAGAGATTGGCCGAGACCATCCACCACTGAAGAGACTGCCGAACCCGGGAGGACATCCGGAAGGGCAGATCCAACTACCTCGGGCACCGGTCCCAAGACGCCAACAGAAGAAGCTGAAGCTTCCTCGTGTGAAACTGAGCAAAGGGAACTGCCTCGAAGGAGGCTACCATCAACCCCACCAGTCTCATCCCTAACCGGATGGACGGGCGAGGATTGGATAGAAGAAGCTGCGCCAATGAAGAGAACAGAGAACCTTGGAATGAGGCAGAAACACTCTGTGTTGAGAAGAATCCAGAGACATTCCCAGGAAGGACACCACCCTGGCCGGAGAGAGGGAGGACTTGGGATAGTTGATCACCCAGCCGAAATCCTCCAGAGTGGACACCACGGTCCTGGTGTCCGTCTCCAAATGACTGAACGAGGAAGCCATGATGAGAAGGTCGTCCAAATAAGGAACGATGCGAATCCCCTGGGCTCTGAGGGCCATCACCCCTGCCAGCACCTTGGTGAACACCCTTGGAGCCGAGGTAAGGCCGAACGGAAGAGCCACAAATTGAAAATGCCGGTCTTCCACCACGAAGCGTAGAAACCTTTGATGTGCCGGAAAGATAGGAACATGAAGGTAGGCCTCATTGATGTCTATGGACATCATGAAGTCCCCCTGCCGAAGAGAATTGATGGCAGAACGCAGAGTTTCCATGCGAAATTTCTGGGGACGGATAAACCTGTTGAGGAACTTCAGATCCAGGATGGGACGAACCGAACCATCTTTCTTGGGCACTGTAAAAAGATTGGAATAATACCCGAGGCCCACATCCGAGGGAGGAACCGGACAGACGACCGCCATGTCCAGAAGATTCTCGACAGCCGCTAGGAGCCCCTGCGTGGCCAGAGGATCCGAAGGCACACGAGACCTGAAAAACCTTGGAGGAGGTCGGGACTCAAACTCCAGCTTGTAACCGGACGACACCACCTCCCGAATCCATCTGTCCGAGACCGCCTGGTCCCAGACCTGGGAGAAGTGTCGCAACCGTCCCCACACCCGCAAGGGTGAGGGCGCCCCCTCATTGCTGAGCGGGCTTGGCAGCAGGTTTGGGCTTGGAGCCCCAGGAGTGACCGGGACGGCCACGGCCTCTGCCCCTGTTCCAAGCGGCACCCCTGGTGACGGAGAAGGCCGAACCCCTGCCAGCTCTGGCTCCCCGAAAGGAGGGATTAAAAGAGGCCACCCCCGAAAGGAACGGCGTAGTTTCTTGAGCTGAGGTAACTTACCTCCCTTGGCAACAGAATCCAATTTCTCACCAAACAGGCGAAAACCCAAAAAGGGAAGAGCCGTAAGCGACTTATTAGAATTAAAATCAGCAGTCCATTGCCGCAGCCACACCGACCGCCGGATAGCCACCAACAAGGCCGAGGTCCTACTACACATCACCATGGCATCATCCTGAGCGGCAAGCACAAACGACAAGAAGGACTCACAACGCTTGAGAGCCACAAACTCCTCACAAGCTGGATCAAGGTCCAACAACAAATCCCTGACAATGGACCTGGAACAAAAGTGCCGAAGCACAAAACATCAATATCACAGGCCGGCGGAACCGGGGAAAGATGTTTTCGCTTAGCCGGAGCCTTTTGGGCAACCACCGCGGAAAACATTTTCTCAAGGCTGGCCAACCTGGCGCACACCTCGGATTGCAAATCCCCTCCCATGACAACGTCACATGGGGTCCGGAGCAGGCGAGGAGGGGTAGGTGATGACACGGGCGGCGAAGATCCGGAGGTACTGGCCTGCCGCGCAATGTTCCACTGTGCACATGGAATGCAGATTATGACATCATCCCCTGGGAGAGGAGCCCCACAACCCCCACATGGCCCTTTGGGGCAATCCAGGCTGTTTCCGGTATCACTGGAAGCCTCCATAATGGTGAAATTGTGGTATTCGCAATTACCCAGGGATTTATGCAATAAGCGACCCGGGATGACCCTTTAAATGTCCTGTGTGGGAGGATTTGAATGGAAAAATTAATTAATTAGGGAAAAACCCAACTAGCCAGGTATCTAAGAGCGGAAGACCCCTTCAGCATGGGATCCCGGGATCTGCAATGGAAAGGACAACAGTCACTCCATAGGCCAAGGAATAAGAGCAAACATGCAACCAGGCACAATAAAAACATACACAATACATGTACATGATATAAGGATATATATATATATATATATATATATATATATACACATACACATATATATATATATATATATATATATATATATATAAAGGATCTTGCCTTTTTATGAGCACACAGAGCAGGCTGAATGAATGGCACTAAAAAAGCCATGATTCCTTCTATAAGAGCCATAATACAGTAAAGGCAGAGTGCCCTTAACATCTCAATACAATGCAGCTACAGAGGGAAGCATGAAACAAACTCACAATGGCGGCGCCGACGGCAGCAGCAGCAACAACCCAGCACATCTCAGAAACGAGGAGGAAGGAGAAGGAGGGCGGGCAGCCCCAGACGTGCGAAGCTCCCCCGCCCCGCCCCCCCTCCAAGATACGGTACAGCGCGGACCGCGTGAGACGCGGCCCCGCCGCCCCGCCATGTGAGGCCCAAGAGCAAGGAAGCAGCCGCCCGACTCGCAGGGCATCAGACGCTGCCATCGCACAAATACCGGGAACCCGGCCATATACCCGGGCTCCCACAACGGCGCCATGCCGGAGCGAGCAGGAAGCCGGCTCTCACCCCGAGGCCGGCCCCGCCCCCCGCCATCTCAGCGAGCCATAACCAGGCATGGGGCAGCGCAGCCGCCGAGTGCCTGAGGTGCAGAAGCTCTCTAACGTGAAAATGAGCTGAACAAAGAATAACACACAGCACTCACAAAAGCATGGACAACCCCCCCCCCCCCCCCCCCCCCCCTCTAGTGTAGGGAGAAAGGGGACCGAGCGGAGAACAGGGCCATCACCCATAGGGTGGAACAGGATGGGGCATCCCAAATCCAGGATCACCAGACCGGACATCCGCGTTGCCTCAAAGTATGGGGACTGCGGAGGAGCTAAGCTCCTAGGCACCCTAGGGTGCCGTCTACCCTCGCCCGGCCAAGCAGCCTAGGCTGGGACGCTTCACAAGGGGCATATCAACAAGAGCCGAGCAGAAATATACCAGAAGGGGGGCCGGGGTGTTACCCCGGCTACCTGCAAGCAGGAGACTTCATTCTTCTGTCTTGTCGCCATCTTGCAGAGAAGAACACTGGGGAGATAAGTGGGAGGTCCCAGTTATTTATAGACCGGGAGGGGCTCGTTTTTCAAGACTTCTCTGCAACATCGCCACCTGCAGGTGGGTTGTTAACCCAAGTGTAATTATTAAAGTTGAAGCGGGGTGTGTGACATACTTAGAATAACCTTCTGAAAGACGACGGACAGGGCAGAACCCTGACCCTTCAGAGTACTGAGTTTTAGACCTAACTCCAAACCATGCTGTAAAAAGTCCAGGACCCTAGGGACTGAAAACTCCCTACAGGGAAGAGACCTAGACTCACACCAATCAATGTAGGTACGCCATACTCTATAATAGATGGCAGAAGAAGTTTTCTTCCCAGCCTGTACCATGGTACCTACCACCGAGGTAGACAAGCCTCTCTTCATTAAGATGGAGGTTTCAGCAGCCAGGCCGTCAAAGCCAGAGTTTGTAAATTGGGATGGCGTAAGGAGCCCTGAGTGAGCAGATCTGGTGCCCCTGGCAAGTCGTACTGGTCTACTGCCATTTGTACTACGTCTGCGAACCACACTCTTCTTGGCCACCTGGGGGCCACTAGAATCACCGGTACCCCTTCCAGAGCAATCTTGCGCAGAACCCTGCCCAGAAGGGGGAATGGCGGAAAGACATACAGGAGCCGAAACTCCTCCCATGACATGGACAGGGCATCCGTGGCCAAGGCCAGAAGATCCTGAGACAGGGAGACAAAGGCCGGGAGCTTGTGATTGTGACGGGATGCAAACAGATACACATCCGGTAGGCCCCAGCGGTGACATAGGGACTGAAAAACCCTGTTGCAGAGGGACCACTCCCCCTGACGGGAAGTCCCCCTGCTCAGAGAGTCTGCTAGCAGATTCTCCGCCCCCGGGATATACACAGCCGAAATGCATTGTACATTGGCCTCCACCCATGTCAGAATCCGTGACACCTCCTGGAGGGCACCCCTGCTCCGGGTCCCTCCCTGATGGTTGATGTAGGCAACCGCCGTCCTGTTGTCTGAGCGTACCTGCACCGACAGGCCCCTCAGGTGATGGGTCAACTGCTCCAGTACCAACCTGACTGCCCGTAATTCCAGAATGTTGATGGGTAAGTGGGCCTCCTGAGGGCCCCACCTGCCCTGGAAGCGTAGGGATTTCCAGAATCCACCCCCAACCTGACAGACTGGCATCCGTTGTGACCGTCTCCCAGGAGGGGACCAGAAAGGACCTGCCCCCTTGCAAGTTCCTGTGGTCCAGCCACCACGCAAGGGACTGTCTGACCAAGGGGGGAAGCGCACAGACCTCGTCCAAGGACGTTGGGTTCTTGTCCCACACTTACAGAAGGTGAAGCTGCAGAGGCCTCAAATGGAACTGAGCCTCGAAGCACGCCACCATCAGGCCCACCAGCTGCATTCCCTGCCTGATGGAGGGCTGAGGGCATGAGAGCAGGAACCTCACCTGCGCAGTCAGAGCTTCCACCTTCTGTAGAGGAAGGAATATCCTTGACTGAACCTTATCCAGAATCATCCCCAGGAACGGAGTCACCGAGGAGGGGGAAAGAGAGGACTTTGGGTAATTGATCACCCAGCCGAAGGACTCCAGGGTGGACACCACCAGCTGAGTGTCCAACTCTGCCTGCTGCAGAGACCGAGAGGTGATGAGTATGTCGTCCAGGTAAGGTAACACGCATATGCCCCTTGACCTTATCAGGGACATCACCCCTGCCAGCACCTTGGTGAACACTCTGGAAGCCGAAGTGAGGCTGAATGCCAAGGCCACAAATTGGTAATGCTGATCTTTCAGCGCAAATCTGAGAAACCTTTGGCGTCCTGGAAACACCGGGACGTGAAGGTAAGCATCTTTGATGTCCACGGACGTCATAAAGTCCCCTGGGCGCACAGAGCCGATGGCCGAGCACAGAGTTTCCATACGAAAGTGCCTGTTCTTGACAAACTTGTTGAGGATTTTTAAATCCAGAATGGGCCTGACTGACCCATCCTTCTTGGGTACTGTGAAAGGGTTGGAATAGAACCCCTTGCCCCTGTCTCTTAAGGGGACCTTGCAAATGACCCCTAGATCCAGGAGACCTTGCACGGCCAGCATCAAGACCTGAGCTGAAGCAGGGTCCTGAGGGATCCGGGACCCAATAAATCTGGTGGGGGGCCGCACAGCAAACTATCTTGTAGCCGGAGGACACCGACAGACTCTCTGCCTTTTGGATTTCACCACTATTCAATTGCCCACCGGGTCATTGATTGGATGCCCACTGTTCCTTTTTCTATACGGCCCATGGGACCCTACTTGGGCATAATACCATTTTGTGAATACTCACCAGTAAAATGGTTATTATTGGTGTGTCACACACACCCCGCTTCCTGTAGTAATAACGTTCGGGTAAACCATCTCCAGATGTCATTGCAGAGAGAGAGATCTTGAAACTTGCCCCTCCCAGTCTATATATACCTGGGACCTCCCACTTAATCCCCAGTGTAATTGAAAAGCAGTAAGACAAGGTAACAGAAAAAATTAACCCTCAATAAACTTATAAAGTAGCTTCACCAAACAGAGAAAACCAGGATACTAAAAAGGGCGGGTGAAGCGGGGTGTGTGTAACACACCAATAATAACCATTTTACTGGTGAGTATTCACAAAATGGTATTATTCTTTGTGTGTCACACACACCCCGCTTCCTGTAGTCATAACGTTCGGGACATCCAAAAGCAGTGTCCCTAAAGGGTGGGTATCCAGCAGGAAGATGAAGCATAACTCAAACCACTGCAGTTTGCAGAACCTTGCGGCCAAACACAGCATCCGCTGAGGCTCGCACATCAACCTTGTAAAACTTTGTAAAGGTATGAACCGAAGACCGAGTAGCCGCCTTACAAACTTGTTCAACAGAAGCCTGGTGCTGAAAATCCCAGGACGCACCAATAGCACGAGTAGAATGAGCAGTGATACGGAAGGGAGGAACTTTTCCCTTAGCCGTATAGGCGCCAATAATGGCTGACAAATCCATTTACTAATGGAAGATTTAGCTGGGGCCAAACCCTTCCTAGGCCCGCAAGGTAGAACGAAAAAGGCATCAGTCCTACGGAAAGAAGACGTAGCACGCAAATAAAACGAACATCATCCAAACAGTGCAAAACCTTCTCCTTGTCATTCTTGGGTTTAGGACACAAGAAGGGAAGAACAATGTCCTGATTCAGATGGAATGCAGAAACAACCTTAGGAAGAAAATCCGATTTGAACCGAAATACCACCTTATCTTGATGTTTCTCAAGGTAGGGCGCCTGAATGGACAAGGCCGCCAACTCAGAGACCTGAGTCCTGGAAACACCGGGACGTGAAGGTAAGCATCTTTGATGTCCACCGACATCATAAAGTCCCCTGGGCGCAGAGAGCCGATGGCCGAGCGCAGAGTTTCCATACGAAAGTGCCTGTTCTTGACAAACTTGTTGAGGATTTTTAAATCCAGAATGGGCCTGACTGACCCATCCTTCTTGGGTACTGTGAAAGGGTTGGAATAGAACCCCTTGCCCCTGTCTCTTAAGGGGACCTTGCAAATGACCCCTAGATCCAGGAGACCTTGCACGGCCAGCATCAAGACCTGAGCACGCAAATAAAAAGCGAACATCATCCAAACAGTGCAAAACCTTCTCCTTGTCATTCTTGGGTTTAGGACACAAGAAGGGAAGAACAATGTCCTGATTCAGATGGAATGCAGAAACAACCTTAGGAAGAAAATCCGATTTGAACCGAAATACCACCTTATCTTGATGTTTCTCAAGGTAGGGCGCCTGAATGGACAAGGCCGCCAACTCAGAGACACGCCGAACCGAAGTGATAGCCACAAGAAAGACTACCTTCTGAGTCAAAGTGGAAAGAGCAATATCCGACAAAGGCTCAAAAGGAGGAGCCTGAAGAGCAGACAAAACCAAATTCAGATCCCAAACAGGTAGCAACGCCTTCCTAGGAGGCCGCAGATGCGTAACCCCCTGGAAAAAAGTCTTGACCAACGGATGAAGCGCAAAAGCCTTCTGAAAGAAAATAGACAAAGCAGAAACCTGCCCCTTTAAAGGTACTAAGCTGGAGACCAGCATCCAGTCCATATTGAAGAAAATCCAGAATTCTGGAAACAGAAAAGACTCTGCAGGGCAAAGATCTAGCCTCACACCAATCGATGTAAGAACGCCAGGTTCTATAATAATAGCTAGCAGAGGAAGACCTCTTTCGAGCACAGATAAGAGTCTTAATAACTGAATCCGAAAGACCCTCCTCCTTTAAGATGGAGGTTTCAGCAGCCAAGCCGTCAAAGCCAGCGTTGGTAAATTGGGGTAACGCAGCCGACCCTGAGTGAGAAGATCCGGCCGCAGAGGAAGCTCGAACTGATCCACTGCCATCCGAACGACAGCCGCGAACCAGATTCTTCTTGGCCACCTTGGAGCCACAAGAATGGTGGGGACCTTTTCCAGAATCAACTTTCTTAACACTCTTCCTAGCAAGGGAATCGGAGGGAACCGATACAGGAACCCCAGTTTCCCCCTAGCTCAGAGACATGGCATCCACCTCCAGAGCCAGAGGATCCTGAGACATTGATACAAAAGTCGAAAGTTTGTAATTGTGACGAGAGGCAAACAGGTCCACCTCCGGTGTTCCCCACCGAAGACACAGAGCCTGAAAAAACCTGAGGATGGAGAGACCATTCCCCCAGACGGGAGGAGCATCTGCTTAGAAGGTCCGCTTCCGTGTTTTCCCCCCCCCGGAATGAGCCTCCGCCCAGGTCAGAATCAGGGAAACCTCTCTGAGAGCTCCCAGACTGCGAGTCCCTCCCTGATGATTGATGTAGGCAACCGCCGTCCTGTTGTCCGAACGCACCTGAACCGGAAGGCCCCGGACATGGTGAGTCAGAAGAGAAAGAACCAGACGGATAGCTCTCAGCTCCAGAACATTGATGGGCAAGTGAGCCTCTCGAGGACCCCACTGCCCCTGGAACTGAAGATCCTTCCAGAATCCCCCCCAACCCGAAAGGCTGCCGTCCGTGGTGACAGTCTCCCATAGAGGAGTCAGAAAGGACTTGCCCTTCAAGAGATTGTTTGAAACCAACCACCACCGAAGAGACTGCCAAACCCGGGAGGACAACTGGAAGGGTTGGTCCAATGAAAGTGGAGAACGGTCCCAAGACGCCAACAGATGCATCTGAAGCGTCCGAGTGTGAAACTGAGCAAAGGGAACTGCCTCGAAGGAGGCTACCATCAGCCCCACCAGCCTCATCCCCAGACGGATGGACGGTCGAGGATTGGAGAGAAGAAGCCGACCCAAATCCTGAATCAAAAGTATCTTCGACTGAGGTAGAAAAACCCTGTGCTGACAAGAGTCTATTGTCATCCCCAAGAAGGACGCCACCTCGGCCGGAGTCAGGGAGGGCTTGGGATAGTTGATTACCCAACCGAAGCTTTCCAGCGTAGAAACCACCATGCTGGTGTCCTTCTCCGCTTGATTGAAGGAAGGAGCCATGATGAGAAGTTCGTCCAGGTAAGGCAAAATTCGAATGCCTTGAGTTCTGAGAATGGCCATCACCCCTGCTAGAACCTTGGTGAACACCCTTGGCGCGAGGTAAGACCAAACGGAAGCGCCACAAATTGAAAATGCCGATCCTCTACCATGAAGTGCAGAAAACGCTGATGGACTGGGCAGACGGGAACATGCAGATAAGCATCCTTTATGTCTATGGAGGTCATGAAGTCCCCCTGCCGAAGAGAAGTGATGGCCAAGCGCAGAGTTTCCATACGAAACTTCCGTGGACGAATGAACCTGTTGAGGAACTTTAGATCCAGGATAGGGCACACCGATCCGTCCCTCTTGGGCACCGTGAAAAGATTGGTATAGAAACCAAGACCCAATTCCAAGGTTGGCACCGGACGGATGACCGCCATATCTAGAAGATTCCCTACCGACACTCGGAGTTCTTGGGCGACCAAAGGATCGGTAGGTATTTGGGACTTGAGAAATCTTGAGGGAGGACGGGACTGGAACTCCAGTTTGTAACTGGACGACACCACCTCCCGAATCCATCTGTCTGGGACCGCCTGGACCCAAGTCTGGGAGAAGTGTCGCAACCGTCCCCCCAACCTCACGGGTGAGGGTGCCCCCTCATTGCTGAGCAGGCTTGGGCGTGGACTTAGGCTTGGAGCCCCACGAGTGACCGGAACGGCCGCGGCCTCGCCCCCGGTTCCAGCCCGTGCCCCTGGTAGCAGGAAGGGAGGCCCCTCTACCTGCCCTGGCACCCCGAAAGGAAGGATTGAAAGAAGAAGAGGTTCCTCGAAAAAGACGCCGCGGCTTCCTGCGCTGAGGCAACTTGCGTCCCTTGGTGACTGAATCCAACTTGTCACCGAACAGGCGTAGACCCAGAAAAGGAAGAGCTGTAAGTGATCTTTTGGCACCAACGTCCGCCGTCCATTGACGGAGCCACACTGACCGCCGAATAGCAACCAAAAGAGCAGATGTCCTGCCACACATGGCCATAGCATCATCCTGGGCGGCCAGAACATAAGAAGCAAAAGATTCACACAATTGGAGAGGTAAACTCCTCACATTCCGGATCAAGATCCGCGTACAAATTTTTGATCAAAGCTTTAAAGCGGACCTTCACTCTGAATAAGGGTCTATCTTATATGTTTACCCCACCCTGTACATACAGATTGCCCACATTAAAAATCATCCTACCTCCATCTACTGCATGTTATGAGCCTTTAAACATCCAAGATGGCGGCTTATGGAAGCTGCCATCTTATCAGGCAGCCTGCAAACAGGAAGTGCCTCCTGACTGTGCTGCTCTGCATTCTGGGACTGCGGACCTTTACCTGACCCCAGCTCAGCTCTGTCTGAGCAAAGCACAGCTATAACCTGCCCCCCTGTACCTTATCCCACTCTCCTCTCCTCAGTAAGTGTGATGCTTCTGAGTCAAGATGGCGGCGCCCATATCCTAAATTCCTGAACAGAGTTGCAGCCCAGTGAGGGAAAGAATAATAAGTTAGTGACTAAAAACGTAAAATATATCAATTTTAGATGCTGGGGAACCATTTTTTAGGAGTTCGGGCTTTTCATTAAATCACGCTGAAGGTCCGGTTTAAGAGCCAATAGGACAATCGAAGAAGCACATACCGGACGCCAGGTCGAACCAGCACTGATGAAACCATGACGAGCCAGTTGATCGATTCTACGATCCTCAACATCCTTAATTGTAGTAGTGTCTGGTGAATGCAGCACTGAAGAATTAGAGAGCCCCAAAACTGGTGCATCAACGTCTGGGGGTACTGTCCAAAGCTTGACCAAGTCCTCTGAAAAAGGATACCTCCTGTCCCAATTAGCCGGGGAGCCAAAAAGGCGGGTTGGCTGTTCCCATTCCTTAAGCACAACCCTTTCAAAATGTAGCTGACCAGGGAATGCTAAACGCGGCTTAGGCATCTCAAATAGCTCACCCTTAGGCGGAGGGACCGCCGCCGGTGGATCCAGGGACAAAATTTCAAAAACCTTGGAAAGGATAGAACGAGTATCACAAGACACCCCAGTAGTCAAATCTGCCGAAGTATCCGTCAACAGGGGAGCATCATCCTCCAAATCTTCCAAAATTTCCCCTTCTTCAGGCAAAGGACAATCTGACCAGTCTAACACCTCCGCTGCCTCCAAGGCAGGAGTCAGAGAAGGAGAATCAATGTGTTTCCTTTTAGCCGTAGCCTTATGAGCTACCTGTGCAGACAACAACTTCTCAAGAGTGGCCACTCGAGCGCACAACTCAGATTGCGAATCCCCAGCTGTGACAACGTCACCCTGGGTCCGGAATAAAAGTGGAGGGGCAGGGGACGACTGAGGTTGCGAAGAGCCAGGAGCCGGAGTGCCAGACTGGCGCGCAATATTCTGCGCAAGGAACGCACAAAATGACATCATCCCCTGGGAGTGTAACCCCACATCCCCCACACTGCCTAGATTGTTCCGAGGAGCCATTTCCGGTATCATTGGAAGCCTCCATTCGGTGAAACTTTTTTGGAATTCGCAGAGCCCAGGGATTTATGCTATAAGCTACCCGGGATGCCCCTTATTCATTAAATAAAGTCCCGGGATTGGGAGGATTTTTTGTAACCCAAAATAAGACTAGCCAGGTATATCAGACTGGGAGACCCATGCAGCCGGGGTATCCCAAATCTGGAAGACAGAAAAAATACAATGTAAAACTCATGAATAAACCACACATGCACAAAGAGAGGAAAACAATATTATACAATAAAAATACTAAATAAATAGATATATATATATATATATATATATATCTTCAAATAAATATGGTCATATACCTTTAAGCATGCTGATGCCTAACTAAAGGCTCAAGCATTATATATAATGCATAATGAACAGAAAGCCACCATGGCTTGATATACTGACAAAAAAGCTTACAATGTATACTAATATGGACCACAGCATAAAGTCCCCTTATTGGAATAAGCACTCATTGAAAGAAATACAGAAAGAACAATAGTACAAGACCTTATTGAAGAGTTGAAGTTGAAAGAGACAGCGGGACCAAGGCGCCGAAATCACCTCACAGGCCGATGCAAGCAATCCACAGTTGAAGGAGACAGGCAGGCCAGAGAGCGCGCACAAAGCGCTCTGACCCCGCCCGCCAATCACCGCACAGCATGGGCCGCGCCGAGCGCGGCCCCGCCCCTAAGCACAAATTACCTCAGAGAGGTAAAAAATGGCGGCAGCGCCATTCGAAAATGCCCAAAACGGACCCGGTCTGCTGACCCTGGCAGAAGTAAACGCCGCACACAGTAAACACTTTAATTAAAGACACACACATACACGCGCACACCGACGTCCCACACAAATAAGTACAAATAAAAGGGAAATTACCTCAGGATATCCTAGAAAGACCCCTCACCTCCCCCCCCCCTCCCCCCTAAAGGACTTCCCCACCAAAAAAGGGAAGGCCATGAGAAGGAGAGAAGAGATATGGGGACAACGGGACGGGGCATCCCAAATAACCACTCTGCCCCAATAATGGGGACTAGTGGAGGAGATAAGCTCCTAGGCACTACCAGGTGCCGGCTACCATTACCCAGTCAGCAGCCGAAGCTGGGAGGCTTCCGATAGTTAACAAATACAAGTAAAAAAGAACTGGGCAGAAATAGACCAGGGGGGGTGCCAGGGTGTAACCCCGGCTACCTGCAAGCAGGAGACCTCTTTCGTCTTGACGCATCTTGCAGAGAGAGAACACTGGGGATTAAGCGGGAGGTCCCAGGTATATATAGACTGGGAGGGGCCAGTTTCAAGATCTCTCTCTCTGCAATGACATCTGGAGATGGTTTACCCGAACGTTATTACTACAGGAAGCGGGGTGTGTGACACACAAAGAATATTGGATTTTAAAGGCACTGTTTCTGCCCCTTGGACTTTACATAGATTCATTACTTTCATTTTCTTAAGCATGTTCCAGACAATGTCATTGTGTTATTGATTGTGTTACAGACTGCCATCGTGTTGCTGATTGTGTTACCGGCAGAGTTGAGGGATTGTGTGTCCTGCTCCCATTGATCTGTGTGTTTGTCATGCAGTTCTCCATTAGGTCCACAGGGGAGGTCCCCTTGCATGGAGACTTGCATATAAGGCCCAGGGTGGCACTAATAAAAGAAGTTCATCTTCACCCTCAATACTGAGTTCCATCTCTTATTGGGGGTGGGGAGGGGGGGGGGGGACGCTATATCGTAATTCACTAGCCCTTGTAAGAGCTGTTCCTGCTTTCCTCACTCTGGATGACTCTGGAATTCCTGCAGCACCTCTCACCATTGGGAAAAGGACGTCTCTGGCGGGGAAGCCCTCCGGCGATAAAGGTTATCGCTACAGACACAATCTCCTGAATCCACCGGCCTGAGACGTGGCGCAGTGCTGCAGTCGTCCCCCCACCCTGGTGGGCGAGGGCATGCCTGAGGGGTCTTGGTAGGGGCTTTGGGCTTGGACCCCCAGGAGGAACCAGGACGGCGTCCTCTGTTCCTGTGCCAGGAATCTGCACGAGACCCAGCGAAGGATACCCCTTTCCCCTGTTTAGCCCCTCGGTAGGGGATTGAAAGGGGGCCCTGGCCCCGAAAGGGCCGAGGCTGGCGCCTGTGCTGGGGTAACTTACCACCTTAAATGGAAGCCCAGTAAGGGCTTTCTTAGCAGCACTGGGGGTTAGACTCTGGCTTGGAGGAGTTGATGAAATGAGGCAAGGTGCAGGCTCAGCCACAGAAGAGGCGGGAAGTACCGATAGCACCTGCTGTGCACAAGGAACACAGACCCGTGCATTGTCACCACTGATAGGTGAGACTCCACAAGCCACACACAGCCGGGCTTGTCCCGAAGGAACCCCGGTCACAATATCCTGGGATGCCTCCATATGGTGATTAATAGGCACAATAGGCCAGTAGGGATTGACGCTGTAAGCTATCCTGGATGCCTCAATAACCCGCGGGAAAGTGGGAGTAATTATACTAGGCCCAACTGGGAACTACACCAGGCCGGGAGAAGCCACCGGATTCAACCGTCTGAAAGACATAATGGGAATAAAGGGTGTCAGAGCCATGCGCAACAACAAAGAATCATGAAAATCGCCCGCGAGGGCACTTACAGACCAAGGGAGGAGGAGGACCGTCACCACACGCGTGCGCGACTAGCAGCAAAATGGCGCCAAGCGAACCTCAAAGGGCGGGCCGTGACGCGGAGCGCACCAAGTCAGGTCCCCGCCCCCCGCGAAGAGCACGAAGCTCTAAAACAGAAGTCATTTAGTCAGCGCAGAGTATGACACACTAAGAATGATTTCAACGAGGGATTGCTTCCAGAAGAGCCACTACGATGCTAATGGAGATGCCGCCGCCGCCCGGCGCAGCACATCCAATAAAGGAAAGAAACGCGGCCGATACACATAAGAAGCAAACAGTGCGGCTCTGACACCCAGTTACCAGTCAAGGGCAATGCTAAGGCCATAAGTGTGTAATCACAGTACAATGAGACCGCCAGACACCCCCCCCCCTTTCTTTCCCCCCCAAGCTACGGGGGGGGACGAGGGAGGATGGCAACCCTTTGGACAGGGCCCACCGCTACACGGGGAATGGGACAATAATGCGGGAAGGGCATCCACCGAAGGCTCACCATCAGCCTGAACCGCCTACCCTATGGTGGGGGACTGCGGTGGAGCATGGCTCCATAAGCACGCATGGTGCTGCCTACCTTCACCCGACCAGCGCAGCCCAGGCTGGGAGGCACATCACAACGAGGACGGGTGGGAATAGTCCAACAGGGCCGCAGGCTAAAATAGCCCCGCTCACCTGCGAGAGAGTGATACTTCATGTCTTCGCAGTCAGCACTGCAGAGAAATCTGGGGATTTGTGGGAGGTCCCCGGGTATATGAAGGGCCGTCAGGAGCCTTTTTTCATGTCTGCAGTGCAGCGCCATCTGGCGGAGGATATTTCCAAGTGTATGTATTATATTTGGAGCAGGACGTAC
>CM051236.1:24656594-24908649 GCA_027917425.1 Gastrophryne carolinensis
AAGAGAACCAGCCTGATAGCTCTCAGCTCCAGGAGGTTGATGGGGGCGTGGGCCTCCTGAGAGCCCCATTGGCCCTGAAACTTCAGCGATTGCCAAACCCCTCCCCAACCGGCGTCCGTGGTGACAATCTCCCAGCACAGCGGCAGAAAGGACCTGCCCACCAGAAGATTTCTCGGGTCCAACCACCACGAGTGGGACTGTCTGGCCAGAAGGGACAGAGCAAATTCCTGCTCCAAGGACTCCTGACTCCGATCCCAGCTGGTCAGGAGATTCAACTGAAGAGGTCTCAAGTGGAACTGAGAAAAGGGCACAGGCTCGAAGCAAGACACCATGAGACCCACCAACTGCATCCCCAGACGGATGGAGGGATGAGGGCATGCGCCTGCATCTCGAGGCCCTCCACCTTTTGCTGAGGAAGAACCACCTTGACCTGAGAGGTATCCAGCGCCATTGCCCAGGATGGACCTCACCAACGACAGAGAGTGAAGACTTAGGATAGTTGATCACCCAGCCGAAGGACTCGAGGGTGGACACTACCATACGAGTATCCCTCTCGGCCTGAAGAAAAGATGGAGCAGCAATCAACAGGTCGTCCAGGTAAGGAAGAAAGTGGATGCCCTGGATCCTCAGGAGTGCCATGACACCCGCCAGTACCTTGGTGAACACCCGAGGGGCCGAGGTGATACCGAACAGTAAGGCCACAAACTGGTAGTGTTGATCCCCCAGACCGAACCTCAGGAACCTCTGATGTCCCAGAAAGATAGGAACATGCAGACAGGCAACCTTGATGTCCACCGTGGACCTGAAGTCGCCAGGCCAAAGGGAGCTCACTGCCGACCATTAGGTCTCCATGCGGAAATGTTTGAACCCGACAATCTGTTGAGACCCTTCAGATCCAGGATGGGTCTCAGGGAGCCGTCCTTCTTGGGCACAGTTAACAGAGTGAAGTAGAACCCCCGACCCTGTTCTTGAAGAGGCACAGGGCGAACCACTCTGGATGACAGAAGATGTTGGACAGCCAACCTCAGGCCCTGTGCCATCACGGGATTTTGGGAGATCCGGGGCCGAAGAAATCTTGGGGGCGGCCAAGCTGCCAGCTCTATCTTGTATCCGGAGGACACCACCTCCTGAATCCACCAGTCTGAGACGCGTTGTCTCCAGACGTCAGCAAAGAGCCGAAGCCGTCCGCCTGAGGGGCCTTGTTGGGGGGGTTTGGACTAGGATCCCCAGGAGAGACCGGGACGGCCACAGGATCTACCACGTCCCCAAGAATCTCTACGGCTACCTGGGAAGGAGGTCCCCCACGGGAAGAGAGAAAGGAAGAAGACCCCCGAAAGGGCCGAGAAGGTTTTCTACGCTGAGGGAACCGACCATCTTTAGCCAATGCATCAAGACGCTCCCCAAATAGACGAAGACCCGTGAAGGGAAGCCCGGTGAGGGACTTCTTAGCAGCAGAGTCAGTAGCCCACTAACGCAGCCAGACGGACCGACGCATGGCAACCAACAAGGCCGAAGCCCTACCACCAAGCCGGACAGCATCATCCATGGCAGATAACACAAAGGCAATAAAGTCAGAGCAAAGCAAAAGTTCCCTGTACTCATCCGCTCGCTTGCGAGATCTGGCGGCTTCAGCAAGGCGCCTAATCATCTTCTTGATGGCAATAGCAACAAAAGCCGCGGCACAGACCAGGTGTAGGCCAGCCCCCACAAAGGTGAAGGCATGGCAAGCTAGCAGATCTATGAAACGATAAGCAATGTCGCGTAAGGTAGTGGTGTTGGTAGACGGCATAACAGAAGTATTAGGCAGTCCCAGGACGGGAGCATCCACCTCCGGGGGAGAAGACCAAAGAGGAACCAACTCAGCCGAGAAGGGATACCTTCTATCCAGTCCCTTAGGCATCGAGGGTAATCTGTTGGGCCGTTCCCATTCTTTAAGGGCCATCTTGGAAAAATTTCCCTGCTTCGGGAACTCTAAGCGTTGCCTGTCAGGGCGGAAAAGCTCCCCCTGCTTCCACAATGTGTAGGGTATCAAACACCGCCGACAACAGTCTATCAGTATCATCTGGGAGCCAAGTGTCCTCGCCTGAAGAGGACCTGGGGTCACTATCAAAATCGCCATGGCGAACCCCGGAGGAGTCGGAATCATGGAACAATTCCCCCTCCTCCATGGAGTCACGGCCGCCATAGGTATCAAAATCGTCATCATCATCGGCAAAGAGGGACAAGTCAGCGTCCAAGTGCCTCTTTTTACTAGAGGCCTTGCTGGCGGCCGGACGGGCCAACTGCCAGTCAAGGCTGGCCACGCGCAGTGCCAGGTCCGAATAAGACCCCCTGCTGGCTTCCCCCTCGCTGGGGGCTAAATGCAGGCGTGGGGGAGTAGGCGATGCTGCAGGCAGGATAGGACTGGGGAGAGAAGCGCTCACCCCAATCTGTTCAGCAACGACACTTTGGGCGCAGGGGACAAAAACCGTGCTGCGACCACTCTAAGGGGATGCCCAGCACATGAGACACAGCTGAGCCAGTCCTGAAGGGCCCCCAAGCTCGCTATCCCCAGAAGCCTCCATATGGTGATTACAGTAATAGCACAATAGGCCAAGCACAGGAGAACGGGGCTAATAAACCCCATCCAGGATGCCCCCAAGGGATCTCCTAACAAAAAAATTGTGGGGAGGGGGCGTACTGAAACGGGAGAAACCACAAGCACAAAGTAGGCCCAGAAAAGGGTCCAGCACAGGTGAGAATAGGCTTGCAGGGCCGATGGGCTTGGGACGCCCCGCTCTCCTGCGAATAACCAGAGAGAAAAATAAGGATTATCTATAATTGGAGTGGAACTAATGGAGAGAGGGAATGTGTGTATATGTGTGTATATAGATGGATGGATCGATAGAGAATGTTTATTTATATAGCGATGGGGAATATTTTTTTTTTCTGGAATCCAGCACGGGTTGCTTCATCTGTAATTCTTCACATTTGGGTAATCCGCCACCAGGTGGCGCAGTCGCCGGCAGAAAGACTTGTGGCTTCTCCCAGCCCATAAAAACACAATTCTGTGAAATACTCACCTGTAGAATTTATATTATTTGTATACAGTACGTCCTGCTCCAGATATAGTACTTACACTTGGGTTATCCTCCGCCAGATGGCGCTGCACTGCAGAGACATGCAAAACAGGCTCCTCCCAGCCTCTCAAATACCCGGGGACCTCCCACAAATCCCCAGCATTGAAAAGCAGTGAACAAGAAGCCGGGAGAATTTAACCACCAAAACTGGTAACTATAACAATGATAACAATCACCATACAGGGGATCCAGAATAATGCAAAAAAACAGAGTGGGGTGGGGCAGGACGTACTGTATACAAATATCAATTCTACAGGTGAGTATTTCACAGAATTGTATTATTCTTAGTATACAGTACGTCCTGCTCCAGATATAGTACTTACACTTGGGACATCCAATAGCAGTGTCCATAAGTAGGGTGGGATCCCCAACAAAAAAGGCAACAGCAGACAGTTAAAACCACTGTCACCTGCAAAACCTTGCGGCCAAGACAGCATGAGCTGAGGCCCTAACATCAACCTTGTAGAACCTTGAAAAGGTATGAACAGAAGACCAAATAGCGGCCTAGCAAACTAGTTCAACAGAAGCCTGGTGCTGAAAAAGCCCAAGAGGCATCAAAGCATGAGTAGAATAAGAAGCAAGGCAAAAAGGAAGAATCTTCCCCTTAGTGAATAGGTCTGAGTAACAGCCTAACGAATCCAATTGCTAAAAATAGACTTGGCAGAAGTCAAAAAAAGCTTTCCAAGGACCAGAAGGGACCAACCCATCCAAGTAATGACCAGTCCCAACGCCGCCTAGCCCCCCGAGATTAGACGAGATCGGGCTCATTCAGGATGTAGTGGCCGTAGGTCCAAAAGGAGCATCAGCTCTCCTAAAGGACAAAAGACTACCAAGGAAAAACTTCCAACACCAGTCCAAGGAATGCAGAACCCCTTTCCTCAGCATTGCTAGGAATAAGGCACAGAGGGAAGAACAATATCTTGAAAATGAACACGAGACACCATTTTAGGCAGAAAATCCAGCTTAAAGCGGAACACCACCTGTCCAGGCGTATCCCAAGGAATGGGGACTAGATAGACAGAGCCGCCAGCTCCGGCACACGTCTGACCAAAATAACAGCCACCAGAAAGACAACCTTGAGGGTAAGAACAGCCAAACAGCATCCTGAATAGGTCCAAAGGGAACACCCTGCAAGGCAGACAGAATCAGGTTCAAATCCCAATATAGGGACCATAGTATTACGTAGGGGACACACACGAGTAACCCCCTGAAAGAAAGTCTTAACCAAGGAAAACTGAGCAAAAGACTACTAAGGAAGGCGGACAGGGCAGAACCTGACCCTTCAGAGTACTGAGTAGGAGACCCAACTGTTGTAATAACTCTAGAACCCTGGGAACTGAGAACTCCCGACAGGAAGAGACCTAGACTCACGCCAATCAATATGGGTACACCATATCCTATAATAAATGGAAGAAGAAGAAGAAGCTTGCTCCTAGTCTTCCCATAGTCTCAATCACCGAGACAGATGAGCCTGTCTCCATCAAGATGGATGTTTCAGCAGTCAGGCCGTCAAGGCCAGAGCCTGTAGATTGGGGTGACGTAAGGGACCCTGAGTGAGCAGAGCCGGCACTCCTGACAGAACTTACAGATCCACTGCCCTCTGTACCACGTCTGCGAGCCACACTCTTCCTGGCCACTCGAATCACCGCCCCCCCTCCAGAGCAATCTTGCGTAGAACCCTGCCTAGCAGGGGGAATGGAGAAGGGGAATGCAGAAGAGAATGTCCTGCCATGACGTTACTACGGCATCATGACCACAGCCAGAGGATCCTGGGACAGGGACAAGGGCTGAGAGCTAGTGATAGGGACGGGACACAAACAGATCCACAACTGGTTAGACCCCTTTATAGAGACACAGGGATTAGCACACCCTGTCGCAGAGGGACCCCCACCGGAGCGAATACCACTGATATGCAGGGAACACTGTCCTCCACCCAGATCAGGATCAGAGACACTTCCTGGAGGACCCTCCTGCTCCGGGTCCCTCCCGATGATTAATGTAGGCCACCGCCGTAAGACAGACCAAGCACCCCCGAACAGTCAGGCCCTGAAGAGGGGTAGTCAAGCATTGATAGGTGTATGGACCTCCTAACGGCCCCACCTCCCCTGGAATCGCAGGGAGTTTCGGAAGAAAACTCCCCCCCCCTCACCCTAATAGATTGGCAACCATGATGACCGTCTCCAGGAAGGGGCAAGAAGGGAACTGCCCCCAGACAGATCCTTTGAGTTCATCCACTCCAAGAGGGATCTCCTAACCAGGGGGGGAAGACACACAGACCCTGCTCCAGGGATGCTGGATCCTCGTCCTGTACTAACCATAGGAGCAGTTGCAGAAGGGCCCCAGGGGGACTGAACATCAGGTACCGCTTCGGAGCCAGCCACCAACGGGCCCACCAGCTGCATCCCTGCCTGGTGAAGGGACGGGGACAGCTATGAGGGACTGAGCCCATGCAACTCGATTGTCCACTTTATTGCTAAGAAAGAAAGATTCTCGCCTGAACCGTATCCAGACTCATTCCTAGGAATGGAGTTACAAATGAAGGGGACAATGAGGACCCGGGGTGATTGATCACCCGTCCAAATGACTCCCAAAGGACACCACAAGCCGAGTATCCAACTTAACCTGACGTAGAGACTGGGAAGGTATAAGGACGTCCAGGTAGGTCATCGCACGGACACCCCTTGGTCTCATCAGAGACAACACCCCCGCCAGCACCTTGGTGAGCACTCTGGGAGCTGAAGGGAAGCCTGATAACAAGGCCACAAATTAGCAGAGTTGGTCTTCCAACGCGAACCTGTAGAACCTCGGTGTCCAGAAGACACAGGGAAGTGAAAATAAGCATCTTTGATCTCCACAGACGGCAAGAAGCCCCCTGGGCGCAAGGAGCTGATGGCCCATCTAAGAGTATCCATGCAGAAACTGCCTGCAATTGACAAATAGCCGAAAGTCTGTGAATCCAGTATGGACCAGACTGACCCATCCTTTTGGGGAACTGTGGAAAGGTTGGTGTAGCGGCCCCTGCCTCTGCCTGTTAAGGGCAATCTGCAAGTGACCCCCAGACCCCACCGACCTTGCATGGCCTGCGTCAGCACCTGAACAGAGGAAGGGACCAGAAGCACCCGGGACCTGATAATCCTGGGGGAGGCCGCGCAGCAAACTATCTTGTATCCGGAGGACACTACCTCCTGAATCCACCAGTCTGAGGCACGATGCCTCCTGACAAGAGCAAAGTGCCGCAGCCGTCCCCTCACCCAAACGGGAGAGGGCGCCCCATCATGCTTGAGGGGGCTTGGTGGAAGATTTGGGTTTAGCCCCACCGGAGGAGCCAGGGCGTTGTCTGCTGCTCCTGGGGCAGGAATCTGCGCGAGCCCCCGCTAAGGACACCCCTGGTTCTTGTTTAACACTATGGTAGGGGGGAGGAGGGGTGCCCCGGCCCGAAGGGGCCGAGACGGCCGCCTGCATTGGGGTGACTTACCCTTCTTACCAAACAGGTCTAGGCGGGTCCCAAACAGGCGTCGCCCTTTAAAGGGAAGCCCGGTAAGAGTCTTAGCAGCATCGTCAGCACCAGTATTCAGGGCCAAAATCGTCATGACTACTCAGCCTCTCATCAGGTGAGCCTGAGTCAGAGAAGAGCTCTCCATCAGAAGGGGTATAGCCACACAGAGTAATAAACTCCTCAGTTCCCATAGGAAAAACAGTAACATGAGGCGTCAAGTGCCGCTTCTTACCAGGGCCCTTGCGCTCGGACAACCTCGCAATAATCTGTTCAGTCGTAGGCAGTCTGGAAGACACAACAGGCTGAGAATCCCCACTTGTATGCGACTCAGCAGGAGTGAGATTTAAGCTTGGGGAAATAGGTGAATTGAAACGAGGTCCAGCCACTGGCAGGCCTGCTTGCAGGGTCAGTGCTTGCTCGGCACATGGTACGCAGACTCGTGCCCTGTCAGCGTCAGCGTGGGGTTGTCCACACGCCATACACAGCCGGTCTTGTCCCAGGGGGACCCCGGTCACATTATTCTGAGATGCCTCCATATGGTGATTTAGGCTCAATATGCCAGCAGGGATTGATGCTATAAGCAACCCTGGATGCCCCAAAGACCCGCTAGGGAAGTGGGAGAATTTTACAAGGCCCGCTATCAAATACACCGGGCCGGGAGAAGCCAATGGATTCAACAGTCTGAGACCGCTTATACCAGTTCACAAGGCTCTGGGTCTGGGAAGTCACCTGCGGCTAGCGGGTGACTTGCCATTAACCCCCAGCCTCCCCAATGGCCAGGCGGGGGCAGAAGGGCCCGCCACTTAGTGGCTATGTGGGCTAGCAGCCTGCAGGGCCAGGGGCCAACGCTGGCCCCTGCACCCTGTTCTACAAGCCCCCATAGCTGGCCCGGGTCGGTAATGCTGGGTAGGGGGGACCCTACATCATTTTGGGGGGAGGGGGATTTTTAAGGGTTTTTAACCCTTAAAATTCGCCAAAAAAAAAAATTGACATAGGGTCCCCCCCCCCCCCCCCGGGAGGGGGGGACCCTATGTCAATTTTTTTTTAAATTAACCGCTTATGTCCTGTTACACAGCAGGTATAAAACCGCTTATGTCCTGTTACACAGCAGGTATAAAATGCTTCCAGCATTTTGTGGTGTGGTGTGTTTTTTTACATTTAAAGTGGACCAACACCCAGGATTTTGACTATCCTGGGTATTGGTCCTTTCCCCCGGGGCATCCCGATTGGGGATGCCCCGCTCTGTGAAACCCCCCGATCGCCTCCAATAACTCATCTCACCTCGATCCTATGGTGCATGCGTGGCCGCTCGTCCAATCAGAGCGCTCAGAGCGGCTGAGTTATGGACGTCTAAGCTCAGCCACTCTGAGCGTGCTGGAGACCACATCCCCCACTTCCCTCTAACAGGGAGCGTGCCCGCGCCGGGCATTCATAAATAGCCAGCGTGGGCACGCGCCCTGTTATAGGGATAGCGGGGATGCGGCCTGCGCATGCGCCGTAGGACCGGGATTCAGGTAAGTGGTAGCGGGTATTCCTGGGGGGTTTCACACAGTGGCATCCCGATTTTGGATGCCCCGGGGGAGGGAATAGAATGGTCTGGGAATCTAATAGATTCCCAGGCCGATCAGCCCTGGGTGTTGGTCCACTTTAACCCATTGTGAACTTGTAAGGAGTCCATGAAACCCCTATACCAGTTCACAAGGCTGGGGGGCTGTCAAGTCACCTGCAGCTAGCGGGTGACTTGCCATTAACCCCGGCCCCCCCTATTACCTGCTTCCCCGAAGCCCAGGGGGGGCAGAAGGGGCCCGGGCTGATTTAGGCGGTGCGGGATTGTACTTGGAAGGGCGGGAGGGCCACCAAAGCTGGCCCCTGCGCCCTGTTCTACAAGCTCTGCATAGCTGATCTCCGGGCTGGTTATGCTGGGTAGGGGGGACCCCATGTCATTTTTATGGGAATTTTTAAGGGTTTTTAACCCTTAAAATTTAAAAAAAAAAAAAAAAAAAAATTGGGATTACCCCCCCCCCATTGGAAGGGGAACCCCATGCCAATTTTTTTCTTGATTTAACCCTTTATAGTATGGATTGTAGTTGTATTTTATTTTTACAAGTTATAAAGTGTTCTTTTCAATTTGGGGGGGGGGTCTTCTGAACAGTAGCGGGGAAGCTACCGATACATGTGTGGTACCGTTGTAATCGGGAGAAATGGGGCTTTCACATGCAATATGGTTTTCTTTAAAAAAAAAAAAAAAAAAAAAAAAGATTTGAAATAAAGGAGACAATTTTCTAAAAAAATATTTTTTTTTATTTTGTTTAATTTACTCTAAAATATTTTAAAAACAGTAAAAAAAATTACAAACAAGACATTTCATGTTAAAGCCTAAACTCTGCCGCAAAAATAAAACATATCATTTTCCTGAAAATACCTGCAAAAATCACAGTTAAGCATAGCGCAAAATAGTTAAAGAGAGGGTCAAAAGCGGGTGACAAAATCTCAAGTAGGCTGGCAGTTAAAAGGGTTAAAAGTACCTATGCATGTTGGGTATCGTTCTGCTCAGGGGACCTTGCGCTTTTAGATTTAGCTTGCTTTTTCTTGTTTACATAATGTTATTTTAGGAAAACTCATTTATTCATTCTGCTTTATTATACATTTTTTAAGGGAACCCTGTGCGACCAAAGAATTATTTGAGGGATTACTTTCAGAAAGATGGGCCCACTACAACATGCTGGGTACGCTTAGAAAGCTTTTCATGTGTACTTTCAAGGAATGTATGGTTTGTGGGGGGGTATTCCAAATGTAAAGGGTTGTTTTGGTAGAAAAAGCGCAAGGTGCCCACTTTGTCTGCAGAGCTGAAATTTCCAAGCAAAAATACCATTTTGTGATTACTCACCTGTAAAATGGGTATTATAAGTATGTCACACACCCCACTTCAGACATTAATTCATTAATCATGGGGTACTCACCGCTAGGTGGCGCAGATTTGCAGAGAAGTCCAGAAAAAGCAAGCCCCTCCCGGTCTACACATACCCGGCATCTCCCAACAACTCCCCAGTATTCAAACAGCAATAAAGGCAAGATACCAGGAGACCAAAAACAAAAAGTAACCCTCAACTGTGAATAAAAACAACTTCACCATATAAAGAACCAGGATACCAAAAAAGGGCGGGTGAAGTGGGGTGTCTGACATACTTATAATACCCATTTTACAGGTGAGTAATCACAAAATGGTATTATTCTAAGTATGTCACACACCCCACTTCAGACATTAATTCATTAATCATGGGACATCCAACAGCAGTGTCCAAAATGGGGAGGGTATCCAACCAGGCAATAATGCAGAAACACTCAAACCACTGCAGCCTGCAGAACCTTGCGGCCAAAAACAGCATCCGCTGAGGCCCGCACATCAACCTTATAGAACTTTGAAAAGGTGTGAACCGAAGACCAGGTAGCAGCCTTACAAACTTGCTCAACAGAAGCCTGGTGCTGAAAAGCCCAAGACGCTCCAACAGCACGAGTAGAATGAGCAGTAACACGAAAAGGTGGAACCTTCCCCAGAATAGGCTCCAACAATCGCCTGACGAATCCATTTGCTAATAGAAGACTTGGCCGGAGCCAAACTCTTCCAAGGCCCACAGGGCACCACGAAAAAGGCATCCGTCCTACGAAAAGAAGCCATAGTACGGAGATAGAACTTGACACAACGTACAACATCCAAGCAGTGCAACGCACTCTCCTTGTCATTCTTAGGCTTAGGACACAAAGAAGGAAGAACAATGTCCTGATTAAGATGGAAAGCAGAGACCACTTTAGGAAGAAAGTCCGGCTTGAATCTGAAAACCACCTTGTCCTGATGTTTCTCAAAATAAGGGGCCTGAATCGACAGAGCCGCCAACTCTGAAACACGCCGAACCGAAGTGATGGCCACCAAAAAGGCAACCTTCTGAGTCAGAGTAGACAGAGCAATATCCCGCAAAGGCTCAAAAGGAGGAGCCTGAAAAGCAGAAAGAACCAAATTCAAATCCCAAACAGGGAGCAAAGGCTTCCTAGGAGGCCGCAGACGCGAAACCCCCTGGAAAAAAGTCTTGACCAAAGAATGGCTTGCAAATGACCTCTAAAAAAAGATAGATAAGGCAGAAACCTGCCCCTTCAAAGTACTCAGCTGAAGGCCAGAGTCCAGCCCTGACTGAAGAAAATCCAAAATCCTAGAAACAGAAAAGACCCGGCAGGGCAAAGATCTAGATACACACCAGTCAATGTACGATCTCCAAGCCCTATAATAGATGGAAGAAGAGGATCTCTTCCCAGCACTGATAAGAGTCCGAATGACCGAATCCGAAAGACCTTCCTCCTTCAAGATGGAGGTTTCAGCAGCCAAGCCGTCAAAGCCAGCGCTGGTAAACTGGGGTAACACAATTGACCCTGAGTGAGAAGATCTGGCCGAAGAGGCAGATCGAACTGATCCACTGCCAGACGAACGATGTCTGCGAACCACACCCGCCTCGGCCACCTTGGAGCCACGAGAATGGCGGGAACTCCTTCCTGAACCAGCTTTCGCAGAACCCTGCCTAGCATGGGAATCGGAGGAAACAGATAAAGAAACCCCAGGTCCCTCCAGCTCAGGACCATGGCATCAGCCGCCAGAGCCAGAGGATCCCGAGACAGTGACACGAATGTCGGCAGCTTGTGATTGTGACGAGAGGCAAACAGATCCACCTCCGGTGTCCCCCACCGAAGACACATTGACCGAAACACCTGGGGATGGAGAGACCATTCTCCCCGGCGGGACGAACACCGGCTCAGAAAGTCCGCCTCCGTGTTCTCCACTCCTGGAATGTAAACTGCCGAGATGCCAGGGACATGAGTCTCTGCCCAAACCAAAATCAGAGACACCTCTCTGTGGGCACCCAGACTGCGAGTCCCTTCCTGGTGATTGATGTAAGCAACCGCCGTCCGAATGTCCGACCGAACCTGCACCGGCAGGCCCTGTAGATGATGTGTCAAGTGAGACAGAACCAACCTGATGGCTCGCAACTCCAGAACACTGATGGGCAAGTGGGCTTCCTGAGGGTCCCACTGCCCCTGAAACTGAAGATCCTTCCAGAAACCTCCCCATCCTGACAAACTGGCATCCGTGGTGACAGTTTCCCAAAGCGGGGTCAGAAACGACCTGCCCTTCAGAAGATTGTCCGAGACCATCCACCACAGAAGAGACTGCCGAACCCGAGGAGACATCCGGAAGGACCAATCCAACGACCGCGGTCGCCGATCCCAAGACGCCAAAAGATGAAGCTGAAGCGTCCGCGTGTGAAACTGCGCGAAGGGAACTGCCTCGAACGAGGCCACCATCAACCCCACCAGTCTCATCCCTAGCCGAATGGACGGGCGAGGATTGGAAAGAAGAAGCTGAGCCAATTCCTGAATCAAAAGAACCTTGGCCTGCGGGAGAAAAACTCTGTGCTGGCAAGAGTCCAACGACATCCCCAGAAAGGTCACCACCCTGGCCGGGACCAGAGAGGACTTGGGGTAATTGATCACCCAGCCGAACCTCTCCAGCATGGACACCACCAAGCTGGTGTCCCCTTCCGCTTGACTGAAGGAAGGCGCCATGATGAGAAGATCGTCCAGGTAAGGCACAATGCGAATCCCCTGAGCTCTGAGCAGGGCCATCACTCCCGCCAACACCTTGGTGAACACTCTCGGAGCAGATGTGAGGCCGAACGGAAGAGCTACAAACTGAAAATGCCGATCCTCAACCACAAAGCGAAGGAACCTCTGATGAGGTGGAAAAATCGGAATGTGAAGGTAAGCATCCTTGATGTCTATGGACGTCATAAAGTCCCCCTGCCGAAGCGAACCGATCGCAGACCGCAGGGTTTCCATGCGGAACTTCCGGGGACGAATGAACCTGTTGAGAAACTTCAAATCCAGGATCGGGCGGAACGACCCATCCTTGTTGGGTACAGTGAAGAGATTGGAATAATACCCGTGCCCCACCTCCAAAGGAGGGACCGGGCAGATGACTGCCAATTCCAGAAGATTCCTTACTGCCGCCAGGAGCCCCTGCGCAGCCAAAGGATCCAAAGGCACCCGAGACCTGAAAAACCTTGGAGGAGGGCAGGACTCGAACTCCAACTTGTAACCGGCCGACACCACCTCCCGGATCCACCTGTCCGAGACCTCCTGGTCCCATACCCGGGAGAAGAGTCGCAACCGTCCACCCACCCGTACGGGTGAGGGCGCCCCCTCATTGCTGAGCGGGCTTGGCAGCTGGCTTGGGCTTGGCGCCCCAGGCGTGCACGGGACGGCCACGGCCTCTACCCCTATTCCAACTGGCGCCCCTGGAGGCCGAGAAGCCCGCACCCCTGCCGGCTCTGGCTCCCCGAAAGGACGGATTGTAGGAGGCCGCCCCCCGAAAGGAACGGCGAAATTTCTTGCGCTGAGGCAACTTGCCTCCCTTGGCAACAGAATCCAGCTTTTCACCGAAAAGCCTCAAACCCAGAAAAGGAAGAGCCGTAAGCGATCTTTTAGAATTAAAATCAGCCGTCCACTGTCTCAGCCATACTGAACGACGAATAGCCACCAACAGAGCCGTAGCCCTGCCACACATCAACATGGCATCCTCCTGAGCGGCCAGAATAAACGACAAAAAGGATTCACAACGCTTAAGAGCAAGAAACTCATCACAGGCAGGATCAAGATCCACACATAAGTCCCTGACCATAGACCTAACCGCCAATGACAAACAGGCAGAAGCACAAACAGGCCTCAAAACCGAACCCGCACAGACAAACCCATGACGGACCAACTGATCAATCCGGCGATCCTCGCCGTCCTTGAGAGAAGTAGTGTCAGGAAGATGAACAGCCGCCGTATTAGACAGCCCCAAAACAGGAGCATCCACCTCGGGAGAGACAGACCAACGCTTCAACAAATCCGCTGGAAAAGGATACTTCTTGTCCCAACTAGGTGGGACCCCGACAAGACGCGTAGGCTGCTCCCACTGCTTAAAGTGGACCAACACCCAGGATTTTGACTATCCTGGGTTTTGGTCCACTTCAGGGGGGCACCCCGATTAGGGGTGTCCCGCTGTGCAAAACCCCCCAGAAACCCCCAAACTCACCTCACCACGCTCCCACGGACAAGCGACGGACAAGGCAGCGCGTCCGCCGCCGCCTCCCGCGTGCCCCTCTGACAGTGCGCGCGCCCGCGCCGGCCATTCACAAACGGCCGGCGCGGGCGCGCGCACGGCTAGAGGAGTGCGCAGGATCTCGGATGTCCCGCGGTGAGGGGGGTGATCGGCCCGGGAATCTTATAGATTCCCGGGCCGATCACCCATGGGTGACGGTCCACTTTAAGGACAACGTCCTCGAAATGCTGCTGACTGGGAAACTCCAAGCGTTGCTTGGACCCCCCAAAAAGCTGACCCTTAGGCCGAGGAGTAACTGCCGGCGGATCAAAATCCAAAACCTCAAACATTTGGGCCAGAATAGTGGGCGTATCAAGGGGGGGCCCCTCATCCAGGTCCCCCTCAGCGCCCGACAACTGCTGAACCTCGGCATCCTCCGCCTCCTCAACAAGCTCACCCTCTTCAAGGGGACGATCCGACCAATCCAGTACCTCAACTTCCTCATCTGAGTCCTGCGGAGGCGGAGACAGATGTTTCCGCTTGGCTGGAGCCTTCTGAGCGACCACTGCGGAAAACATTTTCTCGAGGCTGGCCAAACGGGCGCATACCTCAGATTGCGAATCACCCCCAACGACCACGTCACACGGGGTCCGGATCAGGCGAGGAGGGGAGGGAGAAGGCGCAGTAGAAGAAGTCCCAGGCACCGAGGTGTCGGACTGGCGCTCAATGTTCCGCTGTGCACATGGAATACAAATGATTACATCATCCCCTGGGAGCGGAGTCCCACATCCCCCACACAGCCTGGACTGCCCCGAAGGACTAGTTCCGGTATCTCTGGTAGCCTCCATATGGTGAATTTATGGTATTCGCAGACCCCAGGGATTTACGCAGTAAGCGACCCAGGATGCCCCTCTAGGATTTTAATAGAAAAAAAAAAAAATATATATATATATACATATAAATATGAGTATATATACTTGTATAGCCCTGACCAGGGAATTTAGCAAAAAAGGGACTATAAGCCCAACCCCAACCCAGCCAGGTATATAAGACCGGGAGAGCCCTGAATGATGGAATCCCGGGATCTGAAAAACAAAGACTACAGTCAGTACAATCACACAGCACAAAACTACAGAACTATAACACAAGTACATAGAAAAAACCACCCCCAGCCAGCATGCCCAAGGCCTGGCCGAAGCACCCTGCCATCACCTCCAACAAGGAGGGGGGAGGGGGGGAAGTGGAGGGGGGGGGGGGGAGAGAGAGAGAGCGCAGGTCCAACAGCAGCCGGAACTAAAAGACCGGCGGCTAGATGAAGCAATCACCAGAGCTGCCCCCCCCCCCCCCTTCATTAAAAGCTCCCTCTAAAGAAAGGTGAACCGCAAAATGGACCCCTTATCCTACCTGCGTCCCGTAACGAAGACGCGCCAGGCGGGAAACGACAGAGAGACGGGGGGCGGGCCCGTCAGCGAGCGCGGGACCGCTGTAACCCCGCCCCTCCCTAACCCGCCAGAATCGTCATGAGCCTCAGCCCAGCCGCGGACGCCACAATGTAATGGCGCCCGCAGAGGCCGTCGGGCGGGCCGGCCCTATAGTCAAACACACATCTGAGGTAGCAGACGGGCGCCCGCCATTAAAACAAGGAAAGGCACTGTGGCGGGCCGCGTGACCCCCGCCCGACCCGTCCTAACTGCCGGCGGCCACCAGTAATAAACGCAGGGGCTAGGGAGCCCCCCAAGCACAAACAACAAGGACGGGCCCGTGCTGTCCACAAAACACACTCACACACACAACACCATGTAGGGGGAAGGATGAAAAACCCCAACAGGGACCTAAGGGCTGGGGCATCCCACTTCCGGATCACCAAACCGGATCACCGCTATGCCCCATAATATTGGGAACGAGCGGAGGAGCTAATCTCCTAGGCACCTAAAGTGCCATCTACCCTTGCCCGGCCTACAGCCTAAGCTGGGAGGCTACCATTAAACCAAGGGGATCAAAAGAGCCGGGCAGCAATAGACCATAAGGGGGGGGCCGGGGTGATACCCCGGCTACCTGCAAGCAGGAGACTTCTTTCTTCTGTCTTGTCGCCACGTTGCAGAGAAGAACACACTGGGGAGTTGTTGGGAGATGCCGGGTATGTGTAGACCGGGAGGGGCTTGCTTTTTCTGGACTTCTCTGCAAAGCTGCGCCACCTAGCGGTGAGTACCCCATGATTAATGAATTAATGTCTGAAGTGGGGTGTGTGACATACTTAGAATATTACCATTGTGCACATGCTTTACTTTTTGGTGTTTGGCAACTCTTCTTTTGACAGTAGCTATGCATGTTGGGTATCGTTCGGTTCGGGGGATGTTGCTTTTTCAGATTAACTTGTTTTTTCTTGTTTGCATATAGTTTTTTTTTTTTTTTTTTTTTTTTTTTTTTTTTAGGAAAATGTGGCTTTGATCCTGCTTATTTTTATCCTTTTTTAGGGAAGCTCTGTGTAACCAAAGAATACATTGAGGGAGAACTTCCAGAAAACTGTGGCAACATCAACAAGCTTGGTACGCCTAGAAAGCTTGAAGCGCTTAGCATAGCTGTATTTGATCTAAAAATCTCTTAAAGTGCTGTTTCAGTTTGGGGGGAGTCTCCTGGGCAGGAAAGGGTGTCTACCAATACATATGTGGTACCGCTGTAACCGGGAGAAATTGGGATTTCACACGCAATAAGATTTTATTGACAAACTTACATTTTTTATTACAAAAAAACACTACAAATTGTAAAAAAAAATTTAAAATTTTATTTCACCCCAAAATATTAAGAATACACTTGACAAATGACAAACAAGACATTTTATGTTAAAACCCAGACTCAGACAAACAATATATAATTTTCCTGGGAAATCCCTTCAAAAATCACAGTTGAACATGCATAGTGCAAAATAGTGAAAAATGGTCTGGCAACAAAGCGTAACAAACTCCAGGTAGGCTGGCACTTAAAGGATTAAGGTTACACAATTACAGAACACACACCGTACCCGTTTTGGATGCTTTGACATGTTCGATCGCCTGACGAGTGTTTACTCCGATGTCGTGGAAATCCCGCCGGCGTCCTCCGCGTTCACCGATGGAAATCTCCTGGAATCCCGCCGACAGCTGAAGAACTGAAGTCACAAAACATAATTATCAACTGGAAATAGGCTTCTGCCTTTACACATTCACAGAAAATTATTTTTAAAATGGACCAAAACCTACAATTTAAACTAGCATCCCCTGAATTGTTCCCCCCCCCCCCCCCCATGAATAGTAACTTATGCCTTATGTTACTGCTTTTGTTGCATTCTAATCCCAGATAATGTCACCTGTTTTAGCTGTAAAGCTCCGCCTCCTCCATTCATTGCCACTGCTGTGTGTGTGGCTATGATATCATTGCCACACCTATGCAATCACTGACCACCTGCCATCTTACAGAGAAGGACAGCAAAAAAAAAAAAAGTGTTTCAGGGTGAAATATCCATTTCTAGTTCTACACCCCGATAAGAGAGTATCGACAGGGGCTTTGGTCAAATGTATTTCACAAGTTCAGTGGGTTTTGGTCCGCTTTAAGTATCTCCCTACCAGTGGCGTAACTACACGTGATGAGGCCCTGGGGCAGACGCTGAATGGGACCCTTTCACGGCTCATACGGTAAACTTTTATTCTGTCCTTTAACTAAATCGGATGCAGCTACATAATACTGAAATAGCAGAGACAAACTGCACTTTCTTACATAAATGTCGGCAAGTGACCACAAATATGATAAATGAGGAGCAACAATGATGGACCTTCCTGACCTTCTGGGTCCCAGTGGGGCCGCACCCTCTCAAGTTACACCCCTGCTTACTAATGTTACTTGAAATGCAGTAAAGCCACATCTGTGAGCAGTTGAAAGGCCCATTTCAGAAAAAAAGAAAGAAGAAAAAAAAAAGCTATGCGAGGTTCTGTTTTTGTATTTGGCGGCCTAGTTATTCCTGGTATTTAAAAAGTTTATAGCATATGAAAGGTCAGCTCTACCCTAAATCCACAGTCATCCCAGATAAACTCACAGACCCTCGGCAACGGCTGAGAGCGCTGCACTCCAATAATCCTCCCGGTAAAAAGAAAAAGTCGCCAGCCAGGTAATCCAATGAAAAAAAATTGTATCCAAACTTTATTGCATTAAAACAGCATAAAAAGGCCATAAGGCTAGTATTCCAGAGAAGAAAACACTTGAAAAGAGTCTACGCGTTTCAGGCAGACAGCCGGCCCTTAAAGTGGACCAACACCCAGGATTTTGACTATCCTGGGTTTTGGTCCACTTCGGCGGGGCCAATCACCCCTGGGTGTTGGTCCACTTTAATCATGACACATGCATCACATAATGAATTGTCTTATATCTGTTGACAATCGGCACCACCCTGCTCTGCTCTAAATAGCCACACAATAGCTTCTAACATGTGTATAAATAATCTGGGGATAGAAAAAGGAAAAAATATATGCCTTTCTTTTAAATTGTATAATGACAATGGCTCAGTCCATTTGCTGAATAGGGGGATCTGCTGGGTTGTATTTAGCGAGCTGCTTCATTTAGCCCACTGGTCTCTTAGCAACACTTTACCTCACAGGCTGACACTGTAATCAGTGGTAACGGCTGTGTGTGGGTGTGAGGTGCTGCTTTTGTTATGAGACCAGGTGACTCAAATGTGTAAAATCTATACAAAATAAACTAAATTGACTGAAAATAACTGAAATTCTTCTTTGAATAACTGTGCAGGAAAATCTAAAGGTATTAAAGTGGAACAAAACCCTAAGTTGCCGACCCTGAAGTCTATAAGACCCGGCCATTGACCTTGCCCCTTGGGCATTCTAAATCAGGATGCCCTACTGTGTGAAACGACCCCTGGATAACCACAGATCCCCCCCATTTTTCTGGCGCGCTCGCGCAGATAGTCATTTAGACAGGCCGGGCGGCCAGGAAGGTTACTGCTCAGGCTCCCCATCTGCGTGCAAACAGCACTGATTGGTGGATGAGAGCCAGTGCATGCGCTGTGGGACAGGGAAAGGTACGTTTTCACAGGCGAACTTGGGGATTTCACATATCAGGGCATCCCAAGTCAGGATGCCCCTAGGGGCACAAAACAAAACTCCAGATAGTGAAAATCCTGGGTTGGGCTTTGCTCAAAACACACAAAGCTGAAAGAAAGATCATATGGAATAATGTGTTGAGAAAAGAGAGAGAAAATGGTAAACTGAAAGATTCTGCAGCAGAGCCAACATGAAGGGAAAACTGTCAAAATCAGCTAAATGACTTCTAGAGCTTTTCTCTCTGTTTTAGATATATGAGTTCTGGCCAGGCAATGTTGCAATGTTGTTATCTTGTGCTGGACGGCTGCCAGCACTGAACAGCTGATACTTGGATACATTGTTTCACCCTCTCCTCAGCGTGGAACAGGCCAGAGTGTCGGGACCGACACTAAGCAGACATTTTTTTTCTACATTTGTAATTCTTACTCCAACACTTACCTACATTCAAAGTACCATTTAAATATAAGTCACCAAGAAAAATTTGCGATACTTCTCCTTTAAGCACAAATGGCGAACTGTTCAAAAAAGTCAGGCATTGTATTCAACTTCAAAAACTTGTTCAACAGAAGCCTGGTGCCGAAAAGCCCAAGAGGCACCAACAGCACGAGTGGAATGAGCAGTAAGGCGGAAGGGAGGATTCTTCCCCTTAGCAGAGTAGGCCTGAATCACAGCCTGAGGGATCCATTTGTTGATAGTAGATTTGGCAGGAGCCAAACCCTTCCTAGGACCTGAAGGTGCAGTAGCCACCAGATAGTACTTCAGACACCTAACCACATCCAAGGAATGCAAAACCCTCTCCTCAGCATTACTAGGATAAAGGCACAAGGAATGAAGAACAATGTCCTGATTCAGATGAAAGGCAGACATGACCTTAGGCAGAAAATCTGTCTTGAAGCGAAACACCACCTTGTCCTGATGTCTCTCAAAAGTAGGGGGGCTGGATAGAAAGCACCGCCAACTCAGAAACACGCCTAACAGAAGTGATAGCCACCAAAAAGACAACCTTGAGAGTAAGAATGGCCAGGGCAGCATCCTGCACAGATTCAAAGGGAGCGCCCTGCAAGGCAGACAAGACCAAGTTCAAATCCCAAACAGGCGACATAGGCTTACGTGGGGGACGCACATGAGTAACCCCCTGGAAAAAAGTCCTCATCAGAGAATGATGGGCAAAGGACCTCTGGAAGAAAACAGCCAGGGCAGAGACATGACCCTTCAGAGTACTGAGTTGAAGCCCCAGCTCCAATCCATGCTGCAGGAACTCCAGGATCCTGGGAATAGAGAACACACGACAGGGAAGAGACCTAGCCTCACACCAGTCAATGTAGGCACGCCAAACCCTATAGTAAATGGAGGAAGAAGACTTCTTTCTAGTCTTTATCATGGTGTCAACAACAGAGGAAGACCCTGAGTGCGCAGGTGTTGGGTTAAGTGAGCCAGCACCAACCTGATCGCCCTTCGTTCCAGGATGTTGATGGGTGTGTGGGCCTCCTGAGGGCCCCACCGCCCTTGGAACTGCAGGGACTTCCAGAAGCCCCCCTAACCCATCAGACTGGCATCCAGCCACCACAAGAGGGACCGCCTGGCTAGGGGGGATAGAACAAGGACCTGGTCCAGGGACGCGGGATCCTTGTCCCATACTGACAAGATGTGGAGTTGCAGTGGCCTCATGTGAAACTAAGCATAAGGAACCACCTCGAAGCACGACACAATCAGGCCCACCAGCTGCATTCCCTGCCTGATGGAGGGATGAGGGCAGGAGAGCAGGGACTGAACCTGCACCAGTAGACTGTCCACCTTCTGCTGAGGAAGAAAAATCCTTGCCTGAACTGTATCCAGATTCATTCCCAGGAAGGGAGTCACCAAGGGAGGGAGACTTGGGATGGATGATCACCCAGCTAAATGACTCCAGGGTGGACACTACCCCGCTGAGTATCCAGCTCTGTTTGATGGAAGGACTGAGAAGTGATGTGAATGTAGTCCAAATATGGCAGCACGCGAATGCCCTGAGCAGAGCCATCACCCCTGCCAGCACCTTGGTAAACACTCTGGGAGCAGAGGTGAGACCGAAGGGCAATGCCACAAATTGGTAGTGCTGATCCTCCAGAGCGAACCTGAGGAATCTTTGATGACCTGGAAAAAATTCTGTGAAGTACTCAGAATTGGTATTATACGTATACAGTACGTCCTGCTCCAGATATAATAATTACACTTGGGTATTCTCCGCCAGGAGGCGCTGTGCACTGCAGACATGAGAAAACAGGCTCCTCCTGGCCCCCTAAATACCCGGGGACCTCCCACAAATCCCCAGCATTGAAAAGCAGTGAACCAGAAGCCGGGAGAATTCAAACACCAACAAAACTGGTAACTACAACAATGATAACAATCACCATACAGGGGATCCAGAATAATGCAAAAACCAGGGTGGGGTGGAGCAGGACGTACTGTATACGTATAATACCAATTCTACAGGCGAGTACTTCACAGAATTGTATTATTCTAAGTATACAGTACGTCCTGCTCCAGATATAATACTTACACTTGGGACATCCAATAGCAGTGTCCATAAACTAGGGTGGGATCCCCAACAAAAAAGGCACAGCAGACAGTTAAAAGCACTGTCACCTGCAAACCTTGCTACCAAGAGCGACATGAGCAAAGGCTCTAACGTCAGCCTCATAAAAACCTTTGAAAAGGTATGAACAGAAAACAAGTAGCGGTCCAGCAAACTTGTTCAACAGAAACCTGGTGCTGAAAGGCCCAAAGATACCAAAGCACAAGTAGAATCAGAAATAGAGTGAGAAGATTCTTCCCCTTAAAAGGATAGGCCTGAGCAGTCCAAATGCTAACAGTAGCCTTGGCAAAACTTAGAGCTCGCCCCATCGGGGAATTGATCCCTGGTCTCCCGCGTGACAGGCAGGGATACTGACCACTATACTAACAAGGATCAGCTAGAAGCCGAAACCTTTCCTAGGACCAGAAGGGACAATCCATCCAAGACCAGGCCAAAGGGCACATAACCCCTGGAAGCAGACGAGATCAGGCACATACGGATGGAGACGCCTGCAAACCCCAAGGGGCACAGTCCCCCTAAGGGACAAGAGACAATCCAGGAAAAAACTTCCAACACCTGTTGAGGGAATGTAGACCCCCTTTCCTCAGCGTTACTAGGAATAAGGCCCAGAAGAAAGACAAAGGTCTTGAATACATGAGCATAAGACCCCACCTTAGGCATAAAGTCCGGCGTAAAGCGGACCACCACCACATCATGGTGTATATCAATGAACGAGGGCTAGCTAAACAGAGCCGCCCGCTCAGGCACACGGCTGACTGAAGCAACAGCCTCCAGAAGGACAACTTGAGGATAAGGTCAGACAGCATCCGGAATAGGTCCAAAGGGAACACCCCGCAAGGCAAACAGAATAAAATTCAATCCCAACAGGGACCATAGAATTACGTGGGGGATGCACCTGAGCAATCCCCGAAAGAATGCTTAACCAAGGAAAGACTGAACAAAGACTTCTACAGGAAGGCGGACAGGGCAGAACCTGAACCTTTAGAGTACCGAGTTGGGGAGCCAACGCCAACCCATGCTGTAATAACTCTAGAACCCTGGGAACAGAGAACGCCCAACAGGGGAGAGACCTAGACTCACACCAATCAATATGGGTAAGCCATACCTCATAACAGACAGAAGAAGAAGAAGAAGCTAGCTCCTAGACTTCCAATAGTCACAGTCACCCAGAAGATAAGCCAGTCACTATCAAGGTGGATGAATCAACCGTCAGGCCATCTAGACCAGAGCCTGGCCATGCCGCACTTCCGGTATGCGAGTGCGAGCACACCTGCGGCTCATGCAGGCTTCACAATGGCTGTGTGCTATTTAAGAGGGAAAGGAACACATGCAATAATACAGCATCCTGAGGAAGTGGGCGGAGCCACGCAACGCGTAGGTGCTTAGGAACCCCCCGGTGGCACTTGGGACTCAATCTTATTACGGTGATATTAGTTGTTAATATTTAACTATGCCTGCTTTAATACCTCTTTATATTGATACAAATAGTTGTCTGGGAACCCAATAGGTTTGTTGATACTGGTTCAGCTTTGCACTAGTCACTTTATACACTAGAGAGCACACTGCTCTGTTTATCATTACTTTGCTGCTATCTCTCAGTATGTTTTGCACATAGCCTGCTAGCACATTGCACTTTATTAATAGGGCACTTACATATGTGGAGATTTGTTTTTTTGTCACTGTTTGTAACAATATCAACTATCTATATGGCTGTATATATATATTTATCATATTTATTATTTAGTATTTATTAGTGGTTCCAAACAGCTTTATGAATCTTTAATAGGCAGGCAGTCCTTTATACAATTGTTTAGAGTCAGTTACAGGATTTGCCACCGGAGGGCACCGTTTCTTTATGTTTTTTAACAGAGTTTTGTTTTTATATGTATGTATGTGGAGTTTTTTGGTACTTTATAACATTAAATAGATTGAACTATTTTAATTTTTGGCTTGTGCGGCCTCATTTGAGAAACACCCGTTTGGGTCTGTGCTGGCAGACTCACCAGTGTGGAATAGACCAGAGCCTGTAGATTGGGGTGAAATACAAAGGGGGCCTGAATGAGCAGATCAGCACTCCTGACAGAACGTACAGGTACGCTGTCCTCAGTACGTCTGCAAACCACACTCCACTAGGCCGCCCAGGGGCCACCAGCATCACTGGTCCCCCCCTTCCAGAGCAAACTTGCGCAGAACCCCGCCTAGCAGGGTGAATGAAGATAAGACATACAGAATAGAATGTCCAGCCATAACGTTACTAAGCCTCATGACCACAGTCAGAATATTCTGGGAACAGGGAAACAAGGGGCGAGAACCTGTAATAGTGATGGGGCCCAAACAGAACCACACTAGATGGATCTCATAGTGAGACAAGGATTAACACATCCTGTCGCAGAAGGACATCCACCGGAGCGAATACCACGGATATGCAGGGAACGTTGTACTGCGCCCAAATCAGGATCAGATACCTTCCTGGAGGATCATCCTGCTCCGAGTCCCACACAGATAATTAAAACAGGCCACTGTCGTCAGACAGACCAAGAGCCCCCAAATAGACAGGTCCTGAAAAGGAGTAGTCCAGCGAGATAGAGCCAACCTGAAGGCTCACCGCTTCAAAAATAGAAAGGTGTATGGACCCCTAAAGGCCCCACCTCCCCCGGAACCACAGGGAATTTTAGAAGATGCAAGAAGATGCAAGAAAGGGGGTACCCCCTGACTGGTTCCTTGAGTTCACCGTCTCAAGAGGAACCACCGTACCAAGGGGGAAGGTACACAGACCCAGCTCCAGGGATGCTGGAACCCTGTCCAGTATTAACAATATAAGTTGCAGAAAAGCCCAAGGGCACGGAGTATAAGGGACATCCTCTGAGCAGCCACCAACAGGCCCACCAGCTGCAATCCTGCCTGGTGAAGGGATGGGGACAGCAATGAGGGACAGAGCCCATATAACCAGATTGTCCACTTTATTGCCAGGGAAGAGGGTTCTCGCCTGAACCGAATCCAAATTCAACCCTAGGAATGGAGATACCAAATAAGGGGACAATGAGGAATTGAGGTGATTGAGCACCCATCCAAATGACTCCCAAAGGACACCACTAGCCGAGTAACCAATTCGGTCTGATGTAGAGATTGGGAAGTAAGAAGGACATCAGGTAGGTCCTCGTGCGGACGCCCCTTGGTCTCATCACAGACATCATCCCCGTCAGCGCTTTGGCGAGCACTCTGGGAGCAGAAGAGAGCCCAAATAACAAGGCCACAATCAGCAGTGTTGGCCGTCCAATACTAACCTGTAAAAACCTCGGTGTCCAGAAGGCACAGGGGTATTAAAATAAGCATCTTAGATCTCCACAGACAGCAAGAGGGCCACTGGGCGCAGGGCGCTGGCGGCCCAACTCAGAGATACCATGCAGAAACTGCCTGTGAATGTAAAATTTGCGAGCCTATGGAAGGCCAGAATGGGCCAGACGGCCTCATCCTTTTGGGGGAATGTGGAAAGGCTGGTGTAGAGGCCCCTGCCTCTGCCTGTTAAGGGCAACCTGCAAGTGACCTCAGACCCTGCAGGTCGTGCATGGCCTGCACCAACACCTGAAGAGAGACAGGGACCAGAAGCACCCTGACAATCTCGGGAAAGGGCCACCCAGCAAACTCTATCCTGCATCCGGAGGAAACTACCTCCTGAATCCACCAGAACGCGGCATGACGCCTCCTGATAGGAGCAAGGTGCTGCGGCCATCCCCTCACCCAGGCGGGAGAGGGCGTCCCATCATGCTTGGAGGGTTTTGGTGAAAGATTTGGACCTAGTCCGGCCGGAGGGGCCAGGACGTTGTCTGCCACTCCTGGGGCAGGAATCTACACCGAATAGCTGGAAGGACACCCCTGGTTCGTGTTTGACACTAACGTAGGGGGGGGGGGGTGCCCCTGCCCCGAGGAGGCCGAGACAGCCTTCTACGTAGGGGTGTTTTGCCCTTTTTTCCAAACAGGTCCAGACGTGCCCCAAATAGGCATTGCCCTCTAAAGGGAAGCTCAGTAAGAGTCTTTTTTGTAGCATAGTCAACACCCCACTGTCGGAGCCAGACCAAGCTACCACAAGGGCAGAAGTTCTTGCACACATCCTAATGGTGTAATTAAGCGCTAAAAAGGATAAACCTTACAAATACATCACAACTGGAGAGTGCATTAAACACCTCCCAGGGGAGATCCTCAGGTTGATGATCAAGCATCTTTCTGATGAGGGTCCTAGCGGCCACTGCAGTGATGGCCGCGGCACAGACCGGGCGCAGAGCCGTCCCTGCACAAGAAAAGGCGTGGGAAGCCAGGCTATCAATGCGCCGGTCCTCAGCATCCCAAAGGGTACGATAAGTAGGGGCTGCAATAAAGGGGGGGGGTTAAGAACCCCTATGATCGGTGCATCCACCACGGGAGGTGATGACCAACAGTTAACCACATCAGGGGGAAAAGGGTATTTCCAATCCCAGTCCCCTGGAAGTTTACCAGGGGATTCCCATTCTTTGAGTACAAGAGCCTGGAAGTGATCCTGCTCCACAAATTCCAAGCGCGGTGTCGCTGTATGCAAACTCTCCCCTCTAGGCTTGGGAGCCTCACCAGGGAGAGAGATAGACAAGACCTCAAAGATCTTTATCAGTAATTCATCAATCTCACACAGGCCCCAAGAACCAGGGCCAGTATCATCATGACTCCTTGGCCTCTCATCGGATGAGCCTGAGTCAGAGAAAAGCTCACCTTCATCAGAAGGAGCAAAAACCCGGAGCAGTGAACTCCTCAGTTCCAGGAAAAGGTGAAACCGGAGGCATCAGGGACCGCTTCTTACCAGGGCCCAAGCGCTCTGCCAACCTCGAAATAATCTGATCAGCCGTAGGCAGACTGCGCGGCACGACTTGCTGGTCATCAACGCTCGAGTGCGACTCATCAGGAGTGAGATTTAAGCACAGGGAAACAGGTGTATTGAAACGAGGTGCAGCCACTCGCAACCCCGATTGGAGGAGCCAGTACTTGTTCAGCACAGGGTCCGCAGACCCGTGCTCTGTCAGCATCAGCATGGGGCTGTCCACACGCTGTACACAGCCAGTCATGTCCCAGGGGGACCCCGGTCACATAATTCTGAGATGCCTCCATATGGTGATTATCTAGGCAAATATGCCAGCCGGGATTTATGCAATAGGCAACCCTGGATGCCCCAAAGACCCGCTGTTTAATGTGGGAGAATTGTTTGTAAGCCCGCTAAATATAGGACAGGCCGGGAGAGGCCACCGGAGTCTTTGACATCTGAAATACAAAAAAGGGAATGGTCAGGGCCATGCGCAGCAGAAAAAAATTTATAATGAAAACACCCGCGAGGGCACTTACAGACCAAAGGAGGAGGGGGACCGCAACCACACGCGAAGATCATCAAAGTGGCGCCCAGCGAAACTCAAAGGGCGGAACCAATCTTTGGCCGTGACGCGGAGCGCGCTAAGCCAAGTCCCCGCCCACCCCGAAGAGCGCGAAGCTCTGAGGCAGCAGTCAAACATGCAAAGGATAAGATAAAATTAGCATAAGCCTTTGCTAACGGAGACGCCGCAGCGTCTGGTCGACGCCGACGCCTGGCACAGCACACACTAGTAAAAGAAAAGACACGCGCACGGCAGCCAAAACTATAAAGAGTGAGCAGCGCGGCTCTGACCCCCAGTTGCAAGTCAAGGGAAATACTACGGCCATAATCGTGACAATACAGTACACTGAGACCGCCACACACATAAACCCCTCCCCCTTTCTTTTCCCCCGAAATACGGAGGGAAACGAGGGAGGATGGCGACCCTTTACAAAGGGTCCACCGCTACACGGGGCATGGGCAAAAATGCAGGAGGGGCATCCACCAGAGGCTCACCATCAGCCTAAACCGCCTACCCTTTGGTGGGGGACTGCGGTGGAGCATGGCTCCATAAGCACGCATGGTGCTGCCTACCTTCACCCGACCAGGCTGGGAGGCACATCACAGGGAGGACGGGTGGGAATAGTCCAACAGGGCCGCAGGCTGTAATCGCCCCGCTCACTTGCTAGAGCGCGATACTTCATGTCTTCGCAGTCAGCACTGCAGAGAAATCTGGGGATTTGTGGGAGGTCCCTGGGTATTTAGGGGGCCGGGAGGAGCCCATTTTCTCAGGTCTGCAGTGCACAGCGCCTCCTGGCGAAGAATACCCAAGTGTAAGTATTATATCTGGAGCAGGACGTACTGTATACTTAGAATACAGGAATATGAAGGTAAGCATCCTTGATGTCCACAGAGGTCATGAAGTCCCCTGGACACAGGGAACTGATGGCAGAGCGCAAAGTTTCCATGCAAAAGCGCCTGCACCTGACAAATTTGTTGAGGATCTTGAGTCCAGGATGGCCTGACTGACCCATCTCTTTTGGGCACGGTGAAAAGGTTGGAATAGAACCCCTTGCCCCTTTCTCGTAAGGGGACCTAATAGACGACCCCCAGCTCCAGAAGGATTTGCACCGCCAGAATCAGAGCCTGAGCCGACATGGGGTCCGGAGACATCCGGGATCTGATGAATCTTGGGGGGCGGCCAGGCAGCAAACTCTATCTTGTAACCGGAGGACACTACATCCTGAATCCACCGGCCTGAGACATGAAGCCTCCAGACGTGAGCAAAATGCTGAAGCCGTCCCCCCACCCGGATGGGTAAAGGCACCCCTTCATGCCTGAGGGGGCTTGGGAGAAGACTTAAGCTTGGAGCCCCAGGAGGAGCCAGGGCGACCAGGTCCCCTACCCCAGAAATCTCCTCGTGACCCGGTAAGGAAGACCCTCTCCCCTGTCTGGCTCCACGGTAGGGGGAAGAAAAGGAGGCCTGTCCCCTAAAGCAGTGGTCCCCAACCCTGTCCTCAAGGTCCACCAACAGGCCAGGTTTTGCAGATCTCCACAAAGATGCACAGGTGGAGTAATTAGTGCAGCTGCAGAGCAATAGAGCTGGCAATTTGGAGATCCAAAAAACATGACATGTTGGTGGGCCTTGAGGACAGGGTTGAGGACCACTGCCCTAAAGGGCCGAGCCTGCCGCCTGCACTGGGGTAACCTGCCTCCCTTAGAAAACAGGTCCAGGCAGTCCCCAAACAGGCGTAGTCCTTTGAAGGGAAACCCAGTGATAGCTTTTTTGGCAGTGTTGTCAGAAGCCCACTGGCGCAGCCAAACCGAGCGGCGTATAGCCACCACTAGGGCAGAGGCTCTGTCACACATCCTAATGCTATCATCAGAGAGGCAGAGAGGACATAAGTCACAAAAACCTCACAACGAGAGAGTGCATTAAACTCCTCACTAGACACATCATCAGGAGCACCATCTAAGACACTACTAAGCAGGGTCCTAATAGCCACAGCCGTAATGGCAGAGGCGCAGACCTGCGCAGCGCCATCCCCACACAGGCAAAAGCATGGGACGCCAGCTGATTAATACGCCGGTCCTCACTATCCCACAGCGTAGTAGAGTCAGGGGAATGCATGACAGAGGTGTTAGATAACCCTAGGACCGGGGCATCCACCTCTAGGGGGGGGGAATGACAAACGCTTCACCACATCAGCAGGAAAGGGATACCTCTTATCCCAACTCTTAGGGACTCCGGGGAGCCTGCTGGGATGCTCCCATTCCTTGAGCAAGAGATTATTAAAATGGGCTTGTTCAGGAAACTCTGAACGTGGCTTAGCCGTATGAAACAATTCCCCCTGCTGCCTGGGGGCCACAACCGGGGGAGAGAGAGACAGTACCTCAAAAATCTGGGCCAAAAGCCTATCAGACTCATCTGGGGCCCAGGGGTCAGAGCCAGAATCATCATGACCCCTGGACCTCTCATCAGATGACTCAGAGTAAGAGAATAACTCCCCTTCTTCCAAGGGGGTATAACCAGACAGTTCCAAGAACTCATCAGCCTCCATAGGGAAAAAAGAGTGACATCAGGCGTCAAGTGCCACTTCTTAGCCTTACACGCCAAGGTATTAGCAATCAACTTCTCAAGCCAGTAGCCAGTCTAGCAGACACATCAGGCTGAGAATCCCCACTGGTATGCAACTCAATAGGAGTCAAATTTAAGATTGGGGGAGTAGGTGAAGCCATGCGTGGCGCAGGCCCAGCTACTGGTAAACCAGGCTGCAGCGCAAGCACCTGCTGGGCACAAGGTATACAGACCCGCACATTGTCAGCACTAGTAGGGGACACCCCACAAGCTACACACAGCCGGGCATGTCCGGGCTTGGAGATTATAGCGGTACAATAGGCCGATAGGGATTCATGTTATAAAAGCAACCCGGGATGCCCCAATAGCCCACTAGGGAAGTGGGAGTAATGTACACACTAGGCCTCACAAGTTAAATAACTAAATAGAAGGCGTAGAGCAGGGAGAAACTAATAGAGTTCGACCCACCTGAAAGACATAAGCGAAGAGAACCCCATAAGTGACATGTATAATGACATAGGGTAAATAAAGCCGCCCGCGAGGGCACTCACGGACTGCAGTAGGTAGATGCCAGCCAGGCAGCAGCAGAATCCAGAGAAAAATGGCGCCGGGTATACCTCGAAGAGCGTGCCGCGGAGACAGTGACGCGGAATGTGGCAACCGCGGGCCCCGTCCCGAAGAGCGCAAAGCAGCACAGGTGACAAGCAGCCAATGACCCAGCGCAACAGCGCCTGTTGGACTGACACCAACAAGAAGCACATAATACAGTGACCCCCCCCCCCCCCCCCCCCGAGAACTACATAGGAAGAGCAGCGGCCCCACTTTACAGAGGGCCCACCGATAGACAGGGGCAATAGGGCGGGAGGGGCATCCCATAGAGGCTTACCATATGCCTATACCGGGCCTACCCTTTGGTGGGGGATTGCGGTGGAGCAGTGCTCCTAAGCACCTGACAGCGGTGCTGCCTACCATCACCCGGACCAGCGCTGCCAAGGCTGGGAGGCACATTAAAAATGGAACGGGTGGGAATAGTCCTACAGGGCCGCGGGCTAATAGCCCAGCTCACCTGCGAGGAGAGAGAGCCATCTTCTTGTCCTTCACAGTCCAGACTGCAGAGAAATGCAGTCAAGGAGCCAATGTTGCGGTCCCTGCAGTCCAGCACCATCTGGCGGAGTAATACCCAAGTGTAATGATTCTTATCTGGAGCAGGATGTACTGTATACTAAGAATATACAGGTTCTCAGACAAGAAGGAACTTAAATGACCATCCTGATTGGATGCCTGGACACATGTCAGACTTCTATTGGATATTTCAAACATATACAGCACATATATGGACGGTATAGCTCAGACATGAACATCTGTTTCTCATTAAGCAGACATGACATTCTTTAGCAATACCTATGAGGAGGGGGGGGGTGAAAAACCCCTCCACACATACAGGCAGCTAGAAATAAAAATACCATTTTGTGAATACTCACCTGTAAAATGGGTATTATAAGTATGTCACACACCCCACTTCAAACATTAATAATTACACTAGGGTTAACGCACCGCTAGGTGGCAGCATTGCAGAGAACTCTCCAAAAACTTCAACAGGCCCCTCCCGGTCTATACATACCTGGTACCTCCCAAGAACCTCCCAGTATTAGAACAGCAGTAAGACAAGGTACCAGAACCAAACAATGTAACCCTCAACGTAAAGAACCAAACTTCACCAAATAGAGAGCCAGGATACCAAAAAGGGCGGGTGAAGTGGGGTGTGTGACATACTTATAATACCCATTTTACAGGTGAGTATTCACAAAAATGGTATTATTCTAAGTATGTCACACACCCCACTTCAAACATTAATAATTACACTAGGGACATCCAACAGCAGTGTCCAGAAAAGGGTGGGTATCCGAACAGGCAATAACGCAGAAAAAACTCAGACTCACTGCAGCCTGCAAAACCTTGCGGCCAAAAACAGCATCCGCTGAAGCCCGCACATCAACCTTATAGAACTTAGAAAAAGTATGAACAGAAGACCAAGTTGCAGCCTTACACACTTGTTCAACCGAAGCCTGGTGCTGAAAAGCCCAGGACGCACCAACCGCACGAGTAGAATGAGCAGTAACTCGGAAAGGAGGAGCCTTCCCCTTAGCCGAATAAGCCACCAACAATGGCCTGACGAATCCATTTGCTAATGGAGGACTTAGCCGGAGCCAAACCCTTCCTAGGCCCACAGGGCCACAACGAAAAAGGCATCAGTCTTACGAAAAGAAGACGTAGCACGTAGATAGTACCTGACACAACGTACAACATCCAAGCAGTGCAAAGCACTCTCCTTGGCATTCTTAGGCTTAGGACACAAAGAAGGAAGAACAATGTCCTGGTTAAGATGACCACTTTAGGGAGAAAATCTGACTTGTAACGAAAAAACACTTTGTCCTGATGATCCTCAAAATAAGGAGCCTGAATAGACAAAGCTGCCAGCTCTGAAACACGCCGAACCGAAGTGATGGCCACCAAAAAAGCAACCTTCTGAGTAAGAACGGACAAAGCGACATCCCGCAAAGGCTCAAAAGGAGGAGCCTTAAGAGCGGAAAGAACCAAATTCAAATCCCACACTGGGAGCAAAGGCTTCCTGGGAGGCCGCACATGCGAAACCCCCTGGAAAAAAGTCTTGACCAAGGAATGACTAGCAAAAGATTTCTGGAAAAAAAATAGACAAAGCAGAAACCTGCCCCTTCAAGGTACTCAGCTGAAGACCGGAGTCCAGCCCCGACTGAAGAAACTCCAAAATCCTAGACACAGAAAAGACCCGGCAGGGCAAAGACCTAGCCTCACACCAATCAATATAAGATCTCCAATACCTGTAATAGATGGAAGAAGAAGATCTCTTCCTGGCACTAATAAGAGTCTGAATGACCGCATCCGAAAGACCCTCCTCCTTTAAGATGGAGGTTTCAGCAGCCAAGCCGTCAAAGCCGAGCGTTTGTAAACTGGGGTAACATAGTTGACCCTGAGTGAGAAGATCTGGCCGAAGAGACAGATTGAACTGATCCACGGCCAGACGAACGATGTCCGCGAACCACACCCGCCTTGGCCACCTTGGAGCCACGAGAATAGCGGGAACTCCCTCCAGAACCAACTTTCGCAGAACCCTGCCTAGCATGGGAATCGGAGGAAACAGATAAAGAAACCCCAGGTCCCTCCAGCTCAGGGTCATGGCATCCACCGCCAGAGCCAGAGGGTCCCGGGACAGGGACACAAAGGACGGAAGCTTGTGATTGTGACGAGAGGCAAACAGATCCACCTCCGGCGTCCCCCACCGGAGACAAAGTGACCGAAACACCTGGGGATGGAGAGACCACTCCCCCCGACGGGACGCACAGAAAATCCGCCTCTGTGTTTTCCACTCCCGGAATGTAAACTGCCGAGATGCAAGGGACATGAGACTCCGCCCAGATCAAAATCAGAGACACTTCCCTGTGGGCACCCAGACTGCGAGTCCCTCCTTGGTGATTGATGTAAGCAACCGCCGTCTGATTGTCTGAGCGAACCTGAACCGGCAGACCTTGTAAATGATGCGTCAAGTGAGACAGAACCAACCTGATGGCTCGCAATTCCAGAACATTGATGGGCAAGTGGGCCTCCTGAGGGTCCCACTGCCCCTGAAACCGAAGATCCTTCCAATAACCTCCCCAGCCTGACAAACTGGCATCCGTGGTGACAGTTTCCCAAAGTGGAGTCAGGAACGACCTGCCCTTCAGAAGGTTGTCCGAGACCAACCACCACAGAAGGGACTGCCGAACCGAGGGGACAACCGGAAGGACCGATCCAACGACCCCGGACACCGGTTTCCAAGACGCCAAAAGATGAAGTTGAAGAGTCCTCGTATGAAACTGAGCAAAGGGAACTGCCTCGAACGAGGCCACCATCAACCCCACCAGTCTCATCCCCAGACGAATGGACGGATGAGGATGGGAGAGGAGCAGCTGGACCAATTCCTGAATCATCAGAACCTTGGCCTGAGGAAGAAACACTCTGTGCTGGCAGGAGTCCAACGACATCCCCAGAAAGGTCACCACCCTGGCCGGAACCAGCGAGGACTTGGGGTAATTGATCACCCAGCCGAACCTCTCCAACATAGACACCACCGTGCTGGTGTCCCCCTCTGCTTGACTGAAGGAAGGAGCCATGATGAGAAGATCGTCCGGGTAAGGCACAATGCGAATCCCCTGAGCTCTGAGTAGGGCCATCACCCCCGCCAAAACCTTGGTGAACACTCTCGGAGAAGAGGTGAGACCGAATGGAAGAGCCACAAACTGAAAATGCCGATCCCCCACCACGAAACGGAGGAACCGCTGATGAGCAGGAAAGATCGGCACGTGCAGGTACGCATCCTTGATGTCTATGGACGTCATAAAGTCCCCCTGCCGAAGCGAACCGATCGCAGACCGCAGGGTTTCCATGCGAAACTTCCGAGGACGAATAAACCTGTTGAGAAACTTCAAATCCAGAATAGGACGGAAGGACCCGTCCTTTTTGGGGACCGTGAAGAGATTGGAGTAAAACCCGCGCCCCACCTCTGAAGGAGGAACCGGGCAAATGACAGCTAAATCTAGAAGATTCCTTACTGCCGCCAGGAGCCCCTGCGCGGCCAAAGGATCCAAAGACACCCGAGACCTGAAGAACCTTGGAGGAGGACGGGACTCGAACTCCAACTTGTAACCGGCCGAAACCACCTCCCGGATCCATCTCATTGCTGGGTGGGCTTGGCAGCCGGCTTGGGCTTGGCACCCCAGACGCGAGTGGGACGGCCACGGCCTCTGCCCCTATTCCAACTGGCGCCCCTGGGGGCCCGAGGAGCCCGCACCTCTACCGGCGCCGACTCCCCGAAAGGACGGATTGAACGAGACCATCCCCCGAAAGGAACGGCGAAATTTCTTGCGCTGAGGTATTTACCTCCCTTGGCAACAGAATCCAGCCTCTCACCAAAAAGCCTCAAACCCAAAAAGGGCAGAGCCGTGAGCGATCTTTTAGAATTTAAAATCGGCCGTCCACTGTCTCAACCACACACAGCGCCGGATAGCCACCAGCAAGGCAGTAGCCCTGCCACACATCAACATGGCATCCTCCTGAGCGGCCAAGATAAAAGACAAAAAAGCATCGCAGCGGCTTAAGCCCAAGGGACTCATCACTGGTGGGCTCGAGATCCACCCCCAAGTCCCTGACAATAGACCTGACAGCAAAAGTCAAAAGAGCCGAGGCACAAACAGGCCTTAACACGGAACCCGCACATACAAAACCATGACGGGCAAGCTGATCAACCCGGCGAGGATCCTCGCCGTCCCTGAGCGAAGTCGTGTCAGGGGAATGCACAACCGCCGTGTTGGACAGTCCCAGGATCGGAGTATCTACCTCAGGGGGAACAGACCAACGCTTCAACAATTCCGCCGGAAAGGGATACTTCCTATCCCAGCTAGACGGCACCCCAACAAGACGAGTAGGTTGCTCCCATTGCTTGAAAACAATTTCTTCAAAATGCTGTTGGCTGGGAAACTCCAGACGCTGCTTGGACACCCCAAAAAGCTGACCCTTGGGCCTAGGAGCAACCACCGGAGGCTCCAAATCCAAAACCTCAAACATCTGGCTCAGAATGGTAGAGGAATCGAGAGGGAGGCCATCAGCCTGATCCCCCTCAGAACCCAGCAACTGCTGAACATCAGAATCTTCTTCCTCAATGAGCTCACCTTCTTCACGGGGACGATCCGACCAATCCAGATCTCCCACCACTTCCTCATCTGAATCCGGCGGGGGCGGAGACAGATGCTTCCGCTTAGCTGAAACCTTCTGAGCGGCTATAGCAGAAAACCGCTTCTCAAGGCTGGTCAAGCGGGCACATACAATCAGACTGCGAATCCCCGCCCAGGACAACGTCACACGGGGTCCGGAATAAGCGAGGGGGAGAGGGAGATGGCGCGGCCGAAGAAGTGCTAGGCACCGGAGTACTGGACTGCCGTGCAATGTTCTGCTGTGCACAAGGGATACACAAAATGACATCATCTCCCTGGAGCGGAGTCCCACAACCCCCGCACACCTTGGATTGTCCCGAAGAACCATTCCCGGTATCTGTGGCAGCCTCCATGTGGTGAAATTTATGGTATTCGCAGAACCCAGGGATTTATGCGGTACGCGACCCGGGATGCCCCTTAATAACCTAACACTTGTCTAAGGATAGTCACAAGATCCTGACCCAGGGGAATAGAATAAGACCCTTATAAAAAAATATATATATATATATATCTCAATGAAAAAACACCCCCCACGAGCCAGGTATATATGACCGGGAGAGCCCTGCCAGACGGGATCCCAGGATCTGAAAGACACAAAGGGAGAGGGACAGACGTCAATCCAGCACCATATCCAAAATCCACATAACATACAAAACCCCCCTTACACCACCCCCCCCCCCCCTCATTAACCAGAGCACAGGAAATGGTTAATACCAACCAGCACCATAAAGATGCGCCGGAGCGAGGAGGAAGGAGAAGGAGGAGGAGGAGAGGACAATCCGAGGGGCCATCGCAAGAAAAACCAAAAAACGCCTACCTGAGAGTGAAAACCGCGCAGCCAGGCAACTCAGAAGATGGCGGCCCGCACACAGCGCAGTGAGGGAGGAAGAGACAAGCTCCGGGAGCGCGGGAGCCGAGAAGGCCCCGCCCCTCCGGGACATCCAATCCGTGCGCGGCCCGCACGCGCGACCCCCGCCCCCTGGCAGCGTCAGCGTCTGCCGGCGGGGACCGCGTTCAGACCTCAATGACGGGACCGGCGGAGCCACCCGCCGGCTCCCAGTGCGCACCATACACAGACCCACACACTGATAACCAGTTCCCCCCTGAGCAGCCGGACAAGCAGGCTGCAAGCGCCGGGCACGGCGCTCAGCCACCGGCGGGACCGCGGCGCAGCGCGCCGCGAGGCCCGCCCCCCCGGCTCCTGAGGGGAGAGAAAGACACACAGACAGGGGGACAGAGGCAGGCAAAACTTACAGTGAAGTTAGTCAAAGTAAAAATCACAAAGGGACTCACAATGTAGAGCGCAGCAGCACAGTCACACAGCATGTCACCGTCCCAAGCGCGCCCCCACACCCCGGAAAGTGACACAATATCCCAGGGCTAGGCACATCCTGACCGCTAACCTCCTATAAAATGGGGCATCCCACATCCAGATCACCACTCCGGGAATCCCGCTATGCCCCGCAATGAAGGGTCGAGCGGAGGAGCTAATCTCCTAGGCACCAATGGTGCCGGCTACCTTTTTGCCCGGCCTACAGCCGAAGCTGGGAGGCTGCCATTAAATAGAATACTTTCAAACAAAAGCCGGGCAGAAATAGACCACGGGGGGGGGGGGGGGGCGGGGGGATACCCCGGCTACCTGCAAGCAGGAGACTTCTTTCTTCTGTCTTGTCGCCACCTTGCAGAGAACAACACTGGGAGGTACCAGGTATGTATACACCGGGAGGGGCCTGTTGAAGTTTTTGGAGAGTTCTCTGCAATGCTGCCACCTAGCGGTGCGTTAACCCTAGTGTAATTATTAATGTTTGAAGTGGGGTGTGTGACATACTTAGAATATAAATGCCAATTATAATAATATTTAATTTACCACCTCAGGGGTTAAAGGGTATGTCCGTTTGGAGAGGTTGATGGAAAGAAACAAGATACTTTTGGAGCCATTTTCCAAGAAAATGATCCAGTTGATGAAGTGCCCTTACCGCCTCAATAATAGCCAAAGAGGTTTAATAAATCATCTGAATTTTTTGGGGGCAAGCCACTTAGGCAGAATTTTTTTCTCCTGGCTACTGTTGTACAATTAACTGTATTATTGCTCAGCAAACTGTTACAGCGCAGAACATGCGGGGGGCGCTTACCATCAGCCGGAGGCCGCTGAACTGGAGGCCCTTTCTGGCGACCCCTGCCAACAAGCTGAGGTTCAGCTGGTGGTGGTCGTTGTGGAGGTCTTTCTAATCTCGGTGGGCCAGTTGGTGGCTGCTCCTTAAGAAAACAAAGCAAAAAAAAATCATTTCAGTTTCATAGGTCATGTAAAAATATTTTTAAACCAGACCTTCAGCATCATATAATTAAAAGCCCAAGCCCTTAGAAAACTATTCCCCATCATCGAACATTAATAAATTTTACGTTTTTAGTCGCTTATACTTTATACTTTCCCCCACTGAGCTGCAATGCAACTCTGTTCAGGACGCTAGGTTACGGGTGCCGCCATCTTGCCTCAGAAGCATCACATACTGAGGAGAGGAGAGCGGGATAACGCACAGGGGGGCGGGGTTATAGCTGTGCTTTGCACAGACAGAGCAGAACTGTGGTCAGAAAGAGGACAGCAATCCCAGAATGTAGAGAGGCACAGTCAGAAGACAATTCCTGTTTGCAGGCTGCCTGATGCTCAATGATCAGCCCTCTTGGATGTTTAAAGGCTCATCACATGCAGTAGGTGCAGGTAGGATCATTTTTAATGTGGGCAAACTGCATTTACAGGATGGGGAACAGGCTTTTTTCAGGCGGAAGGTCCGGTTTAAATGAATATCTCATAAAGGTCTGGATTTGGAATGAGACTCAAAAAAGACAATTCTGTGAGTACTCACATGTAGTATTGCTTTTAACCATGAATGGCACGGCCTGCTTCACGAAGTCTGGGTCTGGGTCATTCCGCCACAAGGTGGCGCAGTGTACTGCAGAAGAGTTGTGACTCCTCCCGGTACCATATAAAAACGGAATCACCAGTGTTGACAAGCAGTTAAGAAACCGGGAGCTAATAGCGTTAAAAACGTAACAAAAAAACCCCAACTAACTTGGAACAATCACCATAAAGAGGCAACCAAGAACAACGATAACAAGGGTGGGGTGAAGCATGCATGGTAAAAGCAATACTACAGGCGAGTACTTACAGAATTGTCTTTTTCCTATTGCATGGTACGGCCTGCTTCACGAAGTCATTACATCTGAGACATCCAATAGCAGTGTTCATAAAGTAGGGTGGGATCCCCAGAGAGTAACAACAGGCAGTTTAAACCACTACCGCCTGAAGTACCTTGCAGCCAAAAGCAGCATCAGCTGAGGCCTTAACATCAACCTTGTAAAACTTGGAAAAAGTATGAACAGAAGACCAAGTAGCGGCCTTGCAAACTTGTTCAACAGAAGCTTGGTGCTGAAAAGCCCAAGAGGCACCAATAGCATGAGTGGAATGAGCAGTAATCCTAAAGGGAGGTTCCTTCCCCTTAACAGAATAGGCTTATACCACCGTCTGACGGATCCACTTGCTGATAGTGGATTTAGCAGGAGGCAAACCCTTCCTAGGTCCAGCAGGTAGAACAAAAAGAGCGTCAGATTTCCTGAAAGACTCGGTAGCAACCAAATAAAACTTCAGAGCCCCGACAACATCCAAAGAGAATGAAGGGTCCACTCCTTGGAATTAGCAGGGTTAGAACACAAAGAAGGCAAAACAATGTCCTGATTGAGATGAAAAGCAGACTTAACCTTAGGCAAGAAATCCGGCTTAAGACGAAACACCACCTTATCCTGACGCCTTTCAAAATAAGGAGGTATGATGGAAAGCGCCGCCAGCTCAGAAACTCGCCTGACAGAAGTAATGGCCACCAAAAAGGCCACCTTAAGAGTCAGAATGGGCAAAGCAGCCCCACGGATAGGCTCAAAGGGTGGACCCTGCAGAGCAGACAACACCAGATTCAGGTACCAAACTGGAAGCACGTGGCAGACGCACATGAGTAACGCCCTGGAAAAAAGTCTTAACCAACCGGTGATTGGCAAAGGATCTTTGGAAAAAAAAATACAATTCTGTGATTACTCACCTGTAGAATTGGTATTATACCTATACAGCTAGTCCTGTTCCAGAATATATTCCTTACTCTTGGGTAATTCACTAGATGGCGCTGGACTGCAGAGACAGAAAAGTGGCTCCTCCCGGCCCCATATATACCAGGGACCTCCCACAAATTTCCCAGTATTGAAAAGCAGTTAAAATGAAGCCGGGAGAACTATAACCATTATTAATATTGAACATAAGAACAATCACCATAAAGAGGTAACTAAAAATAATGATAACAAGGGTGGGGTAATACCAATTCTACAGGTGAGTAAACACAGAATTGTATTATTCTAAGTATACAGCGCGTCCTGTTCCAGAAGATATTCCTTACACATGGGACATCCAATAGCAGTGTCCGTAAGGTAGGGTGGGATCCCAAAAAGCAACAGCAGACAGTTTAAACCACTGCCGCCTGCAGAACTTTGCGACCAAAAGTAGCATCAGCTGAGGCCTTAACATCAACCTTGTAAAACTTAGAAAAAGTATGAACAGAAGACCAAGTGGCGGCCTTGCAAACTTGTTCAACAGAAGCTTGGTGCTGAAAAGCCCAAGAGGCACCAATAGCACGAGTAGAATGAGCAGTAAGGCGGAAGGGAGGCTCCTTCCCCTTAGAGTAGGCCTGTATCACAGCCTGACGGATCCACTTGCTGATAGTGGACTTAGCTGGAGCCAGACCCTTCTTAGGTCCAGAAGAAAGCACAAAAAGAGCATCAGTCTTCCTGAAGGATTCAGTAGCCACCAAATAGAACTTAAAGTGGACCAACACCCAGGATTTTCACTATCCTGGGTGTTGGTCCACTTCCGCGGGGCACCCCGATGGGGGTTGTGTGAAACCCCCCAGAAAGCCCCAAAAACTCACCTGACCCCGCTCCCACGTGACTCGCTCCACCAATCACCGCCGACGAACAAGCAAGGTCCGTCGACGGACAAGGTGGGAGCGCCTGCCGCCGCCTCTCGCGTGCATCCCTCTTACAGGGAGCGCGCCCGCACCAACCATTCACAAACGGCTGGCGCGGGTGCGCGCCCTGCTGGAGAGATGCGCGAGAGCCGACGGTGGCCCGCGCATGCGCCATTGGAACGAGGAACAGGTAGGATTTGCGGGCGTCCTGAGGGGCTTCACACAGGCAGGGAGCTGATCGGCCCGGGAATCTTATAGATTACCGGGCCGATCAGCGGTGGGTGTTGGTCCACTTTAAGAGTCCTGACCACATCCAAAGAGTGTAAAACCCTCTCCTTAGAGTTACTAGGATTAGGACACAGAGAAGGCAAAACAATGTCCTGATTGAGATGAAAAGCAGAAACAACCTTAGGCAGAAAATCTGGCTTAAAACGAAACACCACCTTGTCCTGGTGTCTCTCAAAGTAAGGAGGCTTGATGGAAAGTGCCGCCAACTCAGAAACACGCCTAACAGAAATGATAGCCACCAAAAAGACTACCTTAAGCGTAAGAATGGACAAAGGGGCCCCCTGCAAGGGCTCGAAGGGAGACCCCTGCAGGGCAGATAAGACCAAGACTGGTAACATAGGATTGCGTGGTGGACGCACATGAGTAACCCCCTGGAAGAAGGTCTTGACCAGGGGATGTTGAGCAAAGGATCTTTGGAAAAAAATGGCCAACGCAGAAACATGACCTTTCAGAGTAACCGGTAACGTAAAAAATTCCTCAGCCTCCATAGGAAAGAGTAAAACCAGGTGATAAATGCCGCTTCTTAGCAGAAGCCTTACGCGGGCCAGAGCCAGCAATATGTCTCTCAATGCTGGCCACCCGTGTAGCTAAATCAGGTTGTGATTCCCCACTGGTATGTACCTCACTAGGAATCAGATGTAAGCCTGGGGGGTAGGCGAAGCCAGAGGGGGCGCAGGCCCAGCCACCGGTAACCCAGACTGCAGCACAAGCGTCTGCTGGGCGCAGGGTACACACGCCCTGACATCACTTATAGGGGATACCCCACACGCCACACACAGCCGGGCTTGTCCCGAAGAAACCCCAAGCACATTATCCTGAGAAGCCATCATATGGTGGTTATTGTGGCACAACCGGCCAATTTGGATTGACGCTAATAAAGCTACCCGGGATGCCCCAATAGCCCGCTAGGGAAGTGGGAGACAACGGATCACAAAAGCCCTCCAATAAGGAGTTAACGCTAAATAGAGGAGATAGGGCCGGGAGAAACCTCAAAAAGTTTGACCCGCCTGCAAGACATAAAGCAAAGATCCCATAAGCATAATACAAAGAAGGTACAAAGAAAATCCAGCCCGCAGGGGCACTTACGGACCGCGATAGGGAGACACCAGACAAGCAGCACAAGCGCGCGGCGGCAGCAGCGGCGATAATAAAAACCCAGAATCACAGCATATACAAGATAACACATACACCACCATTCCCCCCCCCCCCCAAGATCTACCCAAGGAGAGCGAAGGGGCGGCAGCAGCCGGCCTAAGAGGCGCCTGAGAGGACAGGGGGCGAAGGGCAAACGGCCGTGGGAGGGACATGCCATAAGGCTCACCACGGGCCTGTACTGCCTACCCTTTGGTGGGGGACTGCGGTTGGAGCAGCGCTCCTCGAAAGCAGTGCTGCCTACCATCACCCAACCAGCGCAGACTAAGCTGGGAGGCAGTGAAAAGGAACGGGTGGGAATAGTCCTATAGGGCCGCAGGCTAATAAGCCCCGCTCACCTGCGAGTAGACAGAGCCATCTTCTAGTCATCGCAGCCCAGACTGCAGAGAAGAACTGGGGAATTTGTGGGAGGTCCCTGGTATATATGGGGCCGGGAGGAGCCACTTTTCTGTCTCTGCAGGCCAGCGCCATCTAGTGGATGTATTACCCAAGAGTAAGGAATATATTCTGGAACAGGATGTGCTGTATACTTAGAATACTTAGAGCTGACACCTGTCCCTTGAGGGTACTAAGTTGAAGGCCCGAATCCAGACCATGTTGCAAAAATTCCAGAATCCTGGGGATAGAAAAAACCCGACAAGGAAGAGGCTTGGACTCACACAAAGCAACATAAGCATGCCAGATCCTGTAGTAAATAAAAGGATGAGGATTTCTTCCTAGTCCTAATCACGGTAACAACAGAAGCCGGCAAACCCTTATCCATCAGGATGGAGGTTGCAGCAGCCAAGCCGTTAAAGCCAGCGTTTGTAAACTGGGATGGCACAGTGAGCAGATCTGGATCCTTGGGCAGGGCATACCGATATACTGCCAACTGCATGTCGTCTGCGAACCACACCCTCCTTGGCCAACAGGGGGCCACCAGAATGGCTGGTACCCCTTCCTGGGCTAACTTGCGCAGCACCCTGCCCAGCAGAGGGAATGGAGGAAACACAGAGGAGCCGAAACTCCGTCCAAGGCACTGCTAGCGCATCCGTGGCGAAGGCCAAACGGTTCTGTGACAGGGAGACAAACCTGGGAAGCTTGTGATTGTGGCAGGACACAAACAGGTCCAAATCTGGCAGACCCCAGCGGCGACACAAGGAGTAAAAAAATCTTGTTGCTGAGGGACCATTCCCCCAGCCGAGACGTCCCTCTGTTCAGGGAGTCTGACTTCTGGTTCTCCACCCCCGGAATGTAAACCGCAGAGATGCAGGGGATATTCTCTTCCGCCCAAGACAGTATCAGAGACACTTCCTTGAGGGCTCGTTGCTCCGAGTCGCTCCCTGATGATTTGTGTAGGCTACCGCCATCTGGTTGTCCGATCAGATCTGAACAGCCCAACCCCGAAGGTGTGTGGTCAGCTGAGACAGAACCAACCTGATCGCCCTCAGTTCCAGGACATTGATGGGAGCATGGGCCTCCTGGGGGTCCCACCGACCCTGGAACTTCAGAGACTTCCAAAAGCCCCCCAAACCGGTCAGACTGGCTTCCATGGTGACAGTCTCCCAGCACGGGGGCAGAAAGGTCCTGCCCACTAGAAGGTTCCCCGAGTCCAGCTACCACGAGAGGGAGTGTCAGGGGAAGGCATGACCGAGGGTTGGACAGCCCTAGCACGGGAGCAGGAAAGGGATACCGCCACACCAACTTGTGGACATCGGCCCCTTATAAACACCCTTACGGAGTCCATTTCAGAAAGTTTGAGCATACACATGGATATGGTGTGAGACATACTTGGAATAACAATTCTACAGGTTAGTTTCACAGAATTGTATTTTTCCCTACATCCAGTCCAGGCCGTCCCAATATCCTCACGATTGGGACATCCAAAAGCAGTGTCCATATGGGTAGGGATCCCCAGTGCGGAACAGCATGTAGTTCATTTCACTACCGCCTGAAGCATCTTTCGGCCCAAAACAGCGTCAGCTGAGGCCCTGACATCCACCTTGTAAAACTTTGTAAAAGTATGAACAGAAGACCAAGTTTCAGCCTTACAAACTTGTTCCACCGATGCTTGGTGCTGAAAAGCCCAAGAGGCACCGATAGCTCTGGTAGAATGAGCTGTGATCCGAAAAGGGGGTTCCCTCCCCCTGGCAGAATAAGCTTGTACCACCGCCTGCCTGATTCATTTACTGAGAGTGGACATGGCTGGTGGCAATCCTTTCTAGAACCCTCTGTTAGGACAAAGAACAAATCCGATTTCCTGAAGGATTCAGTCACAGCCAGGTAATACTTTATGGCTCTGACCACATCCAAAAAATGGAGGGTCCGTTCTTTGGAATTAGCTGGTGCTGGACACAAGGAGGGTAAGACAACTTCCTCATTAAAGTGGACCAACACCCACCCCTGATCGGCCCGGGAATCTATAAGATCAAACCCCCCAGAAAACCCCTAAAATCTTACCTTTTAGGAGTCCCTCTAGCAGAGCGCGCTCTGGGTAAGCGGTTCTCCTGCGGACCCCACTGACCCTGTATCTTCTGGGTCTGCCAAACACCTCCCCAGCCTGTCAGACTGGCATCCGTGGTAACTATCTCCCAATGGGGAGTCAGAAACGACTTGCCCACCAGCAGGTTCCGGTAGTCCAACCACAACAAGAGGGACTGCCTGGCAAGGGGGGTCAGCGAAAAGCCTTGTTCCAGGCATTCCTGAGTCCAATTCCAGCCGGTCAGCAGGTTCAATTGAAGAGGTCTCATGTAAAATTGGGCGAAGGGCACTGCCTCAAAGCATGACACCATTAGGCCCACCAATCTCATCCCCAGACGTACCGACGGCTGCTGACAAGACAGCAAGGCCTGCACTTGCGTCTGGAGGCCCAAAACCTTCTGCTGTGGCAGAAAAACCTTGACCTGAGCGGTGTCCATCGTCATTCCCAGGAAGGATCTCACGGTTGAGGGAATGAAATGACTTGGGGTAATTGATTACCCAGCCGAAGGATGAGTATCGCTCTCGGCCTGCTGAAGGGACCGAGCCGAAATTAGCAAATGGTCCAGATAGGGTAACATACCCCGACTCCTCAGGATAGCCATGATGCCCGCCAGGACCTTGGTGAACACACGGGGGGCTGAGGATATCCCAAATGGGAGTGCTACAAACTGGTAATGCTGATCCTTCAGCGCAAACCTCAAACGTCTGATGTCCCTGGAAAATCGGGATGGGCAGATAAGTGTCCCTGACGTCCACCATAGTCACATAGTCGCCGGGCTGAAGCGATATCACAACCGACTGCAATGTTTCCATGTGGAAATGTCTGACTCTTACAAACCTGTTGAGACCCAGGATCGGCCTTAGCGTTCTGTCCTTCTTGGGAACCTTGAACAGGTTGGCGTAAAATCCCTGACCCTGTTCCTGCCAGGGTACAGGACAAATCACACCTATCCGCAGGAGGTTTCGAACAGCCGTTCTCAAAGCTTGAGCTTTAAGCGGGTTTCGAGATATCCTTGAAAGGAGGAATCTTGAGGGTGGCCTGGCTGCCAGCTCTATCTTGTAGCCGGAGGACACTACCTCCTGAATCCACCGATCCGAGACGTGCCACCTCCAGATCTGAGCAAACAGCAGAAGCCATCCCCCCACACGGATGGGTGAGGGCGCCCCCTCATGACTGAGTGGGCTTGGCAGGGAGTTTGGACTTAGCTCCCCAGAAGCTGGGTCGGCTGCGGGACCTACCTCTGCCCCAGGTATCTCTGCGGCCAACTGGAAACGAAGATCCTCTTCCTCCTCGAAAGGAAGAGGGGTGTTGAAGGGGCCGAGCAGGCTTCTTCTCTGAGGGAGTCTACCATCCTTGACCAAAAGGTCCAAACGCTCCCCAAACAGCCGACTTCCCACAAAAGGTAGACTTGTGAGGGACTTCTTGGCAGCCGCATCAGCCACCCAGTGCTTCAGCCAGAGCAAGTGGCGTAGAGCAACAAGCAAGGCCGAAATTATGGCTCCAAGCCTGACTACATCATCCATGGCAGTAACAAAGCCAATGAAATCCAAGCAAGCCTTGAGTTCCTTATACTCCTCAGCCCGCTTGCGAGCCTTAGCTCTAGCCACAAGGTGTCTTACCTTCTCCTGTTGGCTAGGAAGACGATAGCCGAGGCACATGCCGGGTGAAAGAGGGCACCAGCAAAGGTGAACGCATGGCAGACCAGCCGATTCATGCGCTTGTCTGCAGGATCACGTAAGGAAGCTTCCTTTTAGCCACTCTGGGAGGGACAATGTGTAGGGTATCAAACACGGAGGAGAGCAAATTCTCTGTATCATCCGGGAGACAAGAATACTTGTCTGAGGAGGAACCAGAGATACTGTCATCGCCAGCGGAATATTCCATCGTGGAGTGTGAATCATCTGGCAACTCACCTTCCTCCACAGAACCCAAGCGATCATAGGGATCGTCATTCGAGTAAATCGGCTCCAGATGCCGCTTATTACTCATAAATAAGGCCATCAATGAGATCTGCTTCTCGAGACCAGCCAGCCTATGCGCAAAATCAGTATGAGACCCCTTGCTGGCTCCCCCCTCACTAGGGGCTGAATGCAGCAGCGGAGGGTCCGGAGGGTCCGGAGAGGCCAATGGTAATACAGGGCTAGGGTCAGGGGCGACCACCCTCTCATGGTCCAAAGCAATGCCTCTGGTGCAAGTGGGACAAATAGTGCTGAATTCACCCAGAGGATTCCTTCTGCACAAGGGGCAGAGCCTGTCCTGCCCAAATGGAGCCCCCAGCTCACTATCCCCTGATGCCTCCATTATGGTGATTAAGAATAGTATAATTCAATAAGGCTACTAGACGCTAATGGCCTAAGCCTATAAACGATCTCTCATTAAAAAGAGGGACTGGGAGGAACCACAACCCTCAACCTTAGCCCACGATCTAAACAAAAGAGAGAGCCCCATGTCAGCCTTAGCATAAATACATATGGCAAAGTGCAACAATAATCCAAAGAGGGACTCACGACACCGCAAAACCAACAGGAGGGATCACCACAGCAAGGAGGGCCAGAGCCTGGCCCCCAGCACAGCAGCTGCAAGAGCAGCGCATCTGGGGCAGCCGCCCTCTGGAAGGATCCTCGGGAAAGGGGGGGGGGGGGCGGCCTTTCCGGTGCGACGCCAGCAGTGCGCCGACGCCGGGCAACGCCCTCCCCCCCCCCGCTGCAAGTCAGCAAATAACGCCGCCTTCCTGCATCCACTGTCATGGCGGCGGCCCCTGTCAGCGAGGGCCGCAGCGTGTGCTCCCCCGCCCCCCCCCCCCCCGTCTCTCACAGACAGCGCCGCACATGGGCACCCGACGGGGGAACGCAGGGAGGAGGTAGGAGGTCAGAGACTGCTCCTCACTGTCTGTCTGTGAGGAGCGCAAGTGAAGTCGCACCAAGCATGCAGCACACACACAAATAAAGCTTGTGGGCAGGGAGGGACATATACATAAAAAGTATACAAGTGGTTCCCCCTCAGGCTCACCATAAGCCTGTGGCCGGCTACCTTTTAGAATATGGTCTGTGGCCCAGAGCATGTGCTCTGCCGAACGCCACAGACCCGGCATTTACCCTACTGTCACGGATCCCGTAGCAGCCAAAGGCTGGGAGGCAAGGATGGGTCAGAAGAGATCCATGAAAATAGAGATCACAGCGGCCGACGGGCTAGGTGGCCCCGATCTGCTGCCAAAATCTGAGAGAGAGTGCCAACGATCTTATGCAGCCAAACTGCAAGATGAACAACTGGGGAATGATAGAGGGGCAGCTACCTTTATAGGGGGCCGGGAGGAGCTACATCTTTGATCTTGCATTCAAGTGCCCTCTAGAGGTGAACACCCAATCGTGAGGATATTGGGACGGCCTGGACTGAATGTATGGAAAACAGTGGTACCTCCGCTGTGTGAACCCCCCGCGGCATATAAACTCACCTTCATTTACGGTCCAACTGCACATGCGTGAGCCGTGGCCATATCCCCGCTATCCCTCTAGCTAGCCCACGCCAGGAATTTGTGAATGGCCGGCGCAGGCACACTGCCTGTTAGAGGGTAGCGGGGGATGCGTCTGCCAGCGTGCTCGGATCTGCTCGCCTTAGACGAAGGGGCGGAAGTGGATCTGAGTACGCTGATTGGACAAACGGCTGCGCATAAGCTGTAAAACCGGAGAGAGGAGAGTTTCTTTGGGCGACCCACACAGCGGGGCATCCCCGATCAGGGTGCCCTGGGTGCAAGGACCAAAACCCAGGATACTCAAAATCACTTTAAAGCGGACCAACACCCAGTGCAGCTTCTGCAGATGTGCACCAACTGAGAGCTAACAAGATTTTAGAAACAGAATATAGAACTGGATGCTGGCTAACAGGGTTGAGTGCTGTGGCTCCTTTAAAGCAGAAGCCCAAACCACGTAGCCCCCCTGATCCACCTCCATTCCCTGGCACTGAGACAAGACAAGGGGGAGTGTCTACCTGAGAGGGAACCATGGTTTGCTATAGCTTCTAAAGCTTTGATTAGCTAAGGTATAGGCTGGATAAAATAGAGGCTTAGAGTGATGCTTTAAAATGCTTATTTACCGTAAAATATATGAAATATCTTTATATCCTTAAAAATATGCTATAGCACGAAACATCTGTGGTATTTTCAATAGACTCGGATGCGCCTAACCACAATGACACATGTACCTTTATTTTTGAGAAGTGTTTGGCCCCAGCGTAAATTCCCCCACCACGCCCTGGCACGTAGTCTGATGTGTGGGTGGAGATTTGTGTATATAAGCTTCGTGAATACAAATACACTTTGAGCTTGTATGATGGAAGCTGTTGTGTTCGCTGTCTCCTTGCACATCATATGAGTTCCTAGCCCGGCTACACAGAGACATCTCAGAAGTAGACGCTCAACCAGGAGGGGTTCAAGATACCCCAGGGTACATATCCCAACACTACCTATGTACCTGTAAAACAGGGGTGGGCAATTATTTTTTCCATGGGGCCACAGCAGAAACTAAAAATATTGTGGAAGGCCAGGCCAAAAGGCTGCATTCAGCATCTACCTTTCTTTTTTTTAGCGGACATTTTGAGGGCTAAAGTCCTCTTGTGACAAGGATCATGTGCACTTAGCTGACAACTGGAGGGGAGGGCGATACCAGTTGGTAGGATCCACAAAAAGGGGGGATATCGCTCCACAGATGTCAGCAACTTACTCTTCCACCACACTGGGCAGAGCAAATGCAGCCCAACTTCCCTTCCTCTTCTGCCCCTTAACCTTAGCAGCAGGCCGAGAATGGCTTCCAGTCAGGGCACTTATGAGTCCCACCCCTCCACCCAGGCAAGATGGCACCGGAGCCTACCTCCTTCTCCTCCCCTGGTTGGGCTCTTCTTCACTGTCAGCCCCCCCCGTCCCTCTTCGCAGAGGGTCGGCACTGTAGTAATCGCCTGTGTACAGTGCAGGAGGCGGGAGACGCCGATCGCTGCAAAGAGGGACGAGCGGGCGCCTCGCAGGCAGCACGAGCGGAGGGACTGCGCCAACCAGCTCAGCCCGGGCCGGTCAGAGCCAATCAAAGGGCCGTAAACGGCCCCCGGGCCTTACAATGGCCAGGTCTGCTGTAAAATGTACCTCTCTATTATTTAATTACGGTACGCCACATGCAGATACATGCAAGTTCCTTTTCCTTATCCATATATTTCCATTTTATTACCTGCTGCAGATGAGGCACCATTACAGTAGGTAGCAATTCTGGTTGTAGGAACAGATGTGGCAGCCCCCAAAGAAGGAATTCGACTAACGGGACCAAAAGTCTATTTTGTTTATCATTCTTTATTTAAGATTTTCACAAACAAATACAGCGAAGCATTTTCTCCGTACAATTTCCAATCTGAGCTGTAAAAATGTAAGTAGGAAGACAAGTACAAGAGCAAAGGGATTACCCAGTAAATCACATCAACCAGGCTCTGGACTAGTCACAAAAGAACCCTTTGTAGGGTTAACGAGGGGGGAAGGGGATGGGAGGGGCGGGGCTGTGTGGATCTCTGGGGCTCTCCCAGCAGTGTTCTGCACTCATCATCATTCAGAGAATCTCAGCCAGTTAAACAAGGTGCATGTAAAATTATCGAATCTGTTCTCTCGGGAAAGGATCACACTTTTGAAACGCATGAGCTCATTCACTCTCAGTATCCATGAAGCGATTGAAGGAGGATCAGAGCTTTTCCATTTTTAGGGGATGCAAATCTTTGCTGCATTTAGGTGACACAGTAATGACTTTTTATACGATTTCATTGGGGTCTTAGACAAGTGGAGGAGACATGCGGCCGGGTCATCAGCCACCTCCGACCCAGTCACTCTGCTTGCTAAACTTCTCACCGAGTCCCAAAAGGATCTGAGGAACGGGCAGGACCAGAATATTTGAAGCATGTCCCCCTCTGTCAAGCCGCATCTCCAACATTTCTCTGAGACGTCCGGTAACCATTTATGAACTGACATTGGCACTCTGTACCACCGCGTCAGTATTTTATAATTACACTCTTGAAAATGAGTGCAGGTGGAGGTTTTATGCAGCATGGCAAGGAGCCTTCTACATTGATCTGGGGTAAAAAAAAAAAAACATTCAGATCAGCCTCCCAATTCCTCAGAAAGGAGGGAGAATCTCCATCCGGGGGAGCAACCAGAAGTTTATGAATGTAGGAAAGGGAATGTTTAGCTGCATGTCTGCTAGAGCATAAGCTCTCAAAGGGCGTCAGTTTCCTCATGCCTCCTGAGAACTCCTGAAGTGAGTGGAGAAAGTGAGTAGTTTGGTAACTCTGCCAGCTTGTCCAAGCCCTAAGACCATGTGCTTGGGCCAGAGCTTCCAGGTCTGACCACCCCTCACCTGTCCAGAAATGGCCTGCCCTATAAAGACCTGCCTCTCTCCACTTACTCACCTTAGGCCCTTCGTTTCCTGGGGGAAAACGGGGATTCCCCAGGATTGGAAACATTGGGGAGGGAGCTGGGGAGAAGTCCGGCTGGTCCAGGTGTAGCTGACAGACCCTAAGAGTAGGACCTATTGTGGGGTGTTTCATCGCAAGGGGGGCAGCTGCGCCACCCAGCCAAGCAGCAGCGTCAATCGGGGCCTCTAGGAACCCCTGTTCCAGACCTATCCACTACTTGTGACCCCCATGCAGGCACCAGTCTACAACCCTGTTTAGATGGACTGCTACATGGTATCTGGTCGGGTCAGGGAAACCCAACCCACCGTTTTCCTTGGTCCTGGAGAGAAGAGTTAATTAAATCTAGGTTTCTTACCACCCCAGATGAACGCGATAAAGAGCACCCTGACCCTACGTAAGAAAGTCTGGGGAATCGCCACTGGAAGCGCTTGTAGAAGGTATAGCAACCTGGGGAGTAAGTTCATCTTGGTGGCGTTACATCGGCCAAACCAAGATAGCCTATCCCTCGCCTCCCTGTGTGGCATGAACCCGACCTGGTCTAATTCAATAACATGATGGAGGGTGAGGAGCTAGTCTGGAGGCCAGAATCTTAGCGGACAATTTCAGATCAGAGTTCAATAAAGAGATTGGCCTATAGCTGGCGCATTGGGCAGGGTCTTTACCGTCTTTTGGGATTACCGAAATGTGTGCTCTCAGGGTATCTGCCGGCAGGGTCTTCCCATCTTTTATGGAATTAAAGACCACTAAGTGTTAAGGGGCAAGGATTGGGAAGAATTTTTTGTAGTACTGAGGGCTAAAGCAGTCAGGGCCTGGGGCCTTTCCCCCCGCCGCCCTGGAGACTGCTTTATGCAATTCCATCATTGAGATGGGGTCTTCCAGCTCCTCGAGGGCCTCTCTCGGGAGCTTGGGCATCCCCGATTCCCTTAAGTAATGCTCAACAGGCCCCCCAGGGTCATGGCTGTGAGTTTTCGGGAGATTATAAAGCCGTTCGTAGTACTTGCGGAATGTCTCACCGATTTCACTTAGTAGGTGTGTGACCTGGCCTCTAGATTTTTGGGATATAAGGGGATTTTTGGGATATAAGCTGACCAATGGGGATCTGGTTTCTGACCAATGGGGATCTGGTGTCCGAGGTCAGGCTTGAAGAAAATCTGGGTTCCAGTGACCATCAATGCTTATGGTCCCGAATAAAAACAGACATTGTGCAATCACACACCAGAACCAAAGTGCTAGACTTTAGGAAGGCAAACTTCAAGGAAATGGCCGGAGTATGTAGAAAGAAAATTAGGTGAGTGGAACAGAGTAGCAGAAGTGAGTGCCCAGTGATCACTATTAAAAATGGCCATCTTAAAGGCAACTAAGCAATATGTGAAACAAACTAGCAAGAATAAAAGGAAGAAGAAACCATTATGGTTTACTAGGGAAGTCAGCACTATCATAAAAGATAAGAAGTCTGCCTATAAGAAGTATAAAGTAAGTGGAAGTGTAGCTGATAGAGAGGCGTATAAAATTAAACAGAGGGAAGCAAAACTGATTATAAGGACTACTAAAGGGCAAAAGGAGGAAGAAATAGCCAAATCTACGAAGAGGGGAGATAAAACCTTTTTCCGATATATTGGTGACAGAAAGAAGAAAAACAATGCAGTCTCAAAAATTAGAAATAGGGAAAATAAATATATTGACGGAGATAAGGCTGTGGCTGACCATCTGAATAGCTACTTTTGTTCGATATTTTCAGATAGTAGCAGGCATGGCCATAGCACAGCATCCCGCTGGGAGGGCACAGCTCCGGAGTTTCTGGAGGCTGATGTCTTAGCCGAGCTGGCACATCTAAAGGTAAGTAAGGCGATGGGTCCAGATGGAATCCACCCCAGAGTTCTAAGGGAACTTAGGTTTGTGATTGCAGCCCCTCTGACTGATTTACTTAACCATTCCCTTTCAACTGGTGAGGTTCCAGGTGATTGGAAAATGGCCAATGTCGTACCAATCCATAAAAAGGGGAGTAGAGAAGAAGCCAGTAATTACAGGTCAGTTAGTTTAACATCTATAGTGGTCAAATTAATGGAAACACTCTTAAAAAAACAGATAATTTCCCATCTAAAAATTAATGACCTATTGGACCCAAAACAGCCCGGCTTTACTGAGGGCAGATCATGTCAGACCAATCTTATTGATTTCTTTGACAATGTCACTAAAGTGTTAGATGAAGGTGGTGCTGTGGATATCGCCTATCTGGATTTTAGCAAAGCCTTTGACACTGTACCACATAAGGATCATAGATAAGTTATTGAAGGTAGGACTCAATCCCTGGATAGTTCAGTGGATTTCCAGTTGGCTGAGGGATCGGTATCAGAGTGTTGTTGTAAATGGTGTGCAATCTGAACAAAGGCGAGTTACAAGTGGTGTGCCGCAAGGCTCTGTCCTGGGCCCCATTCTTTTTAATATATTTGTAAGTGACATAGGAGAAGGCTTGGTAGGAAAAGTTTGTCTGTTTGCTGATGATACAAAGGTTAGTAATAGGGTGGATATTCCTGGAGGTGTCTGCAACATGGAAAATGATTTAGCTTTACTGGATAGATGGTCAAAACTGTGGAAACTAGAGTTTAATGTCTCTAAATGTAAAATCCTGCACTTGGGTAGAAGGAATCCCGGCTCTGAGCACCGTATGGGCAGCACTGTGTTAGCCAGGACCTCGGAGGAGAGAGATTTAGGGGTACTGATTACTGATAGCTGCAAGATGAGTGGACAGTGTAGCCAGGCAGTGGGAAAAGCAAGCAGGATGCTCGGCTGCATAGCTCGAGGCATCACCAGTAGGAAGAGGGAGGTTGTGATGCCGCTGTATAGAGCCCTGGTGAGGCCACAGCTAGAATACTGTGTGCAGTTCTGGAGACCTTACCTGCAAAAATACATTATTCAAATAAAACGGGTCCAAAGGCCGGCAACAAAAATGGTGGAAGGACTTACACTTAAAACTTATCAGGAGAGACTTAAATAACTTAATTTGTACAGTCTGGAGGAAAGAAGGGAGAGGGGGGACATGATTGAGACCTTTATATATGTGAAAGGATTGAATAAGGTTCAGGAGGGAAGTGTTTTTAAGAAGAAGCCTAATGATAGAACAAGGGGGCACAACCTGAAGCTAGTCGGGAGGAAGATCAGGAGCAATGTTAGAAAATATTATTTTACAGAAAGAGTAGTAGATGCTTGGAACAAACTTCCAGCAGTCAGTGCATTTAAACATGCCTGGGATAAGCACACATCTATCCTAAGATAAAGAGTACATATAGTATACACATAAGGGCAGACTAGATGGACCGTATGGTCTCCTTCTGCCGTCAACCTTCTATGTTTCTAGGTTTTCTAAGCTTTAACTCGTTCTTCTCTCAACGCTTTAGCCAGAAGTTTGCCGCATTTGTCCCGATTCATAAAGGATTCTGCCACAATTGTTCACCTGCGCCTTAATTTTGTCACAGAACATTGTTTTAAGTTTTTCTCTAAGGGAGGTTAAAGTAGCCAGGCTTTCTCTCTAATTCAGCGCTGACGTCGCCGCCTTCTCCCCCGGACGAGGAGAAGGCACGCTCTTCACTCTCCTCGCTACCTTCAAAGGACACTCCCGCCGCCGCCATCTTGATCTCTTCTGCCTCCTCCAAATGCCTCGATTTTACAAGCAGACGGCGATCCTGCGAGGTTCTTCCGCTGTCACCTCTTCTCCTGTGTCCTTTCAGGCGTCTGGTCATCGCAGCTGGGCTTCTCCAGTGCTCAAACGAAGGGTTGGGAAGCAGGAGCCCACTCACCAACGTCTCATCAGCTCCAGGTCGGGACACGCCCCCACCAAAAGTCTATTTTGACTAAATATCAATTCAAGTTTAAAAAGAGAAGGAATAAAAGAATGTGATATAAACCTGACCGGGCTGGGTCTCCTGGCCCCGTGCCCTTCCACGGGCTCTTGCTCGAGCTCTTCCGGTCATCCTTTATTCCTAAAAGCATGGGAATAAAAGAGAATATCAAATCCATTTTGTTTAAAGCAAAAAAAAAAAACACACACACACACACACACTCACCCTTAACTATCTACATCTACCCTATTAGAGCACCAATATCAGACAAACCTCCCAATGATAACAGTATTTTATTTGCTGCATGACGTGGAGGCCGATTCTTTACTAGCGCCAGCTAGCGGCAGATGAGCGTCTGTATAGAGCGACCGCTAAAAAGGGAGGGTGGGGGTCATTTTGTACCATGAAAGAAAGTCACAACTATAGACTTTCCTGAGGTCATCTTCATTTTAAACCCAGGACTGTAAAAAAAAGCAAACTGCTGCCTCATGAAAGCATAGAGACCCTTTCACAAGTGAGTCCTGTCTGCAGCTATTTGTGAGAGACAAAATGGTCGATTCAAGTCCAGTGAAGGGCAATGGCTCAAAAATCTTTTTACTATTGGAATTAACGGGCAGGCTGATTCATTTCTAACGCCAGGTAGCGACAGATGAGCGCCTGTAGAGCGGATTTCAGAGCGACCGCTAGTAGTCGCTGTGCTCGGCCATGGATAATTGTTTCAAGAGCACCTCAGTCGCTGTCCGGCATTGATGAATATGATGTGTGAGTCACAGTACTACGCTGTATGTGAGCAAACCGTAACGCCAGCTCAGTGCGACTGACTAACACCACATTCATCAAAAAAAAAAAAACAGCCACAAACAGCGCCGGCGCTCAAAATCATGTAGTTGAAGCCCATAGCACCAGAGGCTGTGTGATTGAAGTCTGTTTTTGTACATGTATCCAGTAGTAACAAAGCGAAAACACATAGAATGACATTGTTATAATATTGTAACATGAACACTAATACCAGACATGTAAGGATAATTCTGCATAAAAATATTATTAATCCAAAAAGTTTCAAAAAATACAATTCTGTGAGTACTCACCTGTAGAATTGATTTTGCCGGTGTTCGGTCCGGGCTGTCCCAGTTATCCATATAAAAGTGGGTAGTCCGCCACAAGGTGGCGCCAGTCACTGCAAGATACAAAGCTGTAACTCCTCCCGGGCCTCCCATAAAAGGGATCAGTCTCCATAGAAACCCCAGAAAGTTAAAAAGCAGTAAATGAGACAGGCCGGGAGGCCAAGAAAAAACATGTTAACTAACATGCTACAGCATGAACTCTCTCCAAAAAAAGATAAGGACAAAAGGTCCAATACAAACAACAATAATCACCATAAAAGGCAAAAGAGGAAATTAACCAAGGGTGGGGTGGGACAGCCCGGACCGAACACCGGAAAAAAATTCTACAGGCGAGTACTCAAAGAATTGTATTTTTCCCTGTGTTCAGACCGGGCTGTCCCAGTTATCCATATACGAGTGGGAATTCCAAAAGCAGGGTGGGATCCCTAGAGCGGAAAAGCATGTAGTTCATTTCACCAACGCCTGAAGCACCTTTTGGCCAAAAGCTGATGCCAAAACACCAACCTTGTAAAACTTAGTAAAGGTATGAACCAAAGACCAGTTCGGCCTTACAAACTTGTTCAACAGAGGCCTGGTGCTGAAAAGCCCAGGAAGCACCAATAGCTCCAGTAGAGTGAGCGGTAACACGAAAAGGGGGATCCTTTCCCTTGGCAGAGTAGGCTTGCACCACCTCCTGTCTAATCCACCTACTAAGAGTGGACTTAGCCGGAAGACAAACCCTTCCTAACACTTTCAGAGAGGATAAAACGAGAATCCGACTTCCTGAAGGATTCAGTCGCAACCAGGTAGTACTTAATGGCTCTGACCACATCCAAGGAACAAGGGCCCTATCCTTAGAGTTAGACGGATCCGGACACAGAGAAGGTAAAATAACCTTCCCATTAAGATCAAAGGGAGACACGACCTTAGGTAAAAAAAAAAAAAAAAAATTAGGTTTAAAGCGAAAAACCACCTTATCCTTATGCCGCTCAAAGTAAGGTGGCTTCATACAAAGTGCAGCCGGTTCTGACACCAGGCGTACCGAGGTGATGGCTACCAGAAAGACCACCTTTAGAGTCAGGATAGACAAGGCAGCCATCGCACCAGAGCTCAAAGGGGCCCCCTGGAGAGCAGAAAGCACCAAATTCAAATCCCACACCGGTAATACAGGCTTACGCGGTGGACGTACATCAGTAACTCCTTGGAAAAAAGACCAAAGCAGTCTACGATTGGGAAAGGATCTCTGGAAAAAGACGGCCCAGGCCGAGACCTGGCCCTTGAGGGTGCCCAGCTGTAGACCCAAGGCTAAGCCGTGTTGTAAAAATTCCAAAATCCTAAAAAAAGAGAATGTGCGACAAGGGAAACTCTTGGATTCACACCAAGCAATGTAGGCATGCCAAACTCTGTAGTAAATCATGGAAGAAGACTTCTTCCGCGCCTGAATCATGGTCTGAACAACCTTAGCAGATAACCCCTTCTCCGTAGGAATTGAGGTTTCAACAGCCAAGCCGTCAAAGCCAGAGTCCGTAAATTGGGGTGCCGCAGCGACCCCTGTGTGGGAAGCCCTGGGAGCTTGTGATTGTGTCTGGACGCAAACAGGTCCACATCCGGTAGACCCCAGCGGAGACACAGAGCGTGAAAGCTCTTGTTGCTGAGAGACCATTTCTCCAGACGAGAGGCCCCCCTGCTCAGGGAGTCTGCCTCCTGGTTCTCTACCCCGGGATGTAAACCGCCGAGATGCAGGGAACATTCTCCTCTGCCCAAGTCAGGATCTGGGTCACCTCCTGGAGGGCTCGCTTGATCCGAGTCCCGCCCTGGTGATTAACGTAGGCAACTGCAGTCTGATTGTCCGAGCGGATCTGGAATCGCACCACTCCCGAGATGGGGAGTCAAGTGAAGAAGCACCAACCGGATCGCTTACAGCTCCAGGAGATTGATGGACAAGTGGGCTCCTGCGTCCCCACTGTCCCAACTTCAGCGTTTGCCAAAAACCTCCCCAGCCAGTCAGACTGGCGCCCGTGGTGACAATCTCCCAACGGGGAGTCAGAAAGGACTTGCCCACCTACAGATTTCTGGGGTCCAACCACCACAAGAGGGACTGTCTGGCCTGGGACACCAGCGTCCGGTCCCAACCGGTCAACAGATTCAATTGAAGAGGTCTCATGAGGAACTGAGCGAAGGGCACTGCCTTGAAGCATGACACTATTAGGCCCACCAGTTTCATCCCCAGACGGATCGATGGCCGCTGACAAGACAGTAAGGCCTGCACCTGCGTCTGGAGGCCCGCCACCTTCTGCTGGGGCAGGAATACCTTGACCTGAGAGGTGTCCAACGTCATGCCCAGAAAGGACCTCACCATTGAGGGAGTGATGGAAGACTTGGGGTAAATGATTACCCATCCGAAATCCGAGAGTGGATAACACCGTCCGGGTGTCGCTCTCGGCCTGCTGAAGGGACTGAGCTGTAATCAGCAAATCGTCCAGATAAGGCAGAACACGATTGCCCTGGTTCCTCAGGACAGCCATGATACCTGCCAGAACCTTGGTGAACACACGGGGGGCTGAGGATATTCCGAACGGCAGTGCCACAAACTGGGAATGCTGATCCTTCAATGCAAACCTCAGGAACTTCTGATGCCCCTGAAAAATCGGGATGTGCAGATAAGCATCCTTGATGTCCACCGTGGTCATGAAGTCGCCCGGCCGAAGCGAGCTCACCGCAGACCGTAAGGTTTCCATGCGGAAATGTCTGACTCTGACAAACTTGTTGAGACCCTTCAGATCCAGGATAGGTCTCAACGTTCCGTCCTTCTTGGGCACCGTGAACAGATTGGAGTAGAAACCTCGACCCTGTTCCTGGCGAGGCATGGGACAAATCACACCTGATAGCAGAAGGCGTTGAACAGCCATTCTTAGGCCCTGCGCCATCAATGTGTTCTGGGAAATTCGCGACCGAAGAAATATTGAGGTCGGCCAAACTGCCAGCTCTATTTTGTACCAGGAGGAAACCACCTCCTGAATCCACCGATCCAAGACGTGCCATCTCCAGATGTGAGCAAAAATACCATTTTGTGAATACTCACCTGTAAAATGGGTATTATAAGTATGTCACACACCCCACTTCAAACATTAATAATTACAATAGGGTTAACTCACCGCTAGGTGGCAGCATTGCAGAGAATCTCCAAAAATTCAACAGGCCCCTCCCGGTCTATACATACCTGGTACCTCCCAATAATCACCCAGTATTAAAACAGCAGTAAGACAAGGTACCAGGAACAAACAATGTAACCCTCAAACGAAAAGAACTAAACTTCACCATATAAAGAGCCAGGATACCAAAAAGGGCGGGTGAAGTGGGGTGTGTGACATACTTATAATACCCATTTTACAGGTGAGTATTCACAAAATGGTATTATTCTAAGTATGTCACACACCCCACTTCAAACATTAATAATTACAATAGGGACATCCAACAGCAGTGTCCAGGAAAGGGTGGGTATCCGACCAGGCAATAATGCAGAACAAACTCAAACCACTGCAGCCTGCAGAACCTTGCGGCCAAAAACAGCATCCGCTGAGGCCCGCACATCAACCTTATAGAACTTAGAAAAAGTATGAACAGAGGACCAAGTTGTAGCCTTACACACTTGTTCAACCAAAGCCTGATGCTGAAAAGCCCAGGACGCACCAACCGCACGAGTAGAATGAGCAGTAACGCGAAAAGGGGGATCCTTCCCCTTAGCCGAATAAGCTCCAACAATGGCCCGACGAATCCATTTACTAATGGAAGACTTGGCCGGAGCCAAACCCTTCCTAGGCCCACAGGGCACAACGAAAAAGGCATCAGTCTTACAAAAAGAAGACGTAGCACGTAGATAGTACCTAACACAACGTACAACATCCAAGCAGTGCAAAGCACTCTCCTTGACATTCTTAGGCTTAGGACACAAGGAAGGAAGAACAATGTCCTGGTTAAGATGAAAAGCAGAGACCACTTTAGGGAGAAAGTCTGACTTGTAACGAAAAACCACTTTGTCCTGATGATCCTCGAAAAAAGGAGCCTGAATAGACAAAGCTGCCAACTCTGAAACACGCCGAACCGAAGTGATGGCCACCAGAAAGGCAACCTTCTGAGTAAGAGTGGACAGAGCAATATCCCGCAAAGGCTCAAAAGGAGGAGCCCGAAGAGCAGAAAGAACCAAATTCAAATCCCAAACTGGGAGCAACGGCTTCCTAGGAGGCCACAGATGCGAAACCCCCTGGAAGAAAGTCTTGACCAAGGAATGGCTAGCAAAAGACTTCTGGAAAAAAATTGACAAAGCAGAAACCTGCCCCTTCAAGGTACTCAGCTGAAGACCGGAGTCCAGCCCCGACTGAAGAAACTCCAAAATCCTAGACACAGAAAAGACCCGGCAAGGCAAAGACCTAGCCTCACACCAGTCAATATAAGATCTCCAATACCTGTAATAGATGGAAGAAGAAGATCTCTTCCTGGCACTAATAAGAGTCCGAATGACCGCATCCGAAAGACCCTCCTCCTTTAAGATGGAGGTTTCAGCAGCCAAGCCGTCAAAGCCAGCGTTTGTAAACTGGGGTAACAGAGTTGACCCTGAGTGAGAAGATCTGGCCGAAGAGGCAGATCGAACTGATCCACGGCCAGACGAACGATGTCTGCGAACCACACCCGCCTTGGCCACCTTGGAGCCACGAGAATGGCGGGAACTCCCTCCAGAACCAACTTTCGCAGAACCCTGCCTAGCATGGGAATCGGAGGAAACAGATAAAGAAACCCCAGGTCCCTCCAGCTCAGGGCCATGGCATCCACCGCCAGAGCCAGAGGGTCCTGGGACAGAGACACAAAGGACGGAAGCTTGTGATTGTGACGAGAGGCAAACAGATCCACCTCCGGCGTCCCCCATCGGAGACAAAGCGACCGAAACACCTGGGGATGGAGAGACCACTCCCCCCGACGGGACGCACACCGGCTCAGAAAGTCCGCCTCCGTGTTTTCCACTCCCGGAATGTAAACTGCCGAGATGCAAGGGACATGAGTCTCCGCCCAAACTAAAATCAGAGACACCTCCCTGTGGGCGCCCAGACTGCGAGTCCCTCCTTGGTGATTGATGTAAGCAACCACCGTCTGATTGTCTGATCGAACCTGAACCGGCAGACCCTGTAAATGATGCGTCAAGCGAGACAGAACCAACCTGATGGCTCGCAATTCCAGAACATTGATGGGCAAGTGGGCCTCCAGAGGGTCCCACTGCCCCTGAAACTGAAGATCCTTCCAGAAACCTCCCCATCCTGACAAACTGGCATCCGTGGTGACAGTTTCCCAAAGCGGGGTCAGAAACGACCTGCCCTTCAAAAGGTTGTCCGAGACCAACCACCACAGAAGGGACTGCCGAACCCGATGGGACATCTGGAAGGACCGATCCAACGACCCCGGACGCCGGTCCCAAGACGCCAAAAGATGAAGCTGAAGCGTCCTCGTATGAAACTGCGCAAAGGGAACTGCCTCGAACGAGGCCACCATCAACCCCACCAGTCTCATCCCTAGTCGAATGGACGGACGAGGATGGGAGAGAAGAAGCTGAGCCAATTCCTGAATCAACAGGACCTTGGTCTGAGGGAGAAACACTCTGTGCTGGCAGGAGTCCAACGACATCTCCAGAAAGGTCACCACCCTGGCCGGAACCAGCGAGGACTTGGGGTAATTGATCACCCAGCCGAAACTCTCCAGCATAGACACCACCATGCTGGTGTCCCCCTCTGCTTGACTGAAGGAAGGCGCCATGATGAGAAGATCGTCCAGGTAAGGCACAATGCGAATCCCCTGAGCTCTGAGCAGGGCCATCACCCCCGCCAACACCTTGGTGAACACTCTCGGAGCAGAGGTGAGGCCGAATGGAAGAGCCACAAACTGAAAATGCCGATCCCCCACCACGAAACGAAGGAACCTCTGATGAGCTGGGAAAATCGGAATGTGAAGGTACGCATCCTTGATGTCTATGGACGTCATAAAGTCCCCCTGCTGAAGCGAACCGATCGCAGACCGCAGGGTTTCCATGCGGAACTTCCGGGGACAAATAAATCTGTTGAGATACTTCAGATCCAGAATCGGACGGAAGGACCCGTCCTTTTTGGGGACAGTGAAGAGATTGGAATAAAACCCGCGCCCTACCTCTGACGGAGGAACCGGGCAAACGACAGCTAAGTCCAGAAGATTCCTTACCGCCGCCAGGAGCCCCTGTGCGGCCAAAGGATCCAAAGATACCCGAGATCTGAAGAACCTTGGAGGAGGACGGGACTCGAACTCCAACTTGTAACCGGCCGACACAACCTCCCGGATCCATCTGTCCGAGACCTCCTGGTCCCACACCCGGGAGAAGAGTCGTAACCGTCCCCCCACCCGAACGGGTGAGGGCGCCCCCTCATTGCTGGGCGGGCTTGGCAACTGGCTTGGGCTTGGCGCCCCAGACGCGAGCGGGACGGCCACGGCCTTTACCCCTATTCCAACTGGCGCCCCTGGAGGCCGAGAAGCCCGCACCCCTGCCGGCTCCGGCTCCCCGAAAGGACGGATTGAAGGAGACCGTCCCCCGAAAGGAACGGCGAAATTTCTTGCGCTGAGGTAACTTACCTCCCTTGGCAACAGAATCCAGCCTCTCACCAAAAAGCCTCAAACCCAAAAAGGGAAGAGCCGTGAGCGATCTTTTAGAATTAAAGTCAGCCGTCCACTGTCTCAACCACACACAGCGACGGATAGCTACCAGCAAGGCAGTAGCCCTACCACACATCAACATGGCATCCTCCTGAGCGGCCAGGATAAAGGACAAGAAGGAATCACAGCGCTTAAGCGCAAGAGACTCATCACAGGTAGGCTCGAGATCCACACCCAAGTCCCTGACAATAGACCTGACCGCAAAAGTCAAAAGAGCCGAAGCACAGACAGGCCTTAACACTGAACCCGCACATACAAAACCATGGCGGGCCAGCTGATCAATCCGGCGATCCTCGCCGTCCCTAAGCGAAGTCGTGTCAGGAGAATGCACGACCGCCGTGTTGGACAGTCCCAAGACCGGAGTATCTACCTCGGGGGGAACAGACCAACGCTTCATCAACTCCGCCGGAAAAGGATACTTCCTATCCCAGCTAGACGGCACACCGACGAGACGCGTAGGTTGCTCCCATTGCTTGAAAACAATCTCTTCAAAATGCTGTTGGCTGGGAAACTCCAAGCGCTGCTTGGACACCCCAAAAAGCTGACCCTTAGGCCTAGGAGCAACCACCGGAGGATCCAAATCCAAAACCTCAAACATCTGAGTCAGAATAGTAGATGAATCGAGAGGAAGGCCCTCAGCCTGATCCCCCTCAGCACCCAGCAACTGCTGAACCTCGGAATCCTCTTCCTCAATGAGTTCACCACCTTCAAGAGGACGATCTGACCAATCCAAATCTCCAATAACTTCCTCACCTGAATCCGGCGGAGGCGGAGACAGATGCTTCCGCTTAGCTGGAGCCTTCTGAGCGGCCATTGCGGAAAACCTTTTCTCAAGGTTGGCCAAACGGGCGCATACCTCAGATTGCGAATCCCCACCCAGGACAACGTCACACGGGGTCCGGAATAAGCGAGGAGGAGAGGGAGATGGCGCGGCCGACGAAGTGCTAGGCACCGGAGTACTGGACTGCCGTGCAATGTTCCGCTGTGCACATGGAATACACAAAATGACATCATCTCCCTGGAGCGGAGTCCCACAACCCCCGCACACCTTGGATTGTCCCGAAGGACCATTTCCGGTATCTGTGGCAGCCTCCATGTGGTGAAATTTATGGTATTCGCAGAACCTAGGGATTTATACATAGACCAAAAAGGATGGTTAATATATCCAGCCAGCACCTTAAAAAGGCGGGCGGGAGCGAGGAGGAGGGAGAAGGAGGGGGACGTAAGGCGGGGGACCAGGCCAACAGCCCTATGTGACCAAACAACCCCCGCAGGCTAATCTGCCAAAACCCAAGAACGCCTACCTGGAGAAGAGCACGACCGCAGCGAGGCACCCGCAGCAAGATGGCGGCCCGAACACCGCTCCGTGTCTGCGAGGGAGGAGAAGACGAGCCCCGGGAGTGCGGGAGCCGAGAAAAGCCCCGCCCCTCCAAGCAGGCCAATCAGCGCGCAGCCCGCGCGCGACGCGGTCCCGCCCACCTGCGGCGTCATCGAACGGCCAGACCGGCGAAACCGCGCTCACCTTCCAGGGCGGGACCGGCGGAGCAACCTGCCGGTCCCAAAGTGGCAGACGCAACACACAGGCACAACACCCAGGACACTCTCTCTCTCTCCCCTGAGCATGCCGGGCACGCCAAGCCGCAAGCGCCGAGCACGTGACCCCGCCCCCCGGCTCCTGAGGGGAGAAACCGCCAAACTCGCTCAAGCAGCGCCCGCACAGTAAAAACACACACACAAGGCAGGCGGATACAACTACCCAAACGTGAAACACGCCACAGAAAACAAGCGCAGGAGCCCTCACAATACCAGCCAGTTCAGCAGCCACACACTCACACAACCATGACACCCGGAGTAAGGAATAAACTACTGTCCCAGGGCTAGACACAAACCTGTAACAGCTAACTAACCGCTAGTTAAATGGGGGCATCCCACATCCGGATCACCACTCCGGGAATCCCGCTATGCCCCGCAATGAAGGGTCGAGCGGAGGAGCTAATCTCCTAGGCACCAATGGTGCCGGCTACCTTTTGCCCGGCCTACAGCCGAGGCTGGGAGGCTGCCAGTTAACAAGAATGCTACAAAACAAGAGCCGGGCAGAAATAGACCACGGGGGGGGGGGGGGCCGGGGGGATACCCCTGCAAGCAGGAGACTTCATTCTTCTGTCTTGTCGCCACCTTGCAGAGAATAACACTAGGTGATTACTGGGAGGTACCAGGTATGTATAGACCGGGAGGGGCCTGTTGAATTTTTGGAGATTCTCTGCAATGCTGCCACCTAGCAGTGAGTTAACCCTATTGTAATTATTAATGTTTTAAGTGGGGTGTGTGACATACTTAGAATAAGCAAAAGCTGCCCCCCCCCCCCCCCCCCCCCAGGTGGGTGAGGGCGTCCCCTCATGCCTGAGAGGGCTTGGCAGGGGGTATGGATTTAGCTCCCCAGGAGGGATTGGGTTGGCCGCGAGACCTACCTCCACAGGAATATCTGCGGCCACCAAAAAATGAAGCCGAATAACCTGAGCCCCAGGAAGGGGATACTAGTGAGCGACAAAGTGCAACAAGCAGGGCCGAAGCCCTGGCACCAAGCCGGACACCATCGTCCATGGCCGAGACTACAAAAGCAATAAAATCCACACAGGCTTTGAGGTCTTTATACTCCTCCGCCCGCTTGCAAGACTTGGCAAAATCAACAAGGTGTCTCACCTTCATCCTCATCAATGGTCAAAGAAACAATGGCTGCGGCACAGACAGGGCGAAGCCCAGCACCCGCAAGGGTGAACGCATGACAAGCCAGCTGATCCATGCACCTGTCAGCAGGTCGCGCAAGGAAGCAGTATCGGGTAACCCCGACACAGGGGCATCCACATCAGGGGGAAAGGAACAGAGGCAGATCAGCTCCTCAAGGAAGGGATACCGCCTGTCCAGGCCCTTAGGCACCGATGGCAATTTATTAGGTCTTTCCATTCCTTAAACACCATACTGGAAAAGTGGGCCTGCTCCGGAAGACAAGCCTCTGTCTCTCAGACCAAAATAAATCGCCCTGCTTCCTCTTAGCTGCTGTAGGAGGGACAATATGCAAAGTCTCAAACACAGAAGACAGCAACTTTTCCGTGTCGTCAGGGAGCCACATATCCTCGTCAGAGGAGGAACCAGGCTCGCTGTCATAGCCGACCAACCGATCCCCTGAGGAAGCGGAGTCCTTCAACTCTCCCTCCTCCATGGAGTCCCGACCTCCAAAAGGATCATCATCATCGTCAGCAAAATCCAAGTAACCCGGCTCGATGTGCCGCTTCTTACTCGTGGCCTTCCCAGTAGCCGTGCGAGATAACTCTCCAGGCTGGCCACTCGGTGTGTAAAATCGGCTTGGGACCCCTTGCTAGTTTCCCCCTCGCAAAAGGCTGAATGCAGCAGCGGGGGTGTTGGCCGCAGGTAAAAGAGGGCTAGGGGCAGGGACGCCCGCCCTAACATGTTCCAAAAGTACGCTCCCAGCGCAAGTGACACAAACCGTGCCGAGTCTGCCCAAAGGGCTGGTACCGCACATGGGGCAGAGCTTAAACCGGACCTTCACCGTGATTTATTGAAAAGCCCAAACCCTTAAAAAACTATTCCCCAGCATCTAAAATTAATATATTTTAAGTTTTTATTTACTTACTTATTCTTTCCCCCACTGGGCTGCAACTCTGTTCAGGACTTTAGGATACGAGCGCCGCAATCTTGACTCAGAAGCATCACACATACTGAGGAGAGGAGAGTGGGATAAAGTACAGGGGGGGAGGTTATAGCTGTGCTTTGCTAAGACAGAGCAGAGCTGGGGTCAGGAAAAGGTCAGCAGTCCCAGAATGCAGAGCAACACAGTCAGAAGGCACTTCCTGTTTGATGTTCCATAAGCCGCCATCTTGGATGTTTAAAAGCTCATAACATGTAGTAGATGCAGGTAGGATGATTTTTAATGTGAGCAATCTGTATGTGCAGGGTGTGGGAAACATAAGATAGGCTCTTATTCAGGGTGAAGGTCCGCTTTAACCCGCCCAGATGGGGCCCCTAGCTCATTATCCCCAGAAGCCTCCATTATGGTGATGAAAATACAGGTTACAAGGCACTAACGGCCCAAACCTAAGTGACCCCCAATTTTGTCCCTCTTTTTAGTAATCCCTCTTTAAGGGGAGAGGGTGCGGAGAGAGGGGGGGTGTAGGAGACCGGGAGGAATCACAACCCTCAGCTGGCAATGGGGGGCCCACCTAGAAGACACAAACGGAAGGATTCACGAGCATCCCACAGCACATGCACATAAAAAATACAACTCTGTGAAGTACTCACCTGTAGAGTTGATATTATATGCATACAGCACGTCCTGCTCCAGACATAGTCATAACGTGTGGGTAATCCTCCGCCTTCAGCGCCGTGCACTGCAGAACATAAAGAAAACAAGCTCCTCCCGGCCCTACATATACCAGAGGACCTCCCACAAATCCCCAGCATTGAAAAGCAGTGAGAAGAGAAGCCGGGAAAAACAACCACCCAGAACTGGCAATAATATCAAGTGAAAACAATCACCATACAGGGGATCCAGAACAAGTGAAACCAGGGTGGGGTGGAGCAGGACGTGCTGTATGCATATAATATCAACTCTACAGGTGAGTACTTCACAGAGTTGTATTATTCTAAGCATACAGCACGTCCTGCTCCAGACATAGTCATAACGTGTGGGACATCCAATAGCAGTGTCCATAAGTAGGGTGGGATCCCCAAGTGAAGGGCACAGCCAGCAGTAAAGCGCCGTCACCCCCAACCATGCTACCAGGGCAACGAGAGCAATGCTCTAACCTCAACCTTTGAACCTTGTAAAGGGAGAACTGAACCCAAGCAGCGGACTAGCCAACTTGCTCACCAGAACTTAGTGCTAAGAGTCACGAGACCAATCACAAGTGGTGAGAGAACAGAAAACAGTAGAGAAGAAGAATCTTCCCATAACAGAATAGGCCAGAATGGTAACCTAACCATGCTACTGCAAGGAATGCAGCCATGGAAACATCAAAACTTTCCCTGACAGGGAATACGAAACCTGGTCTCAGTCAGGACCAGCAGGAACGCTAACAACAACAAACACTTCAACAGAAGCCGAAGGTATAATTCTCGGTACAGCAGGTCAAAACTAGCCAAGTAAGACCCATCCAAGGGCACCTCCCCCGTGGAGGTAATTAGAGCCGGTACTTCATAATAGGACACCGAACCCCTTAAAAGGCAAAATCCCTCCAGGGACAAAAGGCCATTCAGAAAGATCTCCAACTCAGGGACCAGAGAATCTGGCATAAAGAAGGTAAGGACCCTCGCCTGGAAGCAGACAGCGTAAGGCGGCACCCTCACCTCATGGGATACAGATATAAATAAGAATGTACATAAATGGAATGATAATAGCCGCCACAGAGCCATACGTATGGCACACTTCTGGCTGGAGCAATCGCCCCAGAGGGGTGATATGATGAAGGAACGGTTCAGACAAGAACCTGAATAAGAACCAAGGGAACCCTTAGCAGGGCCTCGGGATAAGAAATCCCCCCAAAGGGAAAAACAGGAATTCCCCAAAGAATGCAACCGAGCAGACCCTGAAGAAGCTCAACACAAGAGATTGGATCAGGCTTTGCAGTAGGTGAACAGGGCAAGCCCTGAACCTTCCACAGGACTTAGTTGGTAGCCAATACCAACATTGCTGATAGGACCCTAAACCCCAGGAACGGAGATCATCCAACAAGGGAAAAGAGCTTAGACCCAGCAGGCCAGTATGGGTACCAGTCATCTTGACCAGCATCATCCTGACACCTCGGCCTCTCGTCAGAGGAACCTAGGTCAGAGAACAGGTCCCCATCTTCCAACGTGGCGCTAGCATGTGTAGAGAAGGACTCCTCAGAGCCCATAGCACAGGCCGAAGCCGCGGGAGTCCAAGGCCGTTGTCTATCAGGACCCACCCGGCCGGACAACCCTTCAACAATCTGGACAAGCGTGGGCCGTCTAGGAGAGGTGTCTGTGACAGACGCTCTGCCTTTTGGATGTCATCACTATTCCATTGCCCACCGGGTCATTCACTGACCTTCTTCTTAATTAGGTTCCAGACAATGTCATTGTATTTTGATACTGTTACAGGCAATGTCATTGTAGTTTGGATTGTATTACAGGCTGCCATTGTGTTGATTGATTACGTCACAGACAATGGCATTGTTCTGATTGAGTGTGTTACAGACGTCTATTGTGTTGCTGATTGCGTCACCGGCAGAGTTGAGGGATTGTGTGCCCTGCTGCTATTGGTCGGTGTATTTGTGTCGGGTGGTTAAGCCCTCCGGCGATAAGGGTTATCGCTACAGTGTCTATTTGCAATTCCCCACTTGTACAAGACTCAACAGGAGTGAGATTTAGGGAAGAGGAAAGGGGAGAGAAGGAGCAAGGTGCAACCACTGGCGCCGCTCGCAATTCCAGCGTCTGGTCAGAACATGACGCGCAGACCCGTGTCCCGTCAGCCCCAGCATGGGGGAGACCACACGCTACACAAAGCCGGTCCTGTCCCAGAGGGACCCCGGTAACACAATCCTGAGATGCCTCCATATGGTGATTGTTTAAACACAATATGTCAATAGGGATTTATGCAAAAGGCAACCCTGGATGCCCCAACAACCCGCTGATTAATGTGGGAGATTTTAGGAAGGCCCGCTAATATCCTTATACGTATAAGTATAAATATGTATATGTATATATAAATATATATATGGATATGAGGCCGGGAGAAGCCACCGGGAACTCAGCGTCTGAAAGACATAATGGGAAAGAGATGTCAGGGCCATGCGCAGCTGGACAGACAAAAAACAGAGGGATTCGCCCGTGAGGGCACTTACAGTTCAAGTGGAGGAGGAGGCCGTCACCACGCGCGAGCGCGAAGCTTAACAAAAATGGCGAACCTCGAAGGGCGGGCTAAATGCTCTGCCATGACGCGGAGCGCGCCGAACTAAGGCCCCGCCCACTCTAAAGGTAAAAATAAAGGCAAGGATACAACCACAAGCCTAAGGTTCAATAGAGCGGTTACAGATAATAAGTACGGGCACCGCAGCATCAAGACTATGCGGCAAGCAATGTAAAAACACACGGCGGCAGCCGAAATAAGGAGCAAGCAGCGCGGCTCTGACATCTCTGAGCTAATAAAAGGCAGAATAAAGGCCACGATCGTGACACACCGGTACACTGGGACCGCCACACACATACCCCCCCCCCTTTTTTTTTCCCCCTAAGTAGTTGGGGAAATGAGGGAGAATGGCGACCCGTTAATAGGGTCCAGCACTACGCGGGGTACGGGGCAATAATGCGGGAGGGGCATCCACTAGAGGCTCACCATCGGCCTAAACCACCTACCCTATGGTGGGGGATTGCGGTGGAGCATGGCTCCGTTAAGCACACGAGGTGCTGCCTACCTTCACCCGACCAACGCAGCCCAGGCTGGGAGGCATATTCTTATCACAAAAGGGACGGTGGAAATAGTCCCGCAGGGCCTTGGGCTGTAAAGCCCCGCTCACCTGCGAGAGCCTGATACTTCATGTCTTCGCAGTTCGAGCACTGCAGAGAAATCTGGGGATTTGTGGGAGGTCCTCCGGTATATGTAATGCCGGGAGGAGCTTGTTTTCTTCATGTTCTGCAGTGCACGGCGCTGAAGGCGGAGGATTACCCACACGTTATGACTATGTCTGAGGTGAGTTTATGGGCAACCTGGGGGGTTTCACACAGCGGGGCATCCCCGATTTTGGATGACCCAGGGGGAGGGAATCGATTGGTCCAGGATTTTTATAGATTCCTGGGCCGATCGCCGTGAGTTCAGGTCCACTTTGACAGGGGCGTCCCAATGTGTGTATCCCCACAATTTGCTGAAAAAAAAAAACCCTCAACCTTCTGGCATTTCTATGCCACAGACAGCCAATTGGCCATCAGCACGCTGATGTCACAGCGGCAAAAAAACTGAATGGAGTGAGCGCACTGCCGACCACATCCCCGCTCACCTCGTCCAATCTGGAAGTCAGCCGATCTCATCATTGCAGTTGGTCCAATCAATTTCAAATTATAAATTAAATGCGCATAGCGGCAATTCCAATCAAAACATAGACTCGAAACCCACACCCCAACGACCCTGAAGTCTTTAAAGTGGACCAACACCCAGGATTTTGACTATCCTGGGTTTTGGTCCACTTCAGTGGGGCACCCCGATCGGGGGTGCCCCGCTGTGTGAAACCCCCCAGAAACCCCAAAAAACTCACCTCTCCCCGCCAACGTCTAGGCGGGGGACAGGAACGTACAAGCCTCTTCCACCGCCGCCTCCCGCGCGTCACTCTCGGCGCCTGCGCCGGCCATTCACAGAGGGCCGGCGCGGGCACGTCTGGAGGGGCGCGCGGGAGGCGGCGGAAGAGGCGGCGGATCAGGTAAGGTCTTTTTGGGGTTTCTGGGGGGTTTCACCCCGCGGGACATCCCGATCTCGGATGTCCCGCGGGGTGGGAGGTGATCGGCCCGGGAATCTTATAGATTTCCGGGCCGATCACCCCTGGGTGTTGGTCCACTTTAAAGTGGACCAACACTTAGGATTTTGACTATCCTAGGTCTTGGTCCACTTCTCCGGGGCACCCCGATCGGGGGTGCCCCTCTATGTGAAACCCCCCAGATCGCACATAAAAACTCACCTAACACCACTCCTACGGCGCATGCGCGGCCGCTCGTCCAATCAGCGCGCTCGGAGCAGCTGTAGTATGCGCGTCAATGAGACGTCTCACCACAGCAGCTCTGAGCACGCCCTGCTAGAGTGATGCGCGAGATGCGGCCGCGGCCCACACATGTGCCGTTGGATCGGGATCCAGGTAAGGTTTCTGGGAGTCCTGGGAGGTTTCACACAGCGGATCATCCCGATTTTGGATGCCCGGGACGCGGGGAGATTCCCGGGCCGATCAAGCTGGGTGTTGGTCCACTTTAAGATTCCAGGGCAGCTGAAACCCCCCCCTTGGGTCTCGTGAATCGGGGGGCCCTGCTGTGCGAAACCCCCCCAGGTTGCCCGGAAACTCACCTTCTTTCCCTGTCCAATGGTGCATGTGCGAGCAGCAGCCGAATCCCTGCTATATCTTTAGCAGGGCACATACCCAGGCAATTGTGAATGGCCAGCACGGGCACGCTCCCTGTTAGAGGGTAGCGGGGGATGCAGCCGCCAGCGTGCTCGGATTGGCATGCCTTATACGAGGGGGTAGGAGCAAATCCCATACGAGGGGGTAGGAGCAGATCCCATACGAGGGGGTAGGAGCAAATCCGAGAGTACTGACTGGATGAGAGGGCTCCGCATGCGCCATAGGACCTAGGAAGAGTAATAAGGCGACCTGGGGGTTTCACACAGCGGGGCATCCCCAATCAGGGTGTCCAGGGGCAATAACCAAAACCTAGGATAGTCCAAATCCTGAGTTTTGGTGCACTTTAAACCGGACCTTCACCATGATTTATTTATTTGAAAAGCACAAACCCTTAAACGATTCCCCAGCATCTAAAGGTAATATATTTTAAGTTTGTAGTCACTTGCTTATTATTCTTTCCCCCACCGGGCTGTAACTCTGTTCAGGACTCTAGGATATGGGCGCCGCCATCTTGACTCAGAAGCATCACATTTACTGAGGAGAGTGGGATAAAGTACAGGGGGGCAGGTTATAGCTGTGCTTTGCTCAGACAGAGCAGAGCAGGGGTCAGGAAAAGGTCAGCAATCCCAGAATACAGAGCAGCACAGTCAGCGGGCACTTCCCGTTTGCAGGCTGTCTGATGTTCCATGAGCCGCCATCTTGGATATTAACATGCAGTAGAAACAGGTAGGATGTTTTTGAATGTGAGCAATCTGTATGTACAGGGTGTGGGAAACATATAAGATCGGACTCTCACCCTGAATAAGAGCCTATCTTATATGTTTCCCCCACCTGTACATACAGATTGCCCACATTAATCCGGACCCTCACCCTGAATACAAGCCTGATTAATGTGGACAATCTGTACGTACAGGGTGTGGGAAAAATATATATTCAGGGTCTTATTCAGGGTAAGGGTACGGATTAATGTGAGCAATCTGTATGTACAGGGAGTGGGAAACATAAGATAGGCTCTTATTCAGAGGAAAGGACCACTTTAAAGTGGACCGTCACCCAGGGGTGATCGGCCCGGGAATCTTATAGAGATCGGGATGTCCCGCGGTGAGGGACCCCCCCCAAAAAACTTCTCATCGGCGGCAGCCATGTGGGAGCGTGGTGAGTTTTGGGGGCTTTCTGGGGGGTTTCAAACAGCGGGGCACCCTTAATCCGGGTGCCCCCCTGAAGTGGACCAAAACCCAGGATAGTCAAAATCCTGGGTGTTGGTCCACTTTAAGGGGAAATACCAAAGGTAATGCCCACAAAAAAAAAAAAAAAATTATATATATATATATATATATATATATATATTATATATATTTCATTTAACCGTTTGATGTATATTCCAGATGGTTCTGATTGAGTCCTATCAACTAATTATGTCAAATTTTCTCAAAATAAAAAAAAAGATTTTAAATCTGGATCGAAAAAGACGAAACCGTAAAGTCCAACAAAGACCTGCAATGGATTTTGTCGGGCCATTATTTGATTTGAGGCCTCAAAACACAACCGCCATTACCCACCGCCCAGTCTTTCTCTTACCACACCTAAAGAAGACCACGCACTGAAGGCACAGCGCATGCGCGGTAACGCGTCCTTGTGAACGGACGTGCGCCGCTCCCGCCAAAATAAAGCGTGGGCGTGCTCGCTTTCGTCAGTATAGGCGTTGCCCAAAACCAACATGGCCGCGGAGGTGATCCCAAAGCCGGAACTTAACAATTTTCCTCTATAGCCGCTCTGGCTACGTCTGCATAAAGCAGCGGGATGCAGATCGGTAAAGAAAGTAGCGTTTTGACTGGAATATGAGCAATTGAAATAGAGCCCAGAGCAAATATGGCGGCTGCTGTCGTCGTTACCATGGCAGTGAGCCTCTGCAGGGCCTGTAAAGGACTGCTTGGTATTATGGGGCGGCGTGCTGGATTAAAAAAAACATCTAAATGTATAAGTGGAGAAAAGGGGAACTGCTACTTTCATCAATAAGTGAACCAAAATTTCCCATCTGCACCTATGTCAGATGACCATTTTTTTTACAGTAACGAATTTGAGATGCTTAAAGCGGACCTTCACTCTGAATAAGAGTCTATCTTATATGTTTCCCACACCATGTACATACAGATTGGCCACATTAAAAATCATCCTACCTGCATCTACTGCATGTTATGAGCCTTTAAACATCCAAGATGGCGGCTTATGGAAGCCGCCATCTTATCAGGCAGCCTGCAAACAGGAAGTGCCTCCTGACTGTGCTGCTCTGCATTCTGGGACTGCTGACCTTTACCTGACCCCAGCTCTGCTCTGTCTGAGCAAAGCACAGCTATAACCCGCCCCCCTGTACCTTATCCCACTCTCCTCTCCTCAGTAAGTGTGATGCTTGCCCAAACCCTTAAAAAACTATTCCCCAGCATCTAAAATGAATATATTTTAGGTTTTTAGTCACTTATTTTTATTCTTTCCCCCACTGGGCTGCAGCTCTGTTCAGGACTCTAGGATAAGGGCGCTGCCATCTTGCCTCAGAAGCTTCATGAGGAAAGGAGAGCGGGATAAAGTGCAAGGGGGCAGGTCATAGCTGAGCAGAGCTGGGGTCAGGGAAAGGACAGCAATCCCAGAATGCAGAGCGACACAGTCAGAAGACACTTCCTGTTTGCAGGCTGCCTAATGTCCCATGAGCGCCATCTTGGATGTTTAAAGGCTCATAACATGCAGTAGATGCAGGTAGGATTATTTTTAATGTGAGCAATCTGTATGTACAGGGTATCACCACTAGAATAAGATATGCTCTTATTCAGGGTGGAGGTCCGCATTAATCTGGACCTTCACCCTGAATAAGAGCTTATCTTATATGTTTTTAGAAACAAAATGGCGGTTCATGTGTTGGCAGGCCACCTGCAAACAGGAAGTGCTGCTGGGCCTCCTGTTACTGTGCATTGTCAGTTATGTCAGTTGAATCCAGGCAGCAGCATGGCTGAGATGCTGGGAGAAAAAGCTCCAAAATGTCCGCTACCTTTCTTTTCCAATTGCGCCAGGCTGTTGGTCCGGTTTAATGTCTACAACACTCCAGGGCAGGCTTAAAGTGGACCAACACCAGCAGGATCGGCCCGGGAATCTTATAGATCCAATCCCTCCCTGTGGGGCATCCAAAATCGGGATGCCCCGCTGTGTGAAACCCCCCAGGACCCACAAATCTTATCTAAATCATGGTCCAACGGCGCATGCGTGGGCCGCGGCCGCATCTCGCACCTCTCTAGCAGGGCGCATGCCCGCGTCGGCCATTTGTGAGGCCGCCAGCGTACTCTTAGACGCGCATGGCTCAGCGGCTCCAAGTGCGCTGATTGGACGAGCGGCCGCACATGTGCCGTAGGAGCGGGGTGAGGTGAGGTATAGCCAGCGATCTGGGGGGTTTCACATAGCTGGGCAGGGGTCAGGGAAAGGACAGCAATCCCAGAATGCAGAGCGACTCAGAAGACACTTCCTGTTTGCAGGCTGCCTGATGCCCCATGAGCCACCATCTTGGATGTTTAATGTGGACCAACACCCAGGGGTGTTCAGCAAAGGGAATCTATAAGATTCCCGGGCCGATCAAATCCCTCGCCGCGGGGCATCCGAAATCGGGACGCCCGCTGTGTGAAACCCCGCAGGACGCCAGTAAACCTTACCTTATCCCCGTTCCAACGGCGCATGCGCGAGCCGCGGCCGCATCTCGCACCTCTTTCTAGCAGGGCGCGCACCCGCACCGGCCGTTTGTGAATGGCCGGCGCGGGCGCGCTTCCTGTTAGAGGAAAGCACGAGATGCGGCCGCCGGCGTGCTCGGAGCCGCTGTGGTTGTCCGTCGCTTGTCCGTACATACCACAGCGGCTCTGAGCGCTCTGATTGGACGAGCGCTCGTGTAGGAGCGGGGTGAGGTGAGTTTTTTAGGGCGATCGGGGGGGTTTCACGCAGCGGAAGTGGACCAAAACCCAGGATAGTGAAAATCCTGGGTGTTGGTCCACTTTAAAGCCTCATAACATGCAGTAGATGCAGGTAGGATGATTTTTAATGTGGGCAATCTGTATGTACAGGGTGTGGGAAACATATAATATAGGCTCTTATTTAGGGTGAGGGTCCGGATTAATGTGGGCAATCTGTATGTACAGTGAAACATATAAGATAGGTTCTTATTCAGAGTGAAGGTCCACTTTAAAATAAAAGTATGAAAAGCATACTTTTTACAAAGAGCGGGGGGGGGGGGGGGGGGTTGGGTTGGGGGCGAAAGGAAAAATGGCAGGAAAAAGTCAAAATGTATCAAAGGAAGATTAAAAAGAGGCAATTTTTTTTATTTATTATAACTTTTAAAATATAAGTGTAAAACAACCGCCCTCATCCTTTATTACCACAGAGGAGGCAGGCAACACGGTGACATGGTGCGCATGCGCAGCATTAACTTGGGAAGCAAGTCTCACAGGCAGATATTAGTTATTTCTGCGCATGCGCGACCTATGCTCAAGGGCGGCAGCTTGCTGCTAGGCAACGGAAGAAGCCCAGCGGCTGCCCAAAACCCACGTGGCTTCAATCCATGACAGAAAATATCTTTTAAGACTGACTCCTCTATATATTAACCAGACGGAAATATTTTGAAAAGAAACAGCAGCATTTTTTGTTTATAATGCGATTTTTTTTATTAGAAAAGAGAAGTTGCCCAAAATAAACATGGCCGCCGCGAATCAGGCGAAACCGGAAGTGGCCGGTTTTAACACTGTTTTGGTCTGCAGCATGGAGAGTGAGGAGTGTGAAGACTGGCTGCTGGAGTCCTTGAGGCTGTGAGTGGCTGTGGTGGGAGATATAGCTTATAACTTAGGGCGAGCTGTGGGTCACTTGCTTTTGAATGATCTGAATGGCTTTGGCTCTAGGGCAGCACCGCACGTAGTATCATACCTACCAATCTTTAGGGTGGGAAAGAGGGACATTTGTTAAATTAGGCCACACCCCCTCATAGAAGGATGGATAGGAGATAGGGTGTAATAGTTACAACAAAATAAACAATCTGAATAGGCAAATCAATCATTGCAGATCTGCATGATAAACCCCAAAGAGGGACAAATGTGAACAATGATGGACGGGTACATGGACTCAAAAGAGGGACAGTCCCTCCAGATCAGGGACAATTGGGGGGGTATGCGTAACATGTTGCTTGTTTAATATGGGCAGGCTTTGGGCTTTTTGTTTTAAATTAACTACAGATCCCAGCATGGCTTGTCCAGTAAGCTTGGTCCTCATATAAGGCTGATTCTGAGACTTGTAGTTCCTCCCCAGCTGCAGGTTAAAAGGGTGAATTAAAGGCCAGCGTGGCACCGTTATTTGCAAACTGTCACTTTAAACAGCCATAAAGCAGACCTAAACCCTATTGTAAATTCTGATTTGAGGAAGCTATTTGGATAACTAGTGAAGCATCTTAGATTTGGGATGCCCCCACCCAGGTTGCCCATTGTAACTTACCTTTCCCCATTTCTATGGCGCATGTGCGGTCTCTTGTCCAATCAGCGTGCTTGGATCCCCTCACGCCCACTTGTCTAAGAATTGGCTCTAGTCATGTCTAGCTAAGCGCACTGACAGATGTATCACCGCTTCCCTGTAACAGGGATCGTGCCTATGCTTGCCACTCACAAATGGCTAAAGTTCGCACATGCACCGTTAGATCGGGGAAAAGGTGAGTTTACTGGACGACCTTGTTTTTTTTTTTGTTTTTGTTTTTTTATACACAGCAGGGCATCCTGAATCTGGATGTCCCGGGGGGTAGAGAATAAGGCTTCATTCCAGGGCCATCAGCCATGGGTTTTGGTCCTCCCAGTATTTTCCCGGTCTGGGTCCTTGCCCCCGGGTACCCCGATTTGGGATGCCTATCTGTATGAAAGCCCTAGGTCAGCTGTACTCAACTGGTGGACCAGGGTCCGAATGTGGACCTCGGTGTCAGATTTACGGACCCCTGCCCTGGCAGCCCTGCTCTCAGTTGCTTATGTTTTGCCGTGCTCAGCACTGCCCCCTTTACTTGATTTTAGGCCCTAGTCCACCCTTGTACACGGCCTGCACGAATGCACGGTGGGTTAATATCGTTGTGCCGCGGGCCAGAGCTGTAGGTTCTGTGGGGCCAAAAGAAAGCTGTTTTCCCCAGTGCCCAATAGGGTTCTTGGTGTGGGGCAAGAAGCCTTTTTTTAGTTTTGCCTGTGGAATCTATACACCCCGTGCACTGATTTCTAACTATCCACCCCCCTGCCTGGACCTTCACCTCTCACCAGATGCCTGTAAATGGACCTTTACAAGAAGTGGTTGAGTACCCCTGCCCTAGGTCATCCAGTAAACATGTCTTTCCACTGTTCTATGCAAAATCCTACAAGTAGATATGCACAGCCCATTAAAAATAAAAAGTGGGGGTGCTGGACCTGTCTGTGACCGTACAAGACACTCTACCCACCCAAATTTTGTCAGTTTCCACTGTTCTATGGCGCATGCATAGGCGAGAAGAGCTGACTGCGCCAGCGACTACATCCCCGCTACCTTCTGACAGGGTGTGTGCCCAGTGCATACTCGCGAATGCCTGGTGAGGGCGTGCTCCCTGCTAAAGGTATAGCAGACATGGTTTGCGCATGTACCATTGGATTGGGAAGGAGGTACGATTTTTACACAGTACTCAGGTGGGGGGGGGTTACACAGCGGGGCATCCTAAAATGGGATGCCCCAGTGGAGAAAATCAGATGGTCCTGGAGTCTCATAGACTTTAGGGACGGTTTTGGTCAATTCTAAAGTAGAACAAAACCCAGGAAAGTTCGCCTATCCTGTTTTGGGATGCCACTGTGTGTGAAACCCTCTTTTATGTCTTTCCACACTTCAACTGCACATGCTCCAATCAGAAAAGACAATCATCTTTGAATGACCACTGTTGCTCAAAGTTGACTTTCTCGGGTTGAGTTCTGTGCCCCTGGGGTATTCTGATTTGTGATGCCCTGCTGTGTAACCCCCCCCCCCCAGTTTGCCCAGTACAACTGGCCTTTTTACCGCTCCAATGGCGCATACGCGGGCTCTCGCCCAATCAGAGCCCTTTGCTTTGTTTACATGCTTTGGTAAAGGGCGCCCACTGAATTTCAATGGGAAAAGCTTGCGCGTGCTTCCTCCCCAGCCTATCTCAATGGTTGGGATGGGAGCGCGTGCACAACCGGGGATGCAGCAGCGCATACTCCCCAATGAAAACAATCGGAGCCCTTTGCCGACTGACATTGTCAAGGCAACAGGCTCTAATTGGACGAGAGCCTAAGCATGCGTCATTGGAGTGAGGAGAGGTGTGTTGTTACAGGCGCCCTGGGTATTTTCACAGAGCAGGGCATCCCGATTTGGTTTTTTTCCGCTAGTAAACTGCATCAGCGAAAACCCTAAGCAATAGTGAGTGCAAACATGTGCCCGGGGAAGTGCCTTGCTCAAGAGCACATCAGTCATGAACCAGCCGATCACAAAGTCGGTTCCCTAACTGCCAGGCTAACACTGCCTCCTATTTTATCCTTTGAGTGCCTCAGGCTGGTCTCATACTCCTTCAGCCTGGAAGTGCTGGAGCCGGCATGGAGCTCCCAGAGACACCAGACACCCCCCCCCCCCCCCCCCCCCAGTAGTTTACCCAGTACAACTCGCCTTTCACCGCTTCAGTGGCGAATGCATGGGCTCTCGTCCATTGAGAGCCTTTGCCGTGTTTACATCCTTCGGCAAAGGGCTCTGACTGAATTTCAGTGGGGAACGCGTGCTCCCTCCCCGGCCTATCTGAATGGTTGGGGTGGGAGTGCGCACATACTGCTTGGGATGCGGCAGCTCATACTCCCGATTAAAAACAATCAGAGCCCTTTGTCGAATTATGTAGTCAAGGCGAAGGGCTCTAATTGGTTGAGAGCCCGAGCAAGCTTCATTGGAGCGAGGAAAGGTGAGTTTTTTACAGGTGCCCTGGGGATTTTCACACAGCGGGGCATCCTGACTTGGTTTTTGTTCCGCTAGTAAACCACATCAGTGGAAACACGTGCCCGGGGAGGTGCCTTGCTCAAGAGCACATCAGTCATGTCACAAAGTTGGTTCCCTAACCACCAGTCTTATTTTATCCTTTGAGTGCCTCGGGCCTGGAAGTACTGGAGCCGGCATGGAGCTCACAGAGACACCAGACCCCCAAGGAAGGGAGTGGTGATGGGTAAGCCAGGGAGTCTTGTGCTGACCCTGGGTCTGAGGGAAAACTCGACGAAAGTGTAGTGTCCCTTTAAAGTGGAACACAACCCAAAATTTTCACTTCTTGGGGTTTTGCTCCTTCTAGGGGGGGCATCTCAATTTGGGATGCCCCGACTTGTTAATTTTCCCCCATAAATTCATGTTTTCCTCTTTACCACGTCACAACCGATCAGCCAATCTGCATCGCTCATTCCAGGGAGTTGTGTTGAGGGCTTTGGTAAGAGGCAAGTCAATAGCACGATGCAGGGGATGCGGCTGCAGCGCTCCCCATTGTAAACAATGAGAGCCGAATGACGTAGTCACAGCAGAAGGCTCTCATTGGACAAGAGCCCGCTTATGCACTATTGGAGCCGGTAGAGGTGATTTTTTATGGCTGGTTCCACACCTTAGTAGATTGACATCACCCATTATGCCCAGCCCACCCATGGACCAAACCCACCATGACCAGCCCACCCTTGGATCCATCTACTGCATGTGTCAATTGCCCTCCTAAGGAGCCACCAACAGGTCATGTTTTTGGATCTATAATTGACTATAGCTCTGAGCATCTTCCTATAGGCACTTTAAAGAGGCCCCGGGGGCACCACGATCAGGGATGCCCCACTATGTGAAACCTCCCAGATCGCCGAAACCAACTCACCTTTTCCCAGTCCTACAGTACATGCACGGCCGCTGATCCAATCAGCGCGCTTGGATCCACTGACGCCACGGCGTATGAGCCAGCGACTCTGATCATGCTGGGGCCACATCCCCCGCTTCCCTCTAACAGGGAGCGTGCCTGCACCGGCCACTCACAAATGCCTGACGCGGGCACGCCCCCTCTAGAGGGATAGCGGGGATGCGGCTTGCGCAAGCGCCGTTGGACCGGGTCCACTTTAAGATAGGCTTGAGGCCGGGGGTGCAGCAGAACGTGCTTCCCATTGAAGCCAATGAGACGCGTTTGCTGAAGGAGGTAAACACGGCAAGTGGCTCTCATTGGCTGAGCATGGGCCGCTGGGACGTGGAAGAGATGAGTTGTTTGGGGCTTTCTGGGGCAGATCGGAACAAAACCTGGGCAAGTCTAATTCTGGGGTTTTGTTCCTTTTTAAAAAGTTGTGATTCAGTGACAATAAAAACACACCCTCATTCCTGTGTAATCCATTGTCCTTCTCTCCTGCTTTGTCTTAGGTATAAGGACTTACACGACTATGAACTGCAGGACCCCACCAGAGTCATCGCATGGACTGATGAAAAAAGTTTGTCTATTCTTTTTTCTTTTTGCCACGTTTCCATGTTCTAAGGACCCAAAAAACAACACACCCTACTCACCTTTTCCTTCCAAAGGGTGCCCTGCCATGTGCACGGCTGTCGGTTACACCTGGGAGCACAACCAGCACCATTAATGGTATAGGAAGACGGGTGCAGGGGAAATGCTTGGCACGCAAGGCCTGCCTTTGGGATGTGCAAGGTGTGCCGTCGAATAGGACGCCATGGTCAGGGGGGCTCTGCACCCGAGTGCTCGTCGTTCCAACCCACCCACCAGCCGCTAGCTCAGTTTACTGGTTAGCCGCTTGCTGCCCAGCCTGCTTTTTTGCCTTGTAGGGGTGTCAAGTGGAGTTGCTGGGGGTGCACAGTAGGGGTGTGAATTGGCAAGAATCTGCGAATACAATATATCCCGATTCTGTCTCAAAGACGATATATTGCGATTTTAAATAATTTTAAATTAAAAAAATGACATAGAGTTCCCCTTCCCGGGGGGTGGGACCCCATTTTTTGGGGAAATTTCAAGGGTTAAACCCTTAAAAATCCCCCCCAAAAAAATGGCATGAAGTCCCCCCTATCCAGGATAACCAGCCCGGGTACCAGCTATGGGGGCTTGTAGAACAGGGCGCAGGGGACAGCTTTGGTGGCCCCCCACCTTGCAGGCTACAAGGCAGCATAGGTTATGGCCACAGGCTCTTCTGCCCGCCCCCCCGGGCTTTGGGGAGGCAGGTAATGGGGAGGCTCTGGGTTAAGCCGCAAGTGACTTGCCAGCCCCCAGCCTTGTGAACTTGTATAGGGGTCTCATGGATCCCTCACCAGTTCACAAAGGGTTAACCGTAAAAGAAAAAAAACTACACATAGAGAAAATGTTATTAAAAAAAAAAAATGTCTTTACTTACCTCCGATTATCAGCTCCTGTGTCCCTCGCCGATCCAACAGATGCGGTGATCGCCGGCCAGAGGAGGGGGAGGCATGAGATCCCATCTTCCTCTGCCCAGCGATCACGGGCATCTGACAGCTGAGCCGCAGCAAGCCGGGATGATGCCTGCGGCGCCCGTCTGGAAGATGGGGAGAGAGCCTGTCGAGTTCTCTCCTGAAGAGCCCCGGGAGGGGGGGATCAGGGGCCCTCCGGGTGAAGAGGAGAGCTGGCCGGATCGAACGAGGAGTCAGGTGAGTGTTTTTTTACTTTTCTTTTACGGGGGGGGGGGGGGGGGGAGGGAGTCAGAATCCTAGATTCTAGTATTGTTAAATGACATATTGCGATAATTGACAGAATCGATTTTTTTTTTTATGACAACCCTAGTGCACGGTTGGTTGGGTCAGAAGGAATGCCATGCTCACCTATCACCAAAACATCCCGATGTGGGATGCCCCACTGTGTGAAACTTCCAAGGAGTAACCCGCATACCCACCATGCAAACAATCCCAGGGCCCATGCTCAGGCTTTCATCCAATCGGCACTCCATTTTTGTTCACAGAGTGGAGTGCTGGGCTCTGTGAGTTTGGGATGCCCTGACGTGTAAATCCTTCCCCCAGGAATACCCGTAAACTCATCTTTTCCTCATTCCCACGGTGCGGCCGATCAGCCAATCAGCATCGCTCATTCCAGAGAGATGTCTTGAGGGCACTGGGAAGAGGCAAGTCAATCGCACGATTCAGGGGATGCGACAGCATGCGCTCCCATTGTAAACAATGATAGCCGTTTGCTGAATGACATAGTCACAGCAGGCGACTCTCATTGGAAAAGAGCCCGCTCATGCGCACTTGAAGCAGGGTAAGGTGAGTTTTTATGGATACCCTGGATGGTTCCAACCCTTGGTAGGGGGTAGCCTGCATGTTTGGTTCCCTCCAGCACGGAAGTTCATCAGCCGGGAAATGTCCTGACCCATTTCCCATGTATAAGCCATGGGATCACTTGCAAGGTAAGTATACCGGTAAATCCCGGGTTGTTTCACACAGTTGGGGTCCCTGTCAGGGAACCGCGGGTCACGTGATCTACCTAGAAACCAGGGACCTCCGTAAACACAGACCGCGTTCCCCAAAACCCTTGTCCGATCCCTCCTATCAGGAATACCAGGCCCAAAGCCTGCGGACACACAGATTCTTGGTTTAAGGCAAACAGATCAATCAAGTTAAAATTAAGTTTTAATGCTATAAGCACACTAGGCAGTGATAACAAGCATTTGGCTATGATGTAATATGAAATGATAAGGATGATACAAATGCTGTTCTGAGACGGTTACAGGATAGAGTGAGTTACACAGAGAAACAATGAGTCAGTTACCTTAGTATGCAGTTGTAGTAGTGGTGATGGGGAGCTCTCACAAGAGGTAAGTGAAGAGCTTGTGGATGGACACCTCCAGCACGGGTGACTCGTGACCCCTCCAGATGTGACAAATGCCTGGCTCAGGGTTAGTTACCCTGCTTATGCGGCGAGACCCCTCCACCCCCTCCCCTCTGTGGGACGGGTTGTCACCTCCCACTGTTCTGGGGCTCGCTTCAGCCCCTAAAACCCTTTAGGGGTTATAACTTGGAGCAAGGGGGTCGTATGGCTTTGGAAGCAGTACCAAACGATTGGGCTGGACGCCGGGCATCCGATGAGTCCAGAAATTGGTGCTGGATGTCTGCAGCTCCCCTTTTTCATGTGACAAATTCACAGCCAGGGGTCCAGCGAGCTGCAGACCAAGTGGAGCCTTACCAGGCTGGAGGTGTGACAGTCAGCAGGGGGGGGGGGGGGGGGGGTCTGTGATCTGCGCTGTCCAACACATAAATGCTCATTTCCCTTCCTGAAGAGATACGGACCTGTGCATTTATAACAGGGGGAAATAAAGGGGAACTCCAGACTTGGATATGTGAGGTTTCTGCACTTAAGCTGGATCGTTCCTACACAGTCCCGAATTGGGATGCCCCAGAGAATGGTAATCAAGCAGCCCCAGATCCGGAAGTCAAGAGTGAAGGAGGAGAAACTCTCCAATTTCTGTATTGCATCCCCACCCTCTGCCGGTTCACCACGCCACAGTAGGCCAGTAGTAAGGAAGCGCAGAAGTGTGTCTAGGGGGGGTGCCATCCTGTAGTCTCCATCCTAAGGCTGTCCCTCCTGGCCTAACAGCACTAACAGGGTTAAGTGCTGTGGCCCCTTTAAAACTTGTGTATCCTAATTGCCCTGCTCATGCGCACCTCCTAGGATAGTTCTAAATTAGTCTGAGCGGCTGCCACTGCTTCTTTGTTTCCTTTGATTTTGTGCAGGCACATGGGGTGGGGGTCTGAAGCTGTACTGCAAGGTCTTCAACTCTTCCACCCCATGGGCTGCACTCGAGGTTATAGGGCAACCTCAGGGAAGTTGCTCCCAATTTATATATTGCATTTTATGCCCCAAAGGGGGCTCTCATAAATTAGAGTTAGGACTGCAACTACACAGAGAGGCACAAAAACACAAACCTGATGAAGTGGTGAAGGGATCACCACGCAACGCGTCGTGTGTGTGTTCTGCTGGATGGTGTCTATCATACGGTGATGTACTAAATACTGGATGTCATATTAGACTATTAGTTCCTGGTATACCTTGAATATTCATGCGGCTTTTCATAATGCACTGCTAATAGTTAGTTATTTGTAGCACTTTGGGGCTCCAATAGCCAAATAGCACTTGTCACTTTGTTTGCACTAGTCACTTTTCATATATCTTTTTTTTTATTTATTTTTTTTTTTTTTTTATAACTAGTTTATATATATATAATATATATATTATATATATATATAATTCACATTGTTTTGTATTTTTCTATTGAACTGCGTGATTAATATCTGTGAAGGAACTTGATATCATATTGGGACCTATATTAACCACCTGATAGCCGTCCTACCCCAAATGTTTGGGTTTTTTTAAACTGTGTTTTTTAGATGTATGTATTGTATGTAGGACCTGAGTTTGACTAAATAAATTACCATATTTTATCTAGAATTTATGGTGTGCGGCACACTTTATTCGGGCAGAATTGGTTTCTGTGGTTATCTGGTAACCCACAGATATATCTACTTGTAGTACACAGAGAGGCACCCTGGCGTTTGGGGGTGCAGCTTCAACAGACTTCTGCAGATGTGTGTGGATCAAGAGATCGGGATGTCCCACGGGGTGAACCCCCCCTGAACACCCCAAATCCACCTACCTGGTCTTCGGCGGCGACCGGCCGCCGCCGCCTCCCTCGCGCCCCTCTAGGCGTGCGCGTGCCCGCGCCGGCCGTCTCTGAATGGCCGGCACGGGCGCGCACACGTCAAGAGTGATGCGCGGGAGGCGCCGACGGGCAAGCTGCTTGTACATTGCTGTCAATCAGCTTGTCCGTCAGCGCCGATTGGACGGCGTGGCTACGTGGGAGCGGGGAGAGGTGAGTTTTGGGGGTTTCTGGGGGGTTTCACACAGCGGGGCACCCCCGATCGGGGTGCCCCGGGGAAGTGGACCAATACCCAGGATAGTCAAAATCCTGGGTGTTGGTCCACTTTAAATGTGATCAGTGATTTTTGCTAGATTTATTGTATTTTGCAGCTATGACAGGTTATGACGCTAGATGGCGCTGTGACCGCTTGACTGGTACTTCCTTCTTCTTTTTTTTTTCCTGTCTGTGTTTAAAGTGGATCAACACCCAGGATTTTCACCATCCTGGGTTTTGGTCCACTCCGCTGTGTGAAACCCCTCCGAATGCCTGGAAACACTCACCTCACCACGCTCCTATGCGGGCGCTCGTCCAATCAGAGCGCTCAGGGGCGCTGTGGTATGCACATACAAGCGGCGTCCAACCACAGCGGCTCTGAGCGCTGGAGGCCGCGTCTCGCGCTTTCTTCTAACAGGGAGCGCGCCCACGCTGGCCATTCACAAACGGCCGGCGTAGGTGCGCGCCCTGCTAGAGGAAAGCGCGAGACGCGGCCGCGGCCCACTCATGTACCGTTGCAACGGGGTTAAGGTAAGGTTTCTGGGCCTCCTGGGGGGTTTCACCCCGCGGGATATCCCGATTTCGGATGCCCCGCGGGGAGGGATCTGAATCTTATAGATTCCCGGGCCGATCCCCCCTGGGTGTTGGTCCACTTTAACCACCATGTAAAGTGACATTCTCTTGCTGCATTCATGTTCCTGTTATACCACTTATGTCCATCTGGATTATGACTCCCACTCTGCAACTAAAACTGGGTAGAAAACAAGGTGACTTGGCATCTCTGTTTAAAGTGAACCAAAACCCAGGATTTTGACTATCCTGGGTTTTGGTCTCTTCCACTGGGGCACCCCGATCGGAGATGCCCCGCTGTGTGAAACCCCCGATTTTTGGATGCCCTGGCGGGGGGGAATCGATAAGCCCGGGAATCTTATAGATTTCCAGGCCGATCGTGGTGGGTTTTGCTCCACTTTAAATGTGATTAGTGACTTTTGCTAGATTTATTGTATTTTGCAGCTATGACAGGTTATGACACTAGATGGCGCTGTGACCAATGTGTGGCTGTAAAGTTATGCATTTTGCTGCTGTGTTTTATTTCCTTTATATCGAGCTGTGAGCTCTGACTGGTGCTTCCTTCTTTTTTTTTTTTTCCTGTCTGTGTTTAACCACCATGTAAGATGACATTCTCTTACTGCATTCATGTTCCAGTAAAGCAAGTTCCTGTTATACCACTAATGTCTATCTGGATTACACTCTGCAACAAAAAACAGGTGGAAAACAGGGTGACTTGGCATCTCTGCCTAATAACCTCACATGGAAAATATCTGTTGTGGGAGTGGTGGAGGAGACCTGTCTAATTAATATGATGCGCTCCTAGTGTTACAATTAAAATATTCAGGCTGCCATTTTTACTGACCTCAGTGCTTCCCTTGCAGGTATCTGTGTGGCCGGATATGATGGCTCCAAAACCAATGAAATCCTGCAGCTACTGGTTCCACAAAAAATACAATTAAAGGAAAACCAGGTAAGCTGTGTTATTATTTTTTTTTGGCACCGTCCAATAGTCCTCCTCTATTGATCATTAAAGTGGGGTCAAATAAAGGGATCAATGCACATGACACGCAGAAATAGTTTGCAAGTAAAACATATATAGAAGCATCATATACTGACAAATACAGGTACTATACACACTTATGACAGGTAAAGGATACAGAATGCTGGCTTCAAGATGCAGAGATATATACAGTCATCAGGATGGTCCGACACCTCAGGGAAAAGTCTTCCAGCAGAGGTAGTTGAAAAATCAATAGTAACTGAATTTAAACATGTCTGAGATAAGCACACATCTATCCTAAGATAAAGAGAACATACAGTATATACATAAGATAAAGAGAACATACAGTATATACATAAGATACAGAGAACATACAGTATACACATAAGATACAGAGAACATACAGTATATACATAAGATACAGAGAACATACAGTATATACATAAGATACAGAGAACATACAGTATATACATAAGATACAGAGAACATACAGTATACACATAAGATACAGAGAACATACAGTATACACATAAGATACAGAGAACATATAGTATATACATAAGAAAGAGAACATACAGTATACACATAAGATACAGAGAACATACAGTATACACATAAGATACAGAGAACATACAGTATACACATAAGATACAGAGAACATACAGTATACACATAAGATAAAGAGAACATACAGTATACACATAAGATAAAGAGAACATACAGTATACACATAAGATAAAGAGAACATACAGTATACACATAAGATAAAGAGAACATACAGTATATACATAAGATACAGAGACCATACAGTATACACATAAGATAAAGAGAACATACAGTATACACATAAGATAAAGAGAACATACAGTATACACATAAGATACAGAGAACATACAGTATACACATAAGATAAAGAGAACATACAGTATACACATAAGATACAGAGAACATACAGTATACACATAAGATAAAGAGAACATACAGTATACACATAAGATACAGAGAACATACAGTATACACATAAGATACAGAGAACATACAGTATACACATAAGATACAGAGAACATACAGTATACACATAAGATACAGAGAACATACAGTATACACATAAGATACAGAGAACATACAGTATACACATAAGATACAGAGAACATACAGTATATACATAAGATAAAGAGAACATACAGTATACACATAAGATACAGACAACATACAGTATATATACATAAGATACAGACAACATACAGTATATATACATAAGATACAGAGAACATACAGTATATACATAAGATACAGAGAACATACAGTATATACATAAGATAAAGAGAACATACAGTATATACATAAGATACAGAGAACATACAGTATACACATAAGATAAAGAGAACATACAGTATATACATAAGATAAAGAGAACATACAGTATACACATAAGATAAAGAGAACATACAGTATACACATAAGATAAAGAGAACATACAGTATACACATAAGATAAAGAGAACATACAGTATACACATAAGATACAGAGAACATACAGTATACACATAAGATACAGAGAACATACAGTATACACATAAGATACAGAGAACATACAGTATACACATAAGATACAGAGAACATACAGTATATACATAAGATACAGAGAACATACAGTATACACATAAGATACAGAGAACATACAGTATACACATAAGATACAGAGAACATACAGTATACACATAAGATACAGAGAACATACAGTATACACATAAGATAAAGAGAACATACAGTATATACACATAAGATACAGAGAACATACAGTATATACACATAAGATACAGAGAACATACAGTATACACATAAGATACAGAGAACATACAGTATATACATAAGATACAGAGAACATACAGTATATACATAAGATACAGAGAACATACAGTATACACATAAGATACAGAGAACATACAGTATACACATAAGATACAGAGAACATACAGTATACACATAAGATACAGAGAACATACAGTATACACATAAGATACAGAGAACATACAGTATACACATAAGATACAGAGAACATACAGTATACACATAAGATAAAGAGAACATACAGTATACACATAAGATACAGAGAACATACAGTATACACATAAGATACAGAGAACATACAGTATACACATAAGATACAGAGAACATACAGTATATACATAAGATACAGAGAACATACAGTATATACATAAGATAAAGAGAACATACAGTATATACATAAGATACAGAGAACATACAGTATACACATAAGATACAGAGAACATACAGTATACACATAAGATACAGAGAACATACAGTATAGACATAAGATACAGAGAACATACAGTATAGACATAAGATACAGAGAACATACAGTATATACATAAGATACAGAGAACATACAGTATAGACATAAGATACAGAGAACATACAGTATACACATAAGATACAGAGAACATACAGTATAAACATAAGATACAGAGAACATACAGTATAGACATAAGATACAGAGAACATACAGTATACACATAAGATACAGAGAACATACAGTATATACATAAGATACAGAGAACATACAGTATAGACATAAGATACAGAGTACATACAGTATACACATAAGATACAGAGAACATACAGTATACACATAAGATGTAAGATGGCAGGTGATCAGTCATTGCATAGGTGTGGCAACATATGGAGGAGGCGGAGCTTTACAGCTTAAACAGGCAGTATTTTCTGGGATTAGAGTGATGCAGGAGCAGTGAAAAATGGCAAAAGGTTCTCTTCATAGGGGGAGCAATTCAGGGGATGCTAGTTAAAAATGTGGGTTTTGGTCCGCTTTAAGAGAGAGGTCACCACAACTGAAAGCAGAACCACTAAGGCTCCCTTCTGCCTCTCTTCCGCCACCTATTGCTCTCCTGGAGAAGGGCGTCTCGTGATCTCTTTGCTGGGTGCCACGCTCCAACTTTGGTCTCAACCAGAGCGTTCAGAGTGTGAGGCTAGAGCAAGGTGTTTACTAAACAGATCAGGTTATGTAGCTTAAACCGGACCTTCCCCATGATTTATTGAAAAGCCCAAACCCTTAAAAAAACTATTCCCAAGCATATAAAATTAATATATTTTAAGTTTTTAGTCACTTACTTATTATTCTTTCCCCCACTGGGCTGCAACTCTGTTCAGGAATTTAGGATACGGGCGCCGCCATCTTGACTCAGAAGCATCACACTTACTGAGGAGAGGAGAGTGGGATAAGGTACAGGGGGCGGGTTATAGCTGTGCTTTGCTCAAAAAGAGCAGAGCTGGGGTCAGGAGAAGGTCAGCAGTCCCAGAATGCAGAGCAGCACAGTCAGAAGGCACTTCCTGTTTGCAGGCTGCCTGATGTTCCATGAGCCGCCATCTTGGATGTTTAAAGGCTCATAACATGCAGTAGATGCAGGTAGGATGATTTTTAATGTGAGCAATCTGTATGTACAGGGTGTGGGGAACATATAAGATAGGCTCTTATTCAGGGTGAAGGTCCGGATTAATGTGGGCAATCTGTATGTACAGGGTGTGGGAAACATATAAGATAGGCTCTTATTCAGGGTGAAGGTCCGGATTAATGTGGGCAATCTGTATGTACAGGGTGTGGGAAACATATTAGATAGACTCTTATTCAGGGTGAAGGTCCGGATTAATGTGGGCAATCTGTATGTACAGGGTGTGGGAAACATATAAGATAGGCTCTTATTCAGGGTGAAGGTCTGGATTAATGTGAGCAATCTGTATGTACAGGGTGTGGGAAACATATAAGATAGACTCTTATTCAGGGTGAAGGTCCGGATTAATGTGGGCAATCTGTATGTACAGGGTGTGGGAAACATATAAGATAGGCTCTTATTCAGGGTGAGGGTCCGTATTAATGTGGGCAATCTGTATGTACAGGGTGTGGGAAACATATAAGATAGGCTCTTATTCAGGGTGAAGGTCCGGATTAATGTGAGCAATCTGTATGTACAGGGTGTGGGAAACATATAATATAGACTCTTATTCAGAGTGAAGGACCGCGTTAATACAGCACGGTATAACAGCGCCCTCTAGTGGCAGATTATGAAACTGTATGTCTTGTCTGTTTTTTAAATCTTGTCTTTGTCGTGTTTGGATAATGATTCAATAATAAAAACATATATATTTTTATAATTGGGTGTGTGCAACAGTAAATCTTTGGTAAATTTTCCCGGGGGGGATTTTTGGGCTTCCCCATTTTTGTGTACATACATTGTTGGGACAACCAAAGTTGTGCACCACAGGTACTCTCATTGGTTGGTGCCACCCCATTTACCCCAGTGGGTTGTTTTAGCATCGGTTGAACAAGTTTGTAAGGCCGCTACTTGGTCTTCTGTTCATACTTTACAAAGTTTTACAAGGTTGATGTTAGGGCCTCAGCTGATGCTGTTTTTGGCCGAAAGGTGCTTCAGGCGGTAGTGAAATGAACTACATGCTGTTCCGCACTGCGGATCCCGCCCTTATGGACACTGCTTTTGGATGTCCCACATGTCATCACTGGGACGACCTGGACTGGATATAAACAATTCTACAGGTGAGTTTCACAGAATTGTATTTTTACAGGGTGTGGGAAACATATAAGATAGGCTCTTATTCAGAGTGAAGGACCGATTTAAATAGACAAATGTCGGCAAACAAGAGGGGGTTCTATATATATAGCCAACTGTGCCCGCTCCCAGCACAGTGACACGAATACTAACAATAACAAGTGCTATGTTAAATGAACTCCCAATACAACGTACTGCAATTAGGGACTGATTTTTAATCGTGAAGAAAGTGCAAATAGAATATATACAGTGTACATATGTTACAAATACAGTAAGCTTGTAGTTATTGACAGGGGTAAATGAGGATACAGTATATATAAATAGCCAGATCAGAACCGTGTCCTAAGCAGCGGGGGGTATCCCAAATGGATAGTATTAAATGCATACAGTCAGCAATTTACCAAACAGAGATGGACACAGTATATCAACACATGACCAGGCACTAGTGCATACATGTAGCTAGTACAAGGAAGGAATATAATTAGTCAGTCAAGGAGCAGAGTACCTATGTTGGATGACAACCTGAACCCTCAACGTTTCGGTTGGGTATCCTTCATCAGGAGGGAAAGCTTTCTAGTGCCTGGTCATGTTTTGATATACTCAACGTTTCGACCAGTTACAGCCTTTCTCAAGAGATGCGGTCACCGCACCGTTGTTTCCTTGTTCACCTGGTGTCCTAGCTTGTTGACACTGTACCACATAAGGATCATAGATAAGTTATTGAAGGTAGGACTCAATCCCTGGATAGTTCAGTGGATTTCCAGTTGGCTGAGGGATCGGTATCAGAGCGTTGTTGTAAATGGCGTGCAATCTGAACAAAGGCGAGTTACAAGTGGTGTGCCGCAAGGCTCTGTCCTGGGCCCCATTCTTTTTAATATGTTTGTAAGTGACATAGGAGAAGGCTTGGCAGGAAAAGTTTGTCTGTTTGCTGATGATACAAAGGTTAGTAATAGGGTGGATATTCCTGGAGGTGTCTGCAACATGGAAAATGATTTAGCTTTACTGGATAGATGGTCAAAACTGTGGAAACTAGAGTTTAATGTCTCTAAATGTAAAATCCTGCACTTGGGTAGAAGGAATCCCTGCTCTGAGCACCGTATGGGCAGCACTGTGTTATCCAGGACCTCGGAGGAGAGAGATTTAGGGATACAGATTACTGATAGCTGCAAGATGAGTGGACAGTGTAGCCAGGCAGTGGGAAAAGCAAGCAGGATGCTCGGCTGCATAGCTCGAGGCATCACCAGTAGGAAGAGGGAGGTTGTGATGCCGCTGTATAGAGCCCTGGTGAGGCCACAGCTAGAATACTGTGTGCAGTTCTGAGACCTCACCTGCAAAAAGACATTATTCAAATAGAACGTGTCCAAAGGCCGGCAACAAAAATGGTGGAAGGACTTAAACTTAAAACTTATCAGGAGAGACTTAAAGAACTTAATTTGTACAGTCTGGAGGAAAGAAGGGAGAGGGGGGACATGATGGAGACCTTTATATATGTGACAGGAGGGAATAAGGTTCAGGAGGGAAGTGTTTTTAAGAAGAAGCTTAATGATAGAACAAGGGGCCCTACCTGAAGCTAGTCGGGGGGAAGATCAGGAGCAATGTTAGAAAATATTATTTTACAGAAAGAGTAGTAGATGCTGGGAACAAACTTCCAGCAGAGGTAGTTGAAAAATCAACAGTCAGTGAATTTAAACCTGCCTGGGATAAGCACACATCTATCCTAAGATAAAGAGAACATACAGTATATACATAGGATAAAGAGAACATACAGTATATACATAGGATAAAGAGAACATACAGTATATACATAAGGGCAGACTAGATGGACCGTATGGTCTCCTTCTGCCGTCAACCTTCTATGTTTCTATGTTGCTATTTACTGTAAGTATCCATGCTGTTTACTCTCGCTGTACTGCATAACATTGGATGCATCTGACCTTGTTTTTATGGGCAACTTATCCCTCTACTGGCATTTCCAATACCTTGGCATATCTTTTGAAACACAACACATATTATTTTGTCCCATAACAACAAGTCTCTGGAGCATTTTTCCTAAAACATGCTGGACACCTTGCTTAAAGTGGACCAACAACCAGGATTCTGACTATCCTGGTTTTTGGTCCACTTCCCCGGGGCACCCTGATCGAGGTGAAACCCCCCAGATCGCTTGATTCAACTCGCCTCACCTCGCTCCTACGGCGCATGAGCGGCCGCTCGTCCAATCGGCACGCTCTGAGCCGCTGAGGAATGCGCGTCAAAGCGGTGTCAAACCTTAGCGACTCCGAGCGCGCTGGCAGCCGCATCTCGCACTTCCCTCTAACAGGGTACGCGCCCTGCTAGAGAGAAGCGTGAGATGCGGCCGTCGCCCGCGCATGTGCCGTTGGACCGAAATTAAGGTAAGGTTAGCTGGCGTCCTGGGGGGGGTTTCACACAGTGGGGCATCCTGATTTTGGATGCCCCGGGGGGAGGGATTGGATCTTATAGATTCCTATCTTATAGATTCCTGGGCCGATCCAGCTGGGTGTTGGTCCACTTTAAATCTATTCTATAGCTGTCAATTATTTGTATATATGGTCTTGTTCCATTTATGCATATCTGAATTGATCATGTTTATGTCAAAATTCTGTAACTTTATGTATTTTCATCAGCATTAATTAAAAATTCATCCCTTTTGAATGCAGTTAAGTTTTTGGGTGTTCGACTTTATATATATATATATATATATATATATATATATATATATACCCACTCTCTGCACACTAGAGACAATGTGTGTGTATATATATATATATATATATTATACATTGTCTCTAGTGTGCAGAGAGTGGGTGCACACTTGAACTTCGGAACCCCACGGTTGATTTTCCCTGATTATTTGATTGATTACTATAGTGTGCTACAACCCCTAACTAGCATTAGCACAGAGGTAGTCGTCATAGTGGTGATCTAGCACCGCTAAGTACGTATAATCCTTGTGTTTGCTCATATAAAGATGGTTTATTTTGCTGGCACCTCTGCCCCGCTCTCCTTACTGACCTTCCTGCGGCCTGTTATTGTTGCTCTCTGGCCGCTTTCCAGCCGGGTAATTTCCATGTGAGCAATGGTCCAGGAATTCACTTTCTCTCTGTGATATCCTCCCCACCCTTAATTTTGCCTTTCAGGGTCTGTGTCCGGAGAGAGATCTGAAGGTGGAACACGGCGGCTTCTCCCAGCATCCTGTGTACAGCCTGAGTCACGTCCCCGGCACAAGGTATCGATGCTTATCACTCAGATCAGGAGTCGCATAGAGGGCACGAGGTGACCCACTTACCTTACCGCTGCATCTGCCCAACACTGAATCATTTCATTTTTGTTTGACCCCACATGAATCGGGTAGAGTATTGAGGAAGAGGAATGGACATAACGGGAAGGGCAGGAATGGATGGGGTAGAGAGATGAGGGGACAGGGTTTGATGGAGCAGAGAGACAAGGATGGATGGGGCAGAGATGAGGGGACAGGGATGAATGGGGCAGAAAGACAGAGAAAGGAAGTGTGTGCACTGTGTTCCTTGCATTACCTCCTTTCAGCGTGTGCAATACTTCCTGTTGCAATGCTGGGGCCAGGGAGCAGGGTGATGACACGTCTCTGGGGGTGGGGCTTGCAGGGAGACTCAGCTCTAAGGCGCAGTGCTGATCATGGATCAACACACAAGTGAGTGCAGGACTGATCAGAAGTTAACGGGCGGGGCAACTGCACCACCAATGAAACGGCGTGCAGCTCAGCTCAGGGGCCCGATGCAATGTTAGTGGCAAAAAAAGGTATCAGTGGGCCCCTTGCAGCTGACCAGCCTTGCCGGGTGCTGACGCCGACCCTTGCCATCGCTCCCATGAGTGAGGACACTGACTGTAGAGGTGCTGCTAGCTGCTGCCAGTGTCCTCACTGATGAGATCAACGGCCATCTTTCTGTAGCCCCGGCCATAGCCTATTTGACAAGGAAAGAATGTTGACTGTGAACCGAATCACTGGTTCAGGTAGATGTACAGCCACATCCTGCTGAACACTCTGCATTTTTTTTAAAGCACCCCACCACAATTCTGCCTCTGGGGACCCCTTGACAGGCGAGATGTGTGAGTGGGTGCGGAATTGCAAAAATCGAATCGAAACGTTTGTGTCCTCATTGATTTTAATGGGGACCACGTACGGGTTTGGATCCTGTTCGAACCAAACGTTTGTTCAAAGTTTGGTCAAACCTGCCGAACTCAAAACACTTTTCGTAAAGGTCCATTTAACACAGAAGCAACTGAGTGCAGGTCTGTCAGGGCAGGGGTCCGGAAATCTGGTGCAGAGGTCCACATTCAGACCCCGGTCCACATTCAGACCCCGGTCCACATTCAGACCCCGGTCCACATTCAGACCCCGGTCCACCAGTTGAGTATCGCTGCTCTAGGGATTCATCCGCCACTAACTTTACCCTTACAAATAAAAATGTAAAAAAAAAATAACAAGGGGCTCGGTGGCCTATACACACCAATGCTCATATCAAAATCAAATTGATTGGAACAGAATTCTTTGAGTTACCTAAAGCAATAGACTATGAAACTTGAAGCTAAATCTTTCAAATTGATTATTCAGAGGTCGAGTCGCCTTGTGTATGGCCAAGATTAGGAGGTTTTGGAATCTCTGGAGGAAACGGGAATCAAAAAGAACTGTTTGATGTATATCCAAAACCTCCAGCGTTCCGTTATATATTCAGGAACCTGGACTGGTTCCCTGTTCTCAGCTTTTCCTGTTTTTTAACATTCCCAGTTTCCTCGTCCCGTAGACCAGAGCTGAGCCCTATTACTCCCACCTGCAAGTCCTTTAAAAACAATGAGGGTATCACAAAAAAGTAGCTTTAAAGTTAACCTGAAGTGAAACAATTAGGCACGTGGCCATCATGGGAGACAAAGGAGGGGTAAACAATCAGATTCGCATCCATGCACAACATAGATCTCAAAAAGTAGTACCTCAAGAGAGGGTGCATCAACTCTATGTGCCCCCCCCCTCCCTCCCTGGGGTCCCTTTTAATCACTAGAAAACCTTTTTTGGGTAAATGCACACTTATAAACAAAAAGTCTTTGAATGCAAAAAAAAAAGTGTATTCTTAAACAGGACCTTCAGCATGATTTAATGAAAAGCCCAAACCCTTAAAAAAAACTATTCCCCAGCATCTAAAATTAAGATATATTTTTTTAAAGTTTTTAGTCACTTACTTATTATTCTTTCCCCCACTGGGCTGCAACTCTGTTCAGGACTCTAATACAGGCGCCCCCATCCTGACTCCGAAGCATCACATACTGAGGGGAGGGGATAAAGTACAGGGGGTGGAGTTATAGACGGAGCAGAGCTGGGGTCAGGAAAAGGACAGCAATCCCAGAATTCAGAGCAGCACAGTCAGAAGACACTTCCTGTTTGCAGGCTGCCCGATGCCCCGTCTTGGATGTTTAAAGACTCATAACATGCAGTAGTTGCAGGTAGGATGATTATTCTAAGTATGTCACACACCCCACTTCAGACTTTAATAATTACACTAGGGTTAACGCACCTCTAGGTGGCAGCATTGCAGAGAACTTCTCCAAAAAACTTCAACAGGCCCCTCCCGGTCTATACATACCTGGTACCTCCCAAGAACCTCCCAGTGTTGTTCTCTGCAAGGTGGCGACAAGACAGAAGAAAGAAGTCTCCTGCTTGCAGGTAGCCGGGGTATCCCCCCGGCCCCCCCCCCCCCCCCCCGTGGTCTATTTCTGCCCGGCTTTGTTTGAATGTATTCTATGTAATGGCAGCCTCCCAGCTTCGGCTGTAGGCCGGGCAATAAGGTAGCCGGCACCATTGGTGCCTAGGAGATTAGCTCCTCCGCTCGACCCTTCATTGCGGGGCATAGCGGGATTCCCGGAGTGGTGATCCGGATGTGGGATGCCCCATTTTATAGGAGTTAGTGGTCAGGTTGTGTCTTGCCCTGGGATTGTGTCTCTTCCGGGGTGTGGGACGCGCTGGGGACAGTGTCATGCTTTTTATTAAGTGACATGCTGTGTGAGTGTGCTGCTGCGCTCTACCTTGTGATTCCCTTTGTGTTTTTACTTTGTCTGATTTCACTGTCTGTTCTCCGTTTTTCTTTTCTCCCATGGCTGTGTGTATCTCCCCTCAGGAGCCGGGGGGGGCGGGGCCTCGCGGCGTGCTGCGCCGCGGTCCCGCTGGTGGCTGAGCGCCGTACCTGGCACTTGCAGCCTGCTTGCCCGGCTGCTCAGGGGGGACCTTTTATCAGTGTGTGGGTCTGTGTTACTCCAGCGCTGTACACTGGGAGCCGGCGGGTGGCGCCGCCGGTCCCGTTATCGAGGTCTGATTGCGGTCCCCGCAGGCAGACGCTGACGCTGCCTGGGGGCGGGGTCGCGCGCGGGCCGCGCACGGATTGGACGCCCGGAGGGGCGGGGCCTTTTCGGCTCCCGCGCTCCCGGAGCTTCTCTCTTCCTCTGTCCACTGTGTGCTGGCCGCCATCTTCTGCTGGCTGCGCGGTTTCCTCTCCTCTCCAGGTAGGCGTTTTTTGGCTTGTATGTCAGTGACCCCTCGGATCCTTTCCTCCTCCTTTTCCTCCCTCCTCGCCCCAGCGCATCTTGATGGTGCTGGTTGGCATTAACCATTTCCGTTGCTCTGGTTAATGAGGGGGGGGGGTGGTGTGAGGGGGGTTTTGTATATTATGTGGTATTTTGGCATGGTGCTGATTGACGCCTGTCCCTCTCCCTTTGTGTTTTTCAGATCCTGGGATCCCGTCTGGCAGGGCTCTCCCGGTCATATATACCTGGCTCGTGGGGGGTGTTTTTTCTTTGCAATATATTTATATATATATACACTTATTTGTATTTTTATAAGGGTCTTATGCTATTCCCCTGGGTCAGGATCTTATTACTGTCCTTAGACAAGTGTTAGGTTATTAAGGGGCATCCCGGGTCGCGTACCGCATAAATCCCTGGGTTCTGCAAAAACCATAATTTCACCACATGGAGGTTGCCACAGATACCGGGAATGGTTCTTCGGGACAATCCAAGGTGTGCGGGGGTTTTGGGGCTCCGCTCCAGGGAGATGATGTCATTTTGTGTATCCCTTGTGCACAGCAGAACATTGCACGGCAGTCCAGTACTCCGGTACCTAGCACTTCGTCAGCCGCGCCATCTCCCTCTCCCCCTCGCTTATTCCGGACCCCGTGTGACGTTGTCCTGGGCGGGGATTCGCAGGCTGAGGTATGTGCCCGTTTGACCAGCCTTGAGAAGCGGTTTTCTGCTATAGCCGCTCAGAAGGCTTCAGCTAAGCGGAAGCATCTGTCTCCGCCTCCGCCGGATTCAGATGAGGAAGTTGTGGGAGATCTGGATTGGTCGGATCGTCCCCGTGAAGAAGGTGAGCTCATTGAGGATGAAGATTCTGATGTTCAGCAGTTGCTGGGTTCTGAGGGGGATCAGGATGATGGCCTCCCTCTCGATTCCTCTACCATTTTGAGCCAGATGTTTGAGGTTTTGGATTTGGAGCCTCCGGTGGTTGCTCCCAGGCCCAAGGGTCAGCTTTTTGGGGTGTCCAAGCAGCGTCTGGAGTTTCCCAGCCAACAGCATTTTGAAGAAATTGTCTTCAAGCAATGGGAGCAACCTACACGTCTTGTTGGTGTGCCGTCTAGCTGGGATAGGAAGTATCCCTTTCCGGCGGAATTGATGAAGCGTTGGTCTGTCCCCCCTGAGGTAGATACTCCGGTCTTGGGACTGTCCAACACGGCGGTCGTGCATTCCCCTGACACGACTTCGCTCAGGGACGGTGAGGATCGCCGGGTTGATCAGCTTGCCCGTCATGGTTTTGTATGTGCGGGTTCGGTGTTAAGGCCTGTCTGTGCTTCGGCTCTTTTGACTTTTGCTGTCAGGTCTATTGTCAGGGACTTGGGGGTGGATCTCGAGCCCACCAGTGATGAGTCCCTTGGGCTTAAGCGCTGTGATGCTTTTTTGTCCTTTATCCTGGCCGCTCAGGAGGATGCCATGCTGATGTGTGGCAGGGCTACTGCCTTGCTGGTGGCTATCCGGCGCTGTGTGTGGTTGAGACAGTGGACGGCTGATTTTAATTCTAAAAGATCGCTCACGGCTCTGCCCTTTCTGGGTTTGAGGCTTTTTGGTGAGAGGCTGGACTCTGTTGCCAAGGGAGGTAAGTTACCTCAGCGCAAGAAATTTCGCCGTTCCTTTCGGGGGATGGTCTCGTTCAATCCGTCCTTTCGGGGAGTCGGCGCCGGTAGAGGTGCGGGCTCCTCGGCCCCCAGGGGCGGCAGTTGGAATAGGGGCAGAGGCCGTGGCCGCCCCACTCGCGTCTGGGGTGCCAAGCCCAAGCCGGCTGCCAAGCCCACCCAGCAATGAGGGGGCGCCCTCACCCGTTCGGGTGGGGGGACGGTTGCAACTTTTCTCCCGGGTGTGGGACCAGGAGGTCCCGGACAGATGGATCCGGGAGGTGGTTTCGGCCGGTTACAAGTTGGAGTTCGAGTCCCGTCCTCCTCCAAGGTTCTTCAGGTCTCGGGTGTCTTTGGATCCTTTGGCCGCGCAGGGGCTCCTGGCGGCAGTAAGGAATCTTCTGGATTTGGCTGTCATTTGCCCGGTTCCTCCTTCAGAGGTGGGGCGCGGGTTTTATTCCAATCTCTTCACGGTCCCCAAAAAGGACGGGTCCTTCCGTCCTATTCTGGATTTGAAGTTTCTCAACAGGTTTATCCGTCCTCGGAAGTTTCGCTTGGAAACCCTGCGGTCTGCGATCGGTTCGCTTCGGCAGGGGGACTTTATGACGTCCATAGACATCAAGGATGCGTACCTGCACGTGCCGATCTTTCCTGCTCATCAGCGGTTCCTCCGTTTCGTGGTGGGGGATCGGCATTTTCAGTTTGTGGCTCTTCCATTCGGTCTCACCTCTGCTCCGAGAGTGTTCACCAAGGTGTTGGCGGGGGTGATGGCCCTGCTCAGAGCTCAGGGGATTCGCATTGTGCCTTACCTGGACGATCTTCTCATCATGGCTCCTTCCTTCAGTCAAGCAGAGGGGGACACCAGCACGGTGGTGTCTCTGTTGGAGAGGTTCGGCTGGGTGATCAATTACCCCAAGTCCTCGCTGGTTCCTGCCAGGGTGGTGACCTTTCTGGGGATGTCGTTGGATTCCTGCCAGCACAGAGTGTTTCTTCCTCAGGCCAAGGTTCTGATGATTCAGGAATTGGTCCAGCGGCTTCTCTCCCATCCTCATCCGTCCATTCGGCTGGGGATGAGACTGGTGGGGTTGATGGTGGCCTCGTTCGAGGCAGTTCCCTTTGCTCAGTTTCATACGAGGACTCTTCAACTTCATCTTTTGGCGTCTTGGAACCGGTGTCCGGGGTCGTTGGATCGGTCCTTCCGGTTGTCCCCTCGGGTTCGGCAGTCCCTTCTGTGGTGGTTGGTCTCGGACAACCTTCTGAAGGGCAGGTCTTTTCTGACTCCACTTTGGGAGACTGTCACCACGGATGCCAGTTTGTCAGGCTGGGGAGGTTATTGGAAGGATCTTCGGTTTCAGGGGCAGTGGGACCCTCAGGAGGCCCACTTGCCCATCAATGTTCTGGAACTGCGAGCCATCAGGTTGGTTCTGTCTCTCTTGACGCATCATTTACAGGGTCTGCCGGTTCAGGTTCGCTCAGACAATCAGACGGCGGTTGCTTACATCAATCACCAAGGAGGGACTCGCAGTCTGGGTGCCCACAGGGAAGTGTCTCTGATTTTGATCTGGGCGGAGACTCATGTCCCTTGCATCTCGGCAGTTTACATTCCGGGAGTGGAAAACATGGAGGCGGATTTTCTGAGCCGGTGTGCGTCCCGTCGGGGGGAGTGGTCTCTCCATCCCCAGGTGTTTCGGTCACTTTGTCTCCGGTGGGGGACGCCAGAGGTGGATCTTTTTGCCTCTCGTCACAATCACAAGCTTCCGTCCTTTGTGTCCCTGTCCCGGGACCCTCTGGCTCTGGCGGTGGATGCCATGACCCTGAGCTGGAGGGACCTGGGGTTTCTTTATCTGTTTCCTCCGATTCCCATGCTAGGCAGGGTTCTGCGAAAGTTGGTTCTGGAAGGAGTTCCCGCCATTCTCGTGGCTCCAAGGTGGCCAAGGCGGGTGTGGTTCGCGGACATCGTTCGTCTGGCCGTAGATCAGTTCGATCTGCCTCTTCGGCCGGATCTTCTCACTCAGGGTCAACTCTGTTACCCCAGTTTACAAACGCTGGCTTTGACGGCTTGGCTGCTGAAACCTCCATCTTAAAGGAGGAGGGTCTTTCGGATGCGGTCATTCAGACTCTTATTAGTGCTAGGAAGAGATCTTCTTCTTCCATCTATTACAGGTATTGGAGATCTTATATTGATTGGTGTGAGGCTAGGTCTTTGCCCTGCCGGGTCTTTTCTGTGTCTAGGATTTTGGAGTTCCTTCAGGCGGGGCTGGACTCTGGTCTTCAGCTGAGTACCTTGAAGGGGCAGGTTTCTGCTTTGTCAATTTTTTTCCAGAAATCTTTTGCTAGTCATTCGTTGGTCAAAACTTTTTTCCAGGGGGTTTCGCATGTGCGGCCTCCTAGGAAGCCTTTGCTCCCAGTGTGGGATTTGAATTTGGTTCTTTCTGCTCTTAAGGCTCCTCCTTTTGAGCCTTTGCGGGAGGTTGCTTTGTCCATTCTTACTCAGAAGGTTGCCTTCCTGGTGGCCATTACTTCGGTTCGGCGTGTTTCTGAGCTGGCAGCCTTGTCTATTCAGGCTCCTTATTTTGAGGATCATTAGGACAAAGTGGTTTTTCGTTACAAGTCAGATTTTCTCCCTAAAGTGGTCTCTGCTTTTCATCTTAACCAGGACATTGTTCTTCCTTCTTTGTGTCCTAAGCCTAAGAATGTCAAGGAGAGTGCTTTGCACTGCTTGGATGTGGTACGTTGCGTCAGGTACTATCTACGTGCTACGTCTTCTTTTCGTAAGACTGATGCCTTTTTCGTGGTGCCATGTGGGCCTAGGAAGGGTTTGGCTCCGGCCAAATCTTCCATTAGTAAATGGATTCGTCAGGCCATTGTTGGTGCTTATTCGGCCAAGGGGAAGGATCCCCCTTTTCGAGTTACTGCTCACTCTACTCGTGCGGTTGGTGCGTCCTGGGCTTTTCAGCACCAGGCTTCGGTTGAACAAGTGTGTAAGGCTGCAACTTGGTCTTCTGTTCATACTTTTTCTAAGTTCTATAAGGTTGATGTGCGGGCTTCAGTGGATGCTGTTTTTGGCCGCAAGGTTTTGCAGGCTGCAGTGGTTTGAATTGTTTTTGCATTATTGCCTGTTCGGATACCCACCCTTTTCTGGACACTGCTGTTGGATGTCCCTAGTGTAATTATTAAAGTCTGAAGTGGGGTGTGTGACATACTTAGAATAATACCATTTTGTGAATACTCACCTGTAAAATGGGTATTATAAGTATGTCACACACCCCACTTCACCCGCCCTTTTTGGTATCCTGGCTCTCTATTTGGTGAAGTTTGGTTCTTTACGTTGAGGGTTACATTGTTTGGTTCTGGTACCTTGTCTTACTGCTGTTCTAATACTGGGAGGTTCTTGGGAGGTACCAGGTATGTATAGACCGGGAGGGGCCTGTTGAAGTTTTTTGGAGAAGTTCTCTGCAATGCTGCCACCTAGAGGTGCGTTAACCCTAGTGTAATTATTAAAGTGGACCAACACCCAGGATTTTGACTATCCTGGGTTTTGGTCCACTTCGGCGGGGCACCCCGATCGGGGGTGCCCCGCTGTGTGAAACCCCCCAGAAACCCCAAAAAACTCACCTCTCAACGCTCCCACGTGAGCGCCGCAGCCAATCCCCGCCAACGTCCAGGCGGGGATCAGGAACGTCCAGGCCGCTTCCGCCGCCGCCGCCTCCCGCGCGTCACTCTCGGCGCGCGCGCGCCCCCGCCGGCCATTCACAGAGGGCCGGCGCGGGCGCGCGCACGTCTGGAGGGGTGCGCGGGAGGCGGCGGCGGCGGAAGCGGCGGCGGATCAGGTAAGGCGTTTTTGGGGTTTCTGGGGGGTTTCACCCCGCGGGACATCCCGATCTCGGATGTCCCGCGGGGTGGGGGGTGATCGGCCCGGGAATCTTATAGATTTCCGGGCCGATCACCCCTGGGTGTTGGTCCACTTTAAAGTCTGAAGTGGGGTGTGTGACATACTTATAATACCCATTTTACAGGTGAGTATTCACAAAATGGTATTTTTAATGTGAGCAATCTGTATGTACAGGGTGCGGGAAACATATAAGATAGGCTCTTATTCAGGGTGATGGTCCGGCTTAATGTGAGCAATCTGTATGTACAGGGGGTGGGAAACATATAAGATATGCTCGTATTCAAGGTGAAGGTCTGCTTTAAGTGCAAAGAGTAGTTATAATATATACATCTCCTTTGAGATTTTCAATGTACAGAGTGTTACCTTCAGAATAGATAACCCGGAATATGATGCAAGAAAGGCAATGGCTTATGTGGTCTTGAAAAAAAAAAAGAATACAAAGTTGCTTAGTTGCTATGTAATACACATATGAGGTAATACAGTAGCAATTGTCAAGGACTACATAGGAGCCTATTACAAGTCATCACTATAAATGTATTCGTACAAAAAGTAAATTATGACAAGAACAGAAATAAATGGAAATATACGTTACAACAACCAAGCAGAACTGGTACCCAAAGTTTCTGACCTGCAATGGGTTCTTCCTCAATTGAGGAAACTGCCACTGTGTGAAACCCCCAGGTCGCCCCATGCACTTACCTTGTTTCCCGGTCCCATGGCGCATGCGTGAGCTGCGGCAGCATCCCCGCTATCCCTCTAGCAGGGCATGTGCCAAACAAGTTAAATGGTTTGGAAATTAAAGTGATACTGCAGGCAAAGGTAATTATTACACCATTGTGTCGGGCTACATTTGGCTCTGTCCTAAACTTTTTTTCCTTTTTTAAAGTGGACCAACACCCAGGATTTTGACTATCCTGGGTCTTGGTCCACTTCGGTGGGGCGCCCCCGATCAGGGTGCCCCGCTGTGTGAAACCCCCCCGAACCCCCCGAAAAACTCACCTCTCCCCGCTCCCAGCGCCGACGGACAAGCCGCGGACAAGCGGCTCCTCCGCCGCCGCCTCCCGTGCGTCACTCTTGACGCGCGCGCGCCCGCGCCGGCCATTCACAGACGGCCGGCGCGGGCGCGCGCACGTCTAGAGGGGCGCGAGGGAGGGAGGTAAGGTAAGGAGTTTGGGGGGGTTTCACCCCGCGGGACATCCCGATCTCGGATGTCCCGCGGGGAGGGAGGTGATCGGCCCGGGAATCTTATAGATTCCCGGGCCGATCACCCGTGGGTGTTGGTCCACTTTAAATTGAAGAAGAAATGGCCACGATAATAGGCTTTACATTTTCTCATGCAGCTTGCAAAAGAGACCCTGGCTGCGTTTTGCATGCTGTGCCACCCCTGAGACTTCCCGCCTCGGCAGGTTCCTAATTAGTTAATGGTTACGAGGTATGAAGTCAATATAATCAGTGGTAATTAACAGCATACACCTTGAAGAAGCACTTTATACACTTTATTTATACAAACATACAAAACAGGAACCTACGTAATCAAGCCAAGTAATGTGTAACAGCCACCTTATAGGCTATTAACATAATAATATTAACATAATACAGTAATACTATAAAAGGCAGTGTCTCTAATCAAGAGTAAAGATTGGTCCATCCTTATCTGCGCATTCCACACAGGTGCAAGGTAAACTTGTCACATACGGGCCTCCTCAGGGTGTGGTGTCGTCCTACAACGCCATCTTGTCTTTGGAATGTGAACTTAGATTTTATTTCTTTTAGCTTTAAGCTCTGGGCTCATCGTCCCATTATACTGATCCACCACAGCTGTGCAATGTGAATCTAGAGGAGGGACCAGCAATCCTGTCCCGCTCTACTGAGCAGATTTGGGCGATCGGGGGTGCCCCGCTGTGTGAAACCCCCCTGATTGCCCTAAATAACTCACCTCACCCCTTTCATACGCGAGCGCTTGTCCAATCAGAGAGCTCAGAGCTGCTGTGGTATGGACGGCCAAGCAACGGACAACCCCAGCGGCTCTGAGCGCGCTGGAGGCTGCGACTTGCGCTTCCACCTAACAGGGAGCGCGCCCTGCTAGAGGGAAGCGCGAGATGCTGCCGCGACCTGCGCATGCGCCGTTGGAACGGGGATAAGGTAAGGTTTCTGGGCGTCCTGGGGGGTTTCACCCCGTGGGGCATCCCGATTTTGGAGGAATCTTATAGATTCCTGGGCCGATCCCCCCCTGGGTGTTGGCCCACTTTAAAGAAGCACTATCGCGAAAAATGTCCCAATAATAAAAATCCATATAAATATGCCGCATGGCGGGAGGAGGGGTCACTTATACACCCGACATCAATAAATATCCAGCCAGGTTTGTTTTTTTTATTTTAATGGAAGGACTAAACCTGTCAACCTTGGATTTTATTCCTACCATAAGAAGAAAACAACAAGCTTGGCCGGAGATGTTTTTAGTTTGGGTGTATAAGTGACCCCTCCTCTCATTAGCTGAGGTGTTTATATGGATTTTTAATATTACACAATTTTGCCATAGTGCTCCTTTAAAGTGGACCAACACCCAGGATTTTGACTATCCTGAGTTTTGGTCCACTTCGGTGGGGCACCCCCGATCGGGGTTGCCCTGCTGTCTGAAACCCCCCAGAAAGCCCAGAAATACTCACCTCACCACGCTCCCACGTGACCGCGCCAGCCAATCACAGCACTCAGAGCCGCTGTGGTATGCGCGTCCAAGGCCGCTTGGACGCGCATAGCAGCTCAGCTGGCTCTGAGCGCTGGAGGCCGCGTCTCGCGCTTCCCTCTAACAGGGAGCGCGCCTGCACCGGTCATTCACAAACGGCCGGCGCGGGTGCGCGCCCTGCTAGAGGGAAGCGTGAGACGCGGCCGATGGAACGGGGCTGAGGTAAGGTTTGTGGGCCTCCTGGGGGGTTCCTGATCGGTCCGGGAATCTTATAGATTTCCGGGCCGATCCCCCCTGGGTGTTGGTCCACTTTAAGCAATGGGAAACAAGTGGCTTAACTGAAGAGTAATCACGTCCAGTCTGTATCAGCAATAGAGTTAGGCATCCGACAGGAGAATAATCAGATAGTCTAAAGTGGGTGCAGGGTAACCAAAAATCCAATCTGTGGCCAAATACAGTTATCACAGGTATCAGATGATGACTTTTTGTTTTTTTTATTGTATTTTTTTTTTTTTCCCAGCCTGATTGTAACGAGCGGTCCAGCTTCAGGATTGGTGCAGGTCTGGCAAATAGGAGCTGAGGACAAAGGTAACTTGGCAAAATGTGTATTGTGCATGTGTTCTGAGGAGACCTGTATTAAGCTTAATCCGGGCCAACAGCCCCCCCCCCCCTCCCCCAGAGTTCTGGTCCATGTGTGTAAAGTCCCATTGAGTGGTTTCTCACCTTGCTCCATGCTCCCATGGCGCATGCACTTCTTTAATCCATGTTATGCAAATTAAAGCAGACCTTTAGCATGATTTAATGAAAAGCCCAAACCCTTAAAAAACTATTCGCCAGCATCTAAAATTAATATATTTTTATGTTTTTAGTCACTTACTTATTATTCTTTCCCCCACCGGGCTGCAACTCTGTTCAGGAAACGGGGCCGCCATCTTGCCTCAGAAGCATCACATACTGAGGAGAGGAGAGCGGGATAAAGTGCAGGGGGCGGGGTTATAGCTGTGCTTTGCACAGACAGAGTAGAGCTGGGCTCAGGGAAAGGACAGCAATCCCAGAATGCAGAGCGACACAGAAGGCACTTCCTATTTGCAGGTTGCCTGATGCTCCATGTGCCATCATCTTGGATGTTTAAAGGTTCATAACATGCAGCAGATGCAAGTAGGATGATTTTTAATGTTTGAAATCTGTATTTACAGGGTGTGGGAAACATACAAGATAGGCTCATATTTAGGGTGAAGGTACGGATTAATGTGGGCAATCTGTATGTACAGAGGGGAAACATACAAGATAGGCTCTTATTCAGGGTGAGGGTCCAGATTAATGTGGGCAATCTGTATGTACAGGGTGGGGGAAAAATACAAGATAGGCTCTTATTCAGGGTGAGGGTCCGGATTAATGTGAGCAATCTGTATATACAGGGGGAAACATACAAGATAGGCTCTTATTCAGGGTGAGGGTCTGGAATAATGTGAGCAATCCGTATCTACAGGGTGGGGGAAACATACAAGATAGGCTCTTATTCAGGGTGAGGGTCCGGATTAATGTGGGCAATCTGTATATACAGGGTGGGGGAAACTTATAAGATAGGCTCTTATTCAGGGTGAGGGTCCGGATTAATGTGAGCATTCTGTATGTACTGGGTGGGGAAAACATACAAGATAGGCTCTTATTCAGTAGATCAACTGAAGACATAAACATATATATTCGAAACATACAGCACGTCCTGCTCCAGATATAGTAATAACATGTGGGTAATCCTCCGCCTGAGGGCGCGTTCACTGCAGACATGTAGAAAACAAGCTCCTCCCGGCCCTACATATACCGAAAGACCTCCCACAAATCCCCAGATTTCTCTGCAGTGCTGAACTGCGAAGACATGAAGTATCACGCTCTCGCAGGCGAGCGGGGCTTTACAGCCCGAGGCCCTGCGGGACTATTTCCACCCGTCCTCTTTGTGAAGATTATGCCTCCCAGCCTGGGCTGCGTTGGTCAGGTGAAGGTAGGCAGCACCTTGAGTGCTTAACGGAGCCATGCTCCACGGCAATCCCCCACCATAGGGTAGGCGGTTTAGGCTAATGGTGAGCCTCTAGTGGATGCCCCTCCCGCATTATTGCCCCGTACCCCGGGTAGCGCTGGACCCTGTGTAAAGGGTCGCCATCCTCCCTCATTTCCCCAACTAGTTAGGGGGAAAAGAAAGGGGGGTATGTGTGTGGCGGTCCCAGTGTACCAGTATGTCACGCTTATGGCCTTATTTCTGCCCTTAGTTAACATTGAGATGTCAGAGCCGCGCTGCTTGCTCTTTATTCGGTTTTCGGCTGCTGCCGTATGTCTTATACATAGTTTGCTGCGTCGTCTGGATGCTGTGGTGCCTTTTCCTTACTAGATTTAACGGTTTTCTACGAATCCCTAGCGTGTGGTTGTATCCTTGCCTTTGCTATTACCTCAGAGCTTTGCGCTTTTTGGAGTGGGCGGGGTCTTGATTCGGCGTGCTCCGCGTCACGGCAAAGACATTGAGCCCGCCCTTCGAGGTTCGTTGGGCGCCATTTTATTGAGCTTCGCGCGCGTGGTGGCGGTCTCCTCCTCCACTTGATCTGTAAGTGCCCTCGCGGGCGACTCCCTCTTTATATATTTTTCCAGCTGCGCATGGCCCTGACATCTCTTTCACATTTATGTCTTTCAGACGCCGAGCACCGGTGACTCTCCTGGCCTCATATAGATATATATTAGCGGGCTCTCCTACAATTCTCCCACATTGATCAGCAGGTCGTTGGGGCATCCAGGGTTGCCTATTGAATAAATCCCTACGGGCATACTGTGCCTAGATAATCACCATATGGAGGCATCTCAGAATTGTGTGACCGGGGTCCCTCTGGGACAAGACCGGCTGTGTATAGCGTGTGGTCTCCCCCATGCTGATGCTGACAGGGCACGGGTCTGCGCGGCATGTGCCAAGCAGACACTTGACTTGCGAGCGGCGCCTGCGGCTGCACCTCGCTCCTTCTCTCCCCTTTCCTCTTGCCTAAATCTCACTCCTGTTGAGTCATGTACAAGCGGGGAGTTACAACTTGACGTCTCTCCTATACGGTTTACGCTTGACCAGATTGTTGAGGGGTTGTCCGGCCAAGTGGGTCCTGGCAGACAACGGCCCGTGACACCCCCGGCTTCGGCCTTTGCTATGGGCTCGGAGGAGCCCTCTTCTCCGCGTGATAGTGCTCCATCTGAAGATGGAGACCTGTTCTCTGTCCCGGGTTCCTCTAATGAGAGGCCGAAGAGTCATGATGATGCTGGCCAGGATGACTGGGGCCAGCTTGACATTGCCGGTATGTTGCTCAGGATTTTTAAGGCCCTATCTATTTCGCTCCCGGGTGCGCTCCCCAGGCCGAGAGGGGAGCGCTTCCATACGGCGTCTGCGCGCCTGGAATTTCTCGAGCAGGCTCACTTCCATGCTCTCGTACTAAAGGAGTGGGAGTGCCCCACTAAACTTCAAGGGACCCCAGAGAATTGAGATTGGAAAAACCCTTTTCCCCCTGAGATGGTTGATTGTTGGTCATCGTTCCCAGTGGTAGACGCACCGATTATTGGGGTTCCTAACCCCCCTTTCTTTACAGCTCCGGCTTACAGCACCCTTCGGGACGCCGAAGGACCGGCGCCTTGATAGGCTGGCTTCCCACGCCTTTGCTTGTGCAGGAACGGCGCTGCGTCCTGTCTGTGCCGCGGCCATCACTGCAGTGGCCGCTAGAACCCTCATAAGAAAGATGCTTGAGCATCAACCTGAAGATTTACCCTGGGAGGTGTTTAATGCACTCTCCAGTTGTGATATTTTTGTTAAATTTATCCTTTTAGCTCTGGATGACACCATCAAAATGTGTGCGAGGACCTCTGCCCCAGTGGTAGCTATACGTCGCCTGCTCTGGCTGCGACAGTGGGGGGCTGACGATGACGCTAAAAGGACTCTGACGGGGCTCCCCTTTAGAGGGCAACCCCTGTTTGGGTCTCGTCTGGACCTATTTGGAAAACAGGACAATTCACCCAATCTTGGGCAGCCGTCCCGGCCCCCTCGGAGCAGGGATACCCCTCCACCTCCATATCATAGTGTTACACAGGAACCAGGGATGCCCTTTTCGGGGTCTGGTTCAGTCTCCTGTCCCAGGAGTGGCAGACAACGCCCGGGGCCTTCCGGCCGGGCCAAGTCCGAATCATTCATCAAAACCCCCCAAGCATGATGGGACGCCCTCACCCGCCTGGGTGAGGGGATGGACACAGCACCTTGCTCCTATCAGGAGGCATCTTGCCTCGTTCTGGTGGATTTGGGAGGTAGTTCCTCCGGATGCGGGACAGTGTTTGCTGGGTGGTCCTTCCCTGAGTCGGTCAGGGGGCCTCCGGTCCCCTGTTTTTCTTCAGGTGTGGGTGCAGGCCTTCCTTGGCCTGCTAGGTCTGGGCTCCTTGGCAGGACGCCCTTAACGAATAGAGGCAGGGGCCTCTACACCAGTTTGCTCCTCATTCCCCTTGAGGACGAAGGGGTCGCCCATTCTAACCCTTCTTGGGATCAGCGAGTTGTATCCATAGGCGTCCAGGCTTGGCGTCTCTGAGTTGGGCCGTCGGCGCCCTATAAACCATGGGGCCTCTTGCCGTCCGTGGAGTGCTAAGATCTTTATTTTGGCTTCCAGGTGTCTTCTGGACACGGAGGCCTTTACAGCTTGGTGTTGGTGGTCATTACCGCCGATTGTGGCCGTGTTATTGGGCCCCTCTTACCCCCTCTGTGTTCGCTAGGCTCGGATGGGAGTGATGTCTCGCACGAGACCAAGGGGCAGCCACAAAGGGACCTATCAGGTCTTCCTTCTTACTCACAAGAGGAAGTTGGTTGGATGGACTTTAGTCACCTCAGGTCCTATTTTGCTACATCCTCCAGTTTCCTAGGATGGCATTCGGATTCGGTTCCGGCTAGTGCCTTTTTCTTGGCAATAAGGGAATTTCTGGGGCAAGGTCTCTGCCCCTCTTTGCTGTCACCTTACTTTCACCAGGCAGAATTGCACCAGGTGGGGCCGTTGGTGGCTGTTCAGATGATGTCCCTCATTCTCAGTGCCCTTGGGCTCTGAGGCACCTTAGGTTATTAATTCTGGACAGGGGTCCAGCACCTTGGACCTAAGTCTGTGCACTTTCCTCCTAGTAGAGGTGGTTACTCTTCTGATGGTTAATTCAATGAGTCCGTCAGGGGGCATCCCCTCCCTTCTTGCTTCTTCCTGTTGGTGGTCACCATGGGTGCCAAGTCTTGCAGGTTGACAGGGGGGGCTTGTTTCTTCCGAAATCCCCCGTGGTTCCAAGGGGGGCCCTTTAGGGGTCCATTTACCTATTGTTTTTGTTGACTCAGCGAGCCTTCGGGGGCTCTATCTTGCTGGACTACTCCTCTTCAGAGCCTGTCCATTTGGGGGCTCTTGGGTCTGTCGTAGGACAGTGGCCTGCCCTTTTTTCCTGTGAAAGTCTCGGGACAGGTTGTTCCTTCTAGGAAGGCTCTGATTCTGATCTAAGTTGGAGTTAACATTCCTTGCATTTTATCGGTATTAGCTCCGATGGCTGTCCTCCTGTGGCAGGAGGTTCTATATTGTCCCACTGAGTTCCTACTGGTATGGCCCTGTTGGGCTTCGTCACTGTCGTGGGGTTCTGCCCTTGTCTGTTGACCCTGAATTGGTCTGACCTTGAACATGTGGGTTTAGTAATTTCTGACTGGACCTGGACATTATACTCTATATGTCTTATCATCTTTCACCCTGCCTGGCGGGGTTCCGCACAAGATTGCTGAAGAAGGGGAGAACCGTTATGCTGGGGGCCCTGGATGGCCCAGTGGGGTGTGGTCCGCAGAGGCTTCTGCTCAGGACAGTGGGCCTGTACGCTCTCTCACGAGGGCTGTCCTGCATAGTCAGGCTCCTTACTATTTCGACCCTATCTTCAGGCTCCATGATGACGTTCGGACGGTTTTGTTCTTCACCCTGTTGGAGATGGCTATCTCTGGGTGTCTTGTTTCTATTGGAGAGCTAGGACCTAGCTTCCGCCTCTTCTTCTTCCTTTTCTGCCATTTATGTTACGGTATGTTGTACCTGTATTGCTTGGCTGGATCTAGCTCTCTCCCCTGTTGGACGTTCCCTGTTCCTGGGGTTCTAGAGTCATTACGGCATGGTTGAGTTGGCTCCCCAACTCTGTTCTATGAAGGTTTCAGGGCTCGCCCTGTTTCGCCTACTGCAGAAGTCTGATCCAATCTTCTGTGTTGAGCATTCATCAGGGTTTGCTCAGGTGCATTCCTCAGGGAATTCTATGCTCCCGTTTGGGGGTTACTTATTCTGATCCCCTGCGAGGGGGCCCTTGGGTCTTATTCAGGTTCGTACACCATGAGGTGGGGGTGTTCCGCTTTACACCGAGTTATGGTCCAGGCGGCGGTGTTCTCCCCCGTTTATTCCAGACCTTTCTGCCTCTGGGCTACTGTCGTGATTACTCTGTGCTATGGGGATCTGCATCCCTCAACAGGTGTTGGAGTTTTTCCTGGTCTGTCTCTTGTCCCTGGTAGGGATTTATGCCCTTGGGACTTGTAAGTGTCTCCATCCTTATGTACCGGATCTTGACGGCCTCCATGGGTATAGGTGCCCTTGGTTGGTCTTACTCGGTTGGATTTGTCCTTCTGATCCTAAGAGTAAACGTTTCGGCTCGTGCTGATTCTTGTTAGTGTTGTTTCAGTATTCCTCCCGGTCTCGCCTGAGATCAGGGTTCATATTCCCCGTCGGGGAGAGTTCTAAGGTTGCCAGGGCTACCCTTTTTTCTGGCAGTAGCATGGTTAGGCTGTTACTCTGGCCTACTCTTTTAAGGGAAGATTCTTCTTCTCTCTCTTGGTTTTTGTTCTCTTCCTACTTGTGCTTGGCTTGCGCCTTTCAGCACTAGGTTCTGTTGGGCAAGCTGGCAAGTCCGCTGCTTGTGTTCAGTTCTGCCTTTACAAGGTTTCAAAAGGTTGAGGTTAGAGCATGTGCTCATGTTGCTCTTGGTAGCAAGGTTGCGGGTGACAGCGCTTTTACAGTTGGCTGTGCCTTTCTTCATGGGGATCCCACCCTACTTTATGGACACTGCTATTGGATGTCCCACATGTTATTACTATATCTGGAGCAGGACGTGCTGTATGCTTAGAATAATACAATTCTGTGAAGTACTCACCTGTAGAATTGGTATTATACGCATACAGCACGTCCTGCTCCACCCCACCCTGGTTTCACTCTGTTCTGGATCCCCTGTATGGTGATTGTTATCATTGATATTATTGCCAGTTTCTGGGTGGTTGGATTCTCCCGGCTTTTCCTTCTCACTGCTTTTCAATGCTGGAGATTTGTGGGAGGTCCTTCGGTAGGGCCGGGAGGAGCTTGTTTTCTACATGTCTGCAGTGAACGCGCCCTCAGGTGGAGGATTACCCACATGTTATTACTATATCTGGAGCAGGACGTGCTGTATGCGTATAATACCAATTCTACAGGTGAGTACTTCACAGAATTTTATTTTTCAGATGTATTCATGTGGCCCACTGAATCCTTCCCTAAGTTTCCTTGTTTCCATGCAGACGTCATAAGACCCACCAGGACCATTCAGTCAGACACCTGTGAGGACACCTGGCCAAAAATATCCACAGCAGCAATAGTACCTCCTTCTGTTCTCCACGGATCTCGCATAAGCAATGTCCACCTTACTGAGATTGAGACCGGTAAAAAGATTTACACACCAGGTAGGTACCCGCATGTCTCCAGGATCATTCAGTAAATCACGTGGTGAAGCCTAAAACTACAGCCAGCAAAGCACATCAACTAACCTGGTTGATTTTCAGCTTTCCGCACTCTTGTTTTGCTTGCGTTGGAGATTGTAGAGGGGGGATGGTGCTGACAGTTCTGAGCGGGGGCGTACATACCCTAGAACAGACCTGGGTCCCTGTTCACAGCGGGTTGGCACCTCCCACACTGTACACAGACGATCACTTAAGCAGCAGCCTATCGGCCGCTCGGGTCTGGCGCGTTCTCCCTTCCTCACTCAGTGAAGAAGAGCCCAACCAGGGGAGGAGAAGGAGGTAGACTCCGGCGCCATCTTGCCTGGGTGGGGGGGAGGGACTCCTAAGTTCCCTGACTGGAAACCATCCTTGGGCTGCTGCTAGACTTAGGGGAAGGAGAGGAAGGGAAGTGGGCTGCATTTGCTCTGCCCAGTGTGGTGGAAGAGTGAGCTACTGACATCTGTGGGGCGATATCCCCCCTTTCTGTGGATCCTACCAACCGGTATTACTCTCCCCTCTAGTTGTCACATGATCCTTGTCACAAGAGGACTTTAACCCTCAAAATGTCCGCTAAACAAAGACAGGTAGATGCTGAATGCAGGGTTTTCCAAAAGAATTTACTGCTTTTTATAAAGAAATACAATTAATATTATGCAGAATTGAGTTCAGCCTTTTGGTCGGCCCTCCACAATATTTTTAGTTTCTCATGTGGCCCCATAAAAAAAATAATTGCCCACCCCTGTCCTAGAAGGAGGAGAAGCAGCAGCTACCGGGCCCCTGGCAGGGAGGGCGTGCTCTGTTCTTGGCAGCTTCCACAGTATGCAGTGACTTTGTTCTACCTGCGGGGGGATCAGGGCTTTAGGTTTCACAGGACAGAACATTGTTACCCACCAGGCACTCTGTGAATGGGGAAAACAAGGTGCTGGCATCTTAGATACGTTCTGTGCAACCTATGGTCCTTACACCAATGCTACCAAATGGTATTAAAGTGGACCAAAACCCATCTTGGGTGGCCCTGTAGCAAACCTGTACGGCTCTATGATTGGCTCTGACCGGCCCGGGCTGAGTTGGCTGGCGGAGTCCCTCCGCTTGTGATACCTGGCAGACGCCCATCCTTTCGGCATCCAATCGGCTGCTGCTTAAGTGATCGTCTGTGTACAGTACGAGAGGCACTGACCCGCTGCGAAGAGGGACGGGCGGGCGCCCAACAGTGAAGAAGAGCCCAACCAGGAGAGGAGAAGGAGGTAGGCTCTGGCGCCATCTTGCCTGGGTGGAGGGGGCGGGATTTACAATTAATACAATACAATTAATATTATGCAGAATTGGGCAAAAAAATAATTGCCCGCCCCTGCACTGAAGTCTTTAACTCCAGGGCTGCCTGATTTCCTCTCCCTGGGGCATCTTGACTCGTCCCCAGTAAAACCTACTTGACCCCTGATTGAACACTGCATGCGCAAGCCACAGGTGCACTATACTATACCTTTAGCAAAATGCATGTAGGCAGCAGGGTGGGGGTGTGGTTGAGGGTTTTGGTCCACTTTAAAGTGGATCAAAACCCAGGATTTTGACTATCCTGGGTTTTGATCTTTGAACCAAAACCACCACCCCCGGCACCCTGATCAAGGATGTCCTGCTGTGTGAAACCCCCCAGGTTGCCTGATTTCACTCACCCATTCTTGGCCCTACGGCGCATGCGCAGCCTCTCGTCCAGTCAGCCCGCTCGGATCCGCTTTCGCCCCTTCGTCCTAGAGCTCATCTAAGGTGAGCGGATCCAGGCGCACTGGCGTCCGCATCCCCAGCTTCCCTCTAACAGGGAGCCTGCCCACGACGGCCATTCACAAATGCCTGGCATGGCCCTGCTAAAGGGATAGCGGCGTTGCGGCCGTTGCTCGCACATGTGGCGTTAGAGCGGGAACTAAGGTGAGTTTTCAGGCGGCCTGGGGGGGTTTACACAGCGGGGCATCCCAAATCTGGATGCCCCTGGGGGGAGCTTGCATGCCTGTCCTGGAGTCTCAGATTCCAGGGTTTTGGTCCACTTTATGTTTCAATATTTTCTAAGTATGTCACACACCCCGCTTCAAGACATTCATTACATGTGGGTTATACTGACCTATAGATGGCGATATTGCAGAGATGTAAAGGAAAAAAGAGAGCCCCTCCCGGTCCATAAATACCTGGGACCTCCCACTCATTACCCAGTTTTTCATCTCTGCAGACGGCGAGCAAGTCAGAAGATGATGTCTCCTCCTTGCACAGGGGGATTTCAGGTAGCCGGGATGACTCTCGGCCCGCTATTTCTCTATTTCTGCCCGGATCCCTGTTTTGTGTTACCCTGCCTCCCAGCCTAGGCTGCTGGTCCGGGTGAGGGTAGATGGCACCCTAGGTGCGTAGGAGCTGATGCTCCACCGTGAGACCCTATACTAGAGGGTAGGCGGTTAACCGGGTTGGTGACCCCGGTTTGGGATGCCCTGTCCCTTCCCCTTATACCCTGGGTGGGTTTCCCCACTCCGGATGCCCTTCTCCTTAGAGGAGGGGGGGGCGGCGGCCCTTATCCCGTATCAGGTAGTTTATTTTTTATTAAGTGTGTGTGTGTGTGTTCTGGTGCACTCGTTACTGTTGTACTGTCTTTGCTGACCGGCGCCGGCCCTTGCGTGTGGCTGTGTCGGGGGAGCTTCTCCCCTCCGGTGATTTGTGTGTAGGGGGCGGGCCGGGCGTTCGGTGTGACGCCGCGGCCCGCCTCTGTGCGGCTGGCGCCGCTGCGGAGCCCGGTCTCAGGCCGGGAGATGTGCTGTGTGGTGGAGGAGGGGGGGCGGAGCAGGGCACGACGCGCAAACCGCGCTGGCCACGCCCCCCTTCTCCTCTCAGTCGTCTTCCTCTCTCCGCGTGGTGCCACCTCTGACTCCATTTTGGCGCTGTGAGTGGCCCTGTGGGCCTTATTTACTTGGCTTCTAATATATGTATATTTCATTGTGTATATATATATTTTACTTATGGGTCTGATTATGCTGATCAGGGTTTTATTTTGTGTCTTCCAGGTGGACCTACATTGGTTAATTAGGGGGGTTCTCCCGGTCCTAGGGTCCCTGGGTTCATTTGGGCCTTATTGTAAATCCTCCCACTTGGGACATTAAAGGGGCATACCGGGTTGCTTATATGCATAATTCCCTTGGTCATTGCGACTGCCTATAAGTTCACCGTATGGAGGCATCCCCGAATACTGGGCTTGGGCTCCCCTTGGGGCAATCCCGGAAGTGTATGGGGTGTGGGGTATCCCTTACGGGGGATGATCTGTTCATTTGTGTACCATGTGCGCAGCAGACTATTACACGGCAGTCCGGACCCCAGGCGTCTGGTTCAGCGCCGCTGGTCTCTTCTACCCCTCCCCGACTGATCCGTGCCCCATGTGACATGGTCATGGGTGGGGAGTCTCAATCTGAGGTGTGTGCCAGATTGGCCAATCTTGAGAAATTATTTTCTAGTGCGGTTGCCAGAAAGGCCCCGGCTAAGAGAAAGCACTTGTCGCCGGCTGTCGACTTTGATTAGTTTGATTCTCTGGACTGGTCTGATTACTCCCCGTTAGAGGAAGGGGAGTTATTTGAGGATTCAGATTATTCGGACGATCAGCAGTATGTTGGCGCTGATACCGAGCGAGGGCTGGGGGATTCCTTGGATACCCCTAAGGTTCTGGCTCAGATGTTTGAGGTTCTGGCTATTTCTCCTCCTGAGGCGGCTCCTCCGCAAAAGGGGGAGTTTTTTTTTAGGAATCTAGGCCGCGCTTGGAATTTCCTAATCAAAAGCATTTTGATGGCATTATTACTAAGGAATGGGAGAGGCCTACTCGGCTCCCAGGTGTTCCTCCGGGTTGGGATAAAAAAATATCCTTCTTCGTTGGATGCGGTAAAGCGTTGGTCGTCTCCTCCTGAGGTGGATGCCCCGGTTTTGGGGTTGTCCAACACCGCTGTTTTGAATTCTCCTGATTGTTCCACTCTTAAAGATGGTGAGGATAAACGCATTGACCAGATGGCTTGTCATGGTTTTGCCGGTGTTGGGTCGGCCTTGCGGCCTGTTTGTGCTTCGGTGCTGTTAGTGGTAGCTACCAGGTCGGTTGTCAGGGACCTGTTGACTGCTTCCGGGTATCACGCTCTGGGTCCTCTAATGATCCGCTCAGGTAACTCCAGTCCTCCGGGTAAGCCCTCAACCCCCAATCTCCGCAGCCAGCTTCACCTGTAGGGGCCCCCGCTTGCCGGGACGCAGAATACGCCTGCCCGGGATCGGTTGCCCCCAGGACTTCAATGGCTCAAAGGATGGAGGCTTACTGTTCGGAGGTCTGAAGAACCAGTGGCTGGGAGCGGTATAGAGAGAGCCCAATAGCTAGAGCGTATAGCGGAATTCCAGACAGGCTAAGGGTCGGCACCGGGTGTTCAGAGATGGCTGCAGTACAAACGGAGGAGGCAAATCGTGGTCAAGGTTCAAAGCAGAGGTCGGCAACGGAAGTTCAGATCAAGGTTGGTCGGTTCAGGCAAGGGTCGGCAATGGGGTTTCAGATCAAGAATGGTCGGTTCAGGCAAAGGTCGGCAACGGGGTTTCGGATCAAGAATGGTCGGTTCAGGCTAAGGTCGGCAACTAGATCAATCACGATACACAGAAACGAAAGGCTAGGTTCAAGGCGCTATCACAGGCACTGAGCAACTGACAAGATGAACCTTTATAGGGACGGACATAATTGGGGATGGGGGAAATATATATGTGATTGGTGCACACTGGAAAGCCTAACCTGATAGGGTTTCAGTACCTGCCCTTTAACTTAACTTCCTCCGGCGGCCGCGCTGACAGCAGCGCCGCCGGAGGGAATATGAAGGACGTGCACGCGCGCGAGCACGAGAACTGCCAGAGACGCTGACAGAGGAAGAAGCAGCGGAGGGAGGCGCGCTCACAGCCGCGCTCGCAGCCGCCCGGCGCGGCCGGGCATGAGAGGCGGAGGCGGCGCTGGAACGGGGTGCAGGTAGGTACATCGTGACACCGGGCTAGATCCGGCTAGTGACGAGTTTATTGGTCTTAAACGGTGTGAATTGTTTTTGTGATTTTTACTAGCCGCCTTGGATGACACATTGGTGATGTGTGGCAGAACGTCGGCCTTGCTTGTGGCTATTCGGCGTTCGGTTTGGTTGCGCCAGTGGGCTGCTGATTTTGTGTCCAAGAAGTCGCTTACGGCTCTTCCCTTTGTGGGGTTGCGGCTCTTTGGAGAGAAATTGGATTCGGTCGCCAAAGGCGGTAAGTTACCTCAACGCAGGAAGCAACGTCGTTCCTTTCGGGGGCGGCTTCCTTTACTCCTTCCTTTCGTGGGGCCAGAGCTGGCAGAGGATTGGCTTTCTCCTCACCCAGAGGTGATTCCTGGAATAGGGGCAGGGGATGTGCCCGTCCAGGATACAATTGGGGCTCTAAGCCCAAAGCCGCTGCCAAGCCAGCTCAGCAATGAGGGGGCGCCCTCACCCTTGTGGGTGGGGGGACGGCTGCGACACTTCTCCCAGGTCTGGGACCAGGAGGTCTCGGACAGATGGATCCAGGAAGTGGTGTCTTCCAGCTACAAGCTGGAGTTCGAGTTCCGGCCCCCTCCCAGATTCTTCAGGTCTCGGGTGCCTGCGGACCCTCTGGACGCGCAGGGGCTCCGGGCGGCGGAAAAAAATCTTCTGGATATGGCTGTCATGTGCCCGGTGCCTCCCTCGAACCGGGGCCGGGGCTTTTATTCCAATCTGTTCACGGTACCCAAGAAGGACGGCTCTGTTCGGCCCATCCTGGATCTGAAGATTCTCAACAGGTTCGTCCGGCCGCGGAAGTTCCGCATGGAAACGCTGCGTTCAGCTATTTACTCTCTTCGTCAAGGGGACTTCATGACGTCCATAGACATCAAGGATGCTTACCTGCATGTTCCGATCTTTCCGGCGCACCAGAGATTTCTCAGGTTCGTGGTGGAGGACCAGCATTTTCAGTTTGTGGCCCTTCCTTGCAGGCTTACCTCGGCTCCAAGGGTTTTCACCAAGGTGCTGGCAGGGGTGATGGCTCTCCTCAGAGCCCAGGGTATCCGCATCGTGCCATATCTGGACGATCTTCTCATTATGGCGTCTTCCTTCAGCCAAGCGGAATTAGACACCAGGACTGTGGTATCCACTCTGGAGAGATTCGGTTGGGTGATCAACTACCCCAAGTCCTCCCTTTCTCCGTCCAGGGTAGTGTCTTTTCTTGGAATGTCTCTGGATCCTTCTCAGACCAGGGTGTTTCTTCCTCAGTCCAAGGTTCTCTTGATTCAGGAGTTGGCTCGGCTTCTCCTGTCCGTCTCTCGTCCGGCCATCAGGCTGGGGATGAGGCTGGTGGGATTGATGGTGGCTTCCTTCGAGGCGGTTCCTTTTGCTCAGTTTCACACACGGACGCTCCAGCTCCTTCTGTTGGCGGCCTGGGACAGGTCTCCACTGTCGCTGGATCAGCCATTCCTGATGACCCCCCGGGTTCGGCGCTCCCTTCAGTGGTGGCTGGATCCGATCAATCTGGTGAGGGGCAGATCCTTTCTGACTCCTTGTTGGGAGACGGTCACCACGGATGACAGCCTGTAAGGATGGGGGGGTTTCTGGAAGGATCGTCAGTTTTAGGGTCTGTGGGGGCCTCAGGAGGCTCACGAGCCCATCAATGTTCTGGAACTGAGAGCCATCAGGTTGGTTCTGTTTCACTTGACTCATCAGTTGCAGGGCTTGCCGGTTCAGGTTAGGTCGGACAATCGGACAGCGGTCGCCTACATCAATCACCAGGGAGGGACTCGCAGCAGGAGTGCCCTCAGGGAGGTGTCTTTGATTCTGGCCTGGGCGGAGAGCCATGTCCCGTGCATTTCGGCAGTTTACATTCCGGGAGTGGAGAACATGGAGGCGGACTCTCTGAGCAGGTTCTCATCTCGCCGGGGGAAATGGTCTCTCAGCCCCAAGGTGTTTCGCTCAATTTGCCTCACGTGGGGGTCTCCGGAGGTGGACCTCTTTGCCTCTCGTCACAATCACAAGCTTCCGGCATTTGTGTCTCTCTCGCGGGATCCACTGGCTCTGGCAGTGGATGCCATGTCTCTGAACTGTGTGTTGCCCAAGCTGGTCTTAGAGGGCGCGTCAGCAATCCTGGTGGCTCCAAGGTGGCCAAGACAGGTTTGGTTCGCAGACGTGGTAAGGTTGGCAGAGGATCAGTTCGCTCTGCCCCTGCTGCCGGATCTGCTCACACAGGGTCAACTACTTTACCCCTTTTTACCAACGCTGGCTTTGACGGTGTGGCTGCTGAATCCTCCATCTTGAAGGAGGAAGGTCTTTCCGATGCTGTGATTCGGACTCTTGTTAGCGCTAGGAAGCGGTCTTCCTCTACCATCTACTATAGGACTTGGAGGTCTTATATTGATTGGTGTGAGGTCAGGGCATTGCCTTGTAGGGTGTTTTCTACTCCCAGAATTCTGGAGTTTCTTCAACATGGTCTGGACCTGTGGCTCCAGCATAGTACTTTGTAGGGGCAGGTTTCTGCCCTGGCGGTTTTCTTTCAAAGTTCTTTTGCTCTTCATCCTTTGGTTAAGACTTTTTTCCAGGGGGTTACGCATGTGCGGCCTCCTAGGAAGCCTTTGCTCCCAGTTTGGGATTTGAATTTGGTTCTTTCTGCTCTTCAGGGTCCTCCTTTTGAGCCTTTGCATGATATTGCTTTGTCTTCGCTTACGCAGAAGGTGGCATTTTTGGTAGCTATCACTTCTGTTCGGCGCGTCTCTGAGTTGGCGGCTTTGTCCATTCAGGCTCCGTACTTTGAGAGGCATCAGGACAAGGTGGTTTTCGGTTTCAAGCCGGATTTCCTTCCTAAGGTGGTTTCTGCCTTTCATCTTAATCAGGACATTGTTCTGCCCTCCTTGTGTCCTAAGCCCAGCAATGACAAGGAGAGGGTCTTGCATTCCTTGGATGTGGTTCGCTGTGTGAAGTACTATTTGGTTGTTACGTCTTCCTTTCGTAAGATGGATGCTTTTTTTGTGGTGCCCTCCGGGCCCAGGAAAGGTTTGGCGCCCGCCAAGTCTTCCATTAGTAAATGGATTTGTCAGGCCGTTGTTGGGGCCTATTCTGCCAAGGGGAAGGTTCCCCCTTTTCGTGTTACTGCTCATTCTACTCGTGCTGTTGGGGCGTCCTGGGCTTTTCAGCACCAGGCCTCTGTTGAGCAAGTTTGTAAGGCCGCTACTTGGTCTTCTGTTCACACTTTTTCCAAGTTTTATAAGGTTGATGTGCGGGCCTCAGCGGATGCTGTTTTTGCCTGCAAAGTTCTGCAAGCTGCAGTGGTTTAAGTTGCGCTTTATTGCCTTGTTTGGATCCCCGCCCTTTATGGACACTGCTATTGGATGTCCGACATGTAATGAATGTCTTGAAGCGGGGTGTGTGACATACTTAGAATAATACCATTTTGTGAATACTCACCTGTAAAATGGGTATTATAAGTATGTCACACACCCCACTTCACCCTGCCCTTCTTGTATTCTGGATTCTTTATAGGGTGAACTTTGCGTTGTTATGACTTATATTTGGCTCTTCCTGGTCCCTTACTTTACTGCTATCTTTATACTGGGTAATGAGTGGGAGGTCCCAGGTATTTATGGACCGGGAGGGGCTCTCTTTTTTCCTTTACATCTCTGCAATCGCCATCTACAGGTCAGTATAACCCACATGTAATGAATGTCTTGAAGCGGGGTGTGTGACATACTTATAATACCCATTTTACAGGTGAGTATTCACAAAATGGTATTTTTTATTTTGAGTTTTCAGCAATACAGATATGCAAGTTATGTAGCCAATTCAGCCATCCCGCGCAGGGGAGGTAGAAAAGTTCTAGATCTATATTACACAAAATTGTATTTTGACAGTACTATTATCTTTGACGATTTACAAAATATATAAGGTAAAGGTAAAACAAGGAAAGTACAGTGTACTTGGTCATGTGACCTTTATGTTAGGTGAGTTGAGGTGTTCCTTGGGCTACCGAACATAGCTAAGTTCATAGACAGGAAAAGACAGTTGAAGACGTTTGACACCATGGTGTTCCAGAAAAGGAATTAAGGAGCAAGTTCAGAAGATCAAGGTAAAGAAGAAAGAGGTACTGGGGGGGGGGGGGGCAGGGAAGGGGGGGAGGAGTTTGTCGCTCCCGCGCTCCACCAGCCATCACAGGTAGTCTTTAAAACACCCGCAAGGGCTCACCAGGCCAAGCAAACCATATCCAGAGTTCCCATATCAAGAGGAATTTGTCGTGGGAGTCGGTCAGGATACTGGATAGTCTCTCGTTGATAACATTTGGTCCACTTTAAATGGGAGGGTTTAGAGGTTTATGGTCCACCAAGACATAATGTAACGCTCTATGCTGCATTCTCTCCCCAGCGGTGTCCAGTGGGGAGGCGGTGGGCTCGCTCGCTTCTCTGGATGGGAGCACGTTCCTCCTGTGCGCTCGGAGCGGAAGGCTTTATCTCGCTGATACACGACAGCCCGGCATCGCTGGCAAGGGAAGCGTGGCCCCAACTGGCGCCTGTAGCGGCCGCTGGATTTCCACAGTGAGGGCCCAGCACCAGGATGTCCTGTCTGCCATTGCCAGCCTTTCCTCTGACGGACACATTGCGATCACAGACCCCCGGGACCTCCGTGTACCTCTGAAATGTGCGATGGGAAACCTGCCTGAGCCAATGGCATCTGAGGACCTTCTGTGTATCCAATGGGCACCAAGAATGGCCGACTGCGTCTCTATCTCAGGTACGGTGGAAGCGGGGGCTCTTTTGGGAATGTACGTGGTGTTCGGGCTGCCCTAGGCACATTCAGTGCTTGCTCCCCCCTTTGGTCGTGTCAGGTCACGGCCTGCACATGGGCCAGTCCCCTAGCATAAGTATCTGGATTGGATGGAGCACTAGAGTTACCCCCAAACCACATCCCATGTGAATGGCCGCACACTAATCAGATAATATACAATTATTAAAAAATGTTTTATTAAATGCAAGAGCAATGTAGTCCAAACAAACAAACAAAAATGCAAGACAAAGTTAAAACACATAGACCTTGATTCACAAAGAGTTGAAAAAAACTCTCATGGTAGTAATAAATTAAATTTATGATAAAAAATCTAGAGAAGCTCACTGTTGGTGAATCACCAGATAAGAAGACATTGAAAGTTGACCTGCTGCAACATCTAAATGGAAATGGACAGGCACATGGGGCAGATTTCAGGTGAGCCCCTTGCTGCCTTATTATTGTCATTGCCTGGATTGTCCCTTTAAACAAACGTCCCCCTCAGTCTACAAATCCCCTTTAGCTCCCTAAAATTTATAAGAGTTTTTTTTAACTGTAGCGGAAACGCCAGCTTCCCCTGCAGGTGGCCTACAGTTGCGTAATGGGAAATGCACCCCTCAGCTCTTTGTGCACTAAATGTAAATGTTCCTCTTTGTATCATAACATAACTTACAGCTTACTGCAAGTTTTGGTAGACTTGAAAGTGAAGCAAAACCCATGCGAAACGGCCCTGGAATGTGAAAGATACCAGGGCCGGTCGCTAACCTACCCCTAGTGGGATGCCCTGCTGTGTAACACCCCTGGGGGTCACCGGTATACTTACCTTGACCGGCGGCTCCCGCGACTGCAACCGCCAGGCGCCGCAGCTTCCCTGTAGCTGTGCCCGCTCCCAGCCTTTCCTGAAAGCCGGGGGTTCAGCCAGCTGGGACCTGATGCAGCCTGCCACCTTGTGAACCAGCCAATCAGTGATTTGAATAGGGCCGGGTGGAAAACCCCAGTTTTGATGAAAACCGGGTTACCGCCAAGCCGGCAGCAACGGCCAGCTGCACGGTAAAGGCGTAGGAACTTGCCGATCCAACGCCGTGGCCCTTGCATGCACCGATGGGTAGGCAGGTCGGTACGTTTCTGTACCTATCCCGGGGTTTCACACAGCGAGGCATTTCAAATCTGGAACCAAAACTCAGGACTTTCACTTGGGGATGCCCTTACGTGCTATACCCCTGTTTGCTTGCCTCATCCATGCTTCCACGGTGTTCTTAATCGAACCCCAGCCCAGCCACACGGTCACTTCTGGCCAATCAGGTGTGCATTCCATTATGCCTTTGCTTTGCTAAACTTGGAGTGGCAAGCACAGCTGAATGGCGAGTGCACCGCTGGCGGCAGCCCCACTCTTCAGGGTGTACCCGCACCAGGCTTTTCTGAATGGCTCAGGTGGGTATGCAGAGATAAAGGGGAGCTGGAAAGCAGTCGTGTCGTAGGATCGACAGAAAGGTAAGCTTTTTCGGCTGATCCCGGCGGTGTCACACAGCCCCAGTCGGGATGCCCCACAAAGAGGAAAACCACCGGCCCGGATGTCTTGTAGACTTTAACTTGGTGGTTACTCCACTTTTTTTAATGTATTTATATTTCATAGTGAATGGCAATAGGTCTGTAACTGATGTCATTCATCCAGACAATGGTAAAGCCGTAGTAATAATTCAAGGCACCTGATTGGCCAGAAACGATCGTGTGGGTGGGCTGGGGTTCGATTCAGAACAGGGTGGAAGCATGAATTAGGCAAGCAAACGGGTATAGCATGTAGCACAAGCTAAAGTCCTGAGTTTTGATTCCGCTTTATTCCTCCTCATATATCAATACGAAAGCAATGTATCGGTGACGGACGGACAGATTTACTTGTAACTAACCTCCCCGGCTCCTTTCTCCCTCTTCAGGGTTTGGCGGCAACGTTCAGATCTTCGACACGCAGTCTTGGGATGGGACGCCGAAAGAGAGGGAGGCGCTGTTCACTCATAGGGGTCATTCCATGATGGGGGCGTGCGATGGCGGCGGCGCTCCGCGGGTCACCTGTCACTCATGGCATCCGTGGAAGGAAAGGACTCTTCTGTCGGCAGCAAGTGACAGCTCGTTACATATCTGGGACTGGTTGGACTGTCGTCCTCGCCTTTTGTAACCAACTCACAGGCCCGCATTGTCCCCAAACCTGTTTCTCTCCGCTCTTTCATGGAGTACATAGGTGCCATGTTTAAAGGGACATTCTAGGCTTCCTGCTCTGTGATGCTGGCTGTCAGGGGCCACATCTTTCTCTCAGTCTGCTTTATATTCCCAGTTTGGACAGCCGCTACAGTAATAGAGGACATGGTCACCCTTTGTTCAGGGTCCATGCGCATGCACGAGCAGCGGATGCATCCCCACTATCCTTTTGTGATCCATTTGTGAATGGCTGGAGCAGGCACACTCCCTGGTAAAGTCTAGCAGGGGATGCGGCCGCCAGTGAGCACGGATCCGCTTGCATTAGACTAGCTCCTGGACTGGGGGCGGTTTGGGGTGGATTATACCTTGCCGTCCGTGCAGTACTTCATATTGCAATGCTAGGTGCCAGGGAGTCATGACACTGGCAGGGAGACAAACAACTACATTGCCAACCTGTAACGGGGCAGCACTGAGCATGGCAGCACAGAATCAACTAAGTGCAGGGCTGTCAGGGCGGGGGTCCAGAAATCTGGCACCGAGGTCTGCATTCGGACCCTGGTCCGCCAGTTGAGTACCGCTGCTCTAGCAGGTCGCGTGCCTGCGCCAGGCATTTGCGGATAGCCGGAGCGGGCACGCTCCCTGTTGGAGGGTAGTGGGTGATGCGGCTGCCAGTGCGCTCGGATCTGCTCGTATTAGATGAGCTCCTGGACTAAGGGTCTGGAGCGGATCCGCGCATGCTGATTGGACAAGTGGTCGTGCATTCGTCGTAGGACCAGGAAGAGGTGAGTTAGTTCAGGCGACATGGGGGGTTTCACACAGCGGGGCATCCCCGATCGGGCAAGGACAAAACCCCAGGATAGTCAAAATCCTGGATTTTGGTCCACTTTAAGAGTGACCGCATTCCTCTCTGCTCATGATCTGTCTGTGCAGCTTACTGGGCCTAGCAGCTCATGGCCTGTTGTAGGGCCGGACAGGAACAGTAAGGTCCGGTGCTGATTTTTGGCAGTGGTCCACCCCAACACTGGCCATCCATCAAGGAACAGACTTTCCAAATAATGCCTATTCAGGCAATAACATTTCCGATCACACCCTGATTTTGAACCTTTCCTTGATCTGATCTATAGTATGTGTTGCCTTATTTTTTTTTAGATGTATAAATAGTGATCCTCAGCACTCGCAATGGCTTGAGGATATTGGCATCGCTCCCATCAAGAACGTGACCTAGTAAAGAAAGTAAAGTCAGCGCATTTGCTGTTTCTACATTTTCTCAGGGATGTGTTTGTGCTGTTTGTGCAGATTATGCTCCGTGATCGGCGACCTTTCAGTGACACGTCCAAAATCCAACCTTCCATCCACAATGCAGCAATGCCGGGGCTAAAAATTAACTAAAGATATATATATATATTCTAGTTACGTTTCCTTCCTGTAGTTGTGGTGTGTGTGTGTGTGTGTATAGATATATATATGAGAGAGAGATATGAGAAAGATAAATAGAGACATAAAGAGGGAGAGAGAGATATTGAGAAAGAGAGATATTGAGAACAGGGCCGTATTTAACATTAGGCAACTCTAGGCCTGTGCCTAGGGCGGCCAGTTGCATAGGGCGGCCTCTCTGCAGCAATAAAATGTAATTTTACTTGTTATAGCTGCCGCCCGCCCGCCCACACCCGAAACTGCCCCTCCCCCAAAGTACAATGGGGCCGATTCATATGCTAATACCTGTGAAACGCTGCCTCCTGCCACATGTACATAGACCCGTTTTCATGGGGGGGGGGGGCATGCCAGCAATGTTTTAAATGTCATTGTAGTGCACTGATGGAGGAAGTGGGCTGCCAGCCCAACATTTGCCTCCAATACATGTACAGTCATTTTGAACTTATTTTTTGGTTGTTTGATTTCACAGACCCTCTTCTCTCTCTCTCTCCATCTATCTAGCTTCACTGTCTGTCTTATCTCTCTCCCTCACTCTGGCCATTTATCTATCTACCTATCTCTCTGCCCATCTATTATCCAACCATCCATCTATCTCTGTCTATCTTTCCCTCATCTATCTATCTATCTATCTCATCTATCTTATTATATTATTATATTATAGAGAGAGATGTAAAGATAGTTAGATAGATTGAGAGAGGGATAGATAGATTGAGAGATAGAGAGATATATATAGATAGAGAGAGAGAGAGAGAGAGAAAAACATAGAGAGGGATAGAGAGAGAGAGATAAAGTGTGGTGGAGGCCCCAGATACAGTACTTTTTTTTTCATTTACTGATTAGTGGTTGTCTGGCACGCGCCTACTTACTGGAACATCAGATCGAGTCCCTTGTGCGGGTGCGTGCTGCTCGGGAACTCCTGCTTTGCCATTCTGGGTGGGGGGTAGTGTAGTCGCCCGGCTGGTTCCCTGCATTGAGATGCCAGCGGCTGTGCTTGGTGGCTTATGTGCAGTGACAGCTCTGCACCCATCACTGTAGCGTTGCTGGCGGCGGCTTTGCTGATCTAGACTCTCCATCCTGCCCTGTGGTGGCTTTGGCTGCAGGTTTGAAAAAAAACAAAAAAAGGCTTGCCCAGGCGTGCCCCCACTGCCACCGATAGCTTTGTTGCCGGGCCCGTCAGACCAAAAACTGAAAAGCCTCCTGGACCAGACCATAACCTAAAGGTTGGTGAAGGCCCCCTTTGCCGTGCAAGTGGTGGAGGCCCCGGGGCTCACGTCCCCATCATAATCCGGCTCTGTATACACTCACTTCCCAGATCTTGGTAAAGTCAAGTGTCGTGAATTATTAGGATAGAATGGATAAATTAAGATATTTTCCCATTGCATGGCACGGCCTGCTTCATGAAGTCATTACATCTAGGTAATCCGCCACAAGGTGGCGCAGTGTACTGCAGAAGAGTTGTGGCTCCTCCTGGTACCATATAAAAATGGAATCCACATAGATTTATCCAGTTTTTCCTCTGCAGTGATTCTGCGAAGATAGAAGATGGCTCTCTCTATTGCGCAGGTGAGCTGGGCAACCATGCCTGCGGCCCTGCATATCTGTTTCCACCCGTTTCCATACCCTCTGCGCCTCCCAGACTCGGCTGTCGGATCGGGTGAAGGTAGAGGAGCACTAGGGTCAAGTGCTGAAGGAGCGCTGCTACAAGCCGCAGACCCTGTACCACAAAGAATAGCCTGCCATAGGCTTTATGGTGAGCCTACAAGGGATGTGGAGTTCCTGTCCTAGCTGCTGAGGGGGTGAGTGTTTTGGGGAGTTTTTGGAATGTTTTCTGGGCTCCCTACATTGGTTTGGGCTTCGCCGCTACCTGCTCGCTCCGCCGCAAATCCCCCACCAAAGGGTAGACGGTTCACGCCATGGTGGGCCTTATGGGATGCCCTGCCCGCATTACGTGTGCCTATCACCCCATATCCCTCAGTGGGTTCCCTTATGGATGACCGTTGACTCCCCTCGTTCCTCTGAGTCCCTTAGGGGAAGGGGGGGGTGATATATATATATATATATATATATATATATATATATATATATATTGTGTTATGTGGCACCATTTGTTATCATGCTCTCGCTTATGCGGAGCGCATTATGCAGCGATCTCCGTTTAAATTGGTTGCCCTGTTTTCTTTTAATCTGATACCGCGCTCTTGTACACCGCTCTGCATATGGCGGCGACATTTACCTCAGGCGCTACGGTGCAGTCATTGGCTGTTCAGTTCACGTGGGCGCGTCTTTTCGCACTCTTCGGAGGGAGGCGGGCGGGGCGAGTGACGCTTTTTGCGTCACTCCTCCGCGGCCCGCCCCTCGAGGTGTATGTGGGCACCATCTTGTCTCGGTGGTGCTGCGTGGCTGGCGTCTCCGTATTTCGCGGTCTGTAAGTGCCCTCGCGGGTTATCTTTTCTTAATACTCCTACGTTATATAAATGTCTTAAGGGATCCTCTCTTTTGTCTTTCAGGCCTATAGAACTAGTGGTTTCTCCCGGCCTTTACATTTGAGGGAATTTTTTTTTTTTTAATACCATAAATCCTCCCACTTCCCTTGCGGTGCATTGGGGGCATCCCGCGTTTGCTCTAGCATTATTCCCAACTGGCCACTTGAGCCACGATAATCACCATATGGAGGCTTCTCAAGACAATGAGTCCAGGGTTCCTTCGGGACAAGGCCGGTTCTGTACTGATTGTGGGGTTTCCCCTGTACCTTGTGACTTCAAGGTCTGTCTTTCCTGCGCCCAGCAGACTGTTGCGCGGTTGTCTGGGATGCCCCTTCTGGGGGCTGTGTCCCCTGAGGCTTATGGCCCTACAGCCCAAATGGCCACTTGAGCCACGATAATCACCATATGGAGGCTTCTCAAGACAATGAGTCCAGGGTTCCTTCGGGACAAGGCCGGTTCTGTACTGATTGTGGGTTTCCCCTGTACCTTGTGACTTCAAGGTCTGTCTCTTCTGCGCCCAGCAGACTGTTGCGCGGTTGTCTGGTATGCCCCTTCTGGGGGCTGCGTCCCCTGAGGCCTTGCCTACTACCCCTCACTTGCATACAGCTCTGGTTGTGGCGCACGCTAGCGGGGATGCTCAATCTGATTTTGCTACTAGATTGGCCGATCTGGAGAGGCGGATGGGCGGTTCTGACCCGCACAAAGCCGTTGGCAAGACACGGCATTTGATTGATAATGTGTATGTTTGCCCTATGACTTCTGATGCGATGGATGACATTGTTGGGTTTTCCCCTGAGGGGGAATTATTCTCTGAGTCTGATTCTGAGGATCAGAATAGGTACTTGGATGATCCCATGACGGGGTCCAAGTCTGGGGATGCAGCTGATACTGACAGGCTGCTAGCCCATTTTGCTCCTCCGCAGCAGCAGGGAGAATTATTTTATGCTGCCTAACCATGCTGGGAGTTCCCCGCACAGGCACATTTTAACAATCTCGTTTCCCAGGAATGGGAGAAGCCTAGTAAGCTTCCTGGTGTACCTAAAAGCTGGGATAAGAGGTATTCCTTTCCTCTGGAAACAGCTAAATTATGGTGTTCCCCACCCGAGGTTGAGGCACCAATACTTGGACTATCTCATACCTCTGTGGTGCACTCACCTGACACTACCTCTTTAAAAGATGTGGAAGACCGGCGCATTGATCAGCTGGCCTCTCATGGTTTTGCCTGTGCGGGGACCGCACTGCGCCCTGTGTGTGCATCTGCTATTACAACTGTTCTGATCAGAAGATTGATCAGAAGTGACTTAGAGGGCGGTTCTGCGGCTTGTGGCAGAGATGTATTTAACTGGCTTATGTATTGTGAGGAATTTACTTCATATGTTCTTGCTGCCCTGGAAGATGCCATTAGAATGTGCGGCAGAACGTGACATCTGAAGATGAATAACCCATGTGTAAGGATATCTTTCGGAACGGGACGTGATGTATACTCATAATAACAATTCTACAGGTGAGTAATCACAGAATTGTATTATATGTGAGGTGTTTTTTACTGTGTGGATGATGTCAGCGAGGTCACGTGAGCGCCGTTTTTGCGCTCTTCGGGGGGGGGGGCGGGGGCGGCGGATGACGCGTATCGCGCCGTTCTCCCGTGGTCCGCCCCTCAAGGTTCCTCTGCCGGCGCCATCTTGCCTTTGTTGTGCGTCTGGGGCCCTCCTCATCTCTAGGCTGCGACGGTGATTTCTGACTGTGTCGCGTCCTCTGGTGGCTGGCAATCCTTCTCCTGCTTGGTCCGTGAGTCCCCTCTGGGTTTTTTTTGTTGTACTTGGGGCATGGGCTGCGGGATGCTTATGTATTTTTCTTATGTCTTTCAGGCAGGGACACCCGTGGGTTGTGGTTTCTCCCGGTCCTGCATCCCTTGGGGGGGACATCCCGGGGTGGGCTTTAATTAGCCATTACCCTGTGCTGGCATATTGCGCCTGTATTAATTACCATATGGAGGCTTCTGGGGATAACCTCCTTTGGGACAATCCCGGCTGTGTTCCATGTGTGGGGTATACCCTATTAGTAATGACGTCACGGTGTGCGGGCCGTGCGCACATGCTGTCCTTGCGCTTCAGTCTGGGCTGCCTGCTTCTCTCCCAAGCTCTGCGCCCCCTTCGGCATCGCCTACCCCGCCGCTCCTGCATTTAGCCCCCAGTGTAGGGGGTTCTAGCAGGGGGTCTCAATCTGATCTGGCACTTCGTGTGGCCAGCATTGAAAAACAGCTTGCCAGGCCTGTTCCACATAAGGCCTCTAGCAAGAAGCGGCACCTGGCTCCCATGCCTGCACGGTTTACTGAGGAGCAAGAGGAAATTGATCTTTTTAATGACCGTTACTCTCTAGAGGAGGGGGAGCTTTTCCCGGGCTCTGATTCCTCTGGGGACCAGCAGGTGGGCTGCGACAGTGATCCTGGGTCTGAGTCTGAGGATTCCTGGTTCCCTGAGGACACTGCTAATCTATTGTCTCACATTTTTGAAATATTGCACATTGTCCCCCCTGAGATGTCTAAGAGGAAACAGGGTGAGCTTTTTCGTACTGTTAAGCAGCATCTGGAGTTCCCTGAGCAGAGTCATTTCACTAATTTGGTGCTCAAGGAGTGGAAACATCCTAGTAGATTGCCCGCGGTGCCCAAGGGGTTGGATAAGAAATACCCATTTCCTGCTGAACTGGTTAACGTCCCCCCGAGGTGGACGCTCCCGTTCTAGGGCTGTCCAACACCTCAGTCATGCCTTCCCCTGACACTACTACACTGGGGGACAGCGAAGACCGGCGTATGGATCCGCTGGCCTGCCATGCTTTTACATTTGTGGGGGCTGGGCTGCGTCCAGCCTGTGCCTCTGCCATTTACAGCCATTGCTCTTAAGAGACAGATAAATTGTCTCCTTGATGGCACTACAGCTGGTAGGGAGAAGTATAGGGCCCTCTTGCTTTGCTCTAAATTTGTTGCCTTTATCCTTACTGCAGAGGCAGACTCCCTAAGCAGGGGGACGTCTCGGCTGGGGGAATGGTTCCTCAGCAACAAGGTTATTCTAAGTATGTCACACACCCCACTTCAAACATTAATAATTACAATAGGGTTAACGCACCGCTAGGTGGCAGCATTGCAAAGAATCTCCAAAAAATTCAACAGGCCCCTCCCGGTCTATACATACCTGGTACCTCCCAAGAATCACCCAGTGTTGTTCTCTGCAAGGTGGCGACAAGACAGAAGAAAGAAGTCTCCTGCTTGCAGGTAGCCGGGGTATCCCCCCCCCCCCCCCCCCCCCCCCCCCCGTGGTCTATTTCTGCCCGGCTCTTGTTTGGTAGTATATTTGTTTACTGGCAGCCTCCCAGCTTCGGCTGTAGGCCGTGCAAAAGGTAGCCGGCACCCTTGGTGCCTAGGAGATTAGCTCCTCCGCTCGACCCTTCATTGCGGGGCATAGCGGGATTCCCGGAGTGGTGATCCGGATGTGGGATGCCCCCATTTAATAGTAAGTTAGCGGTTCAGGATGTGCCTAGCCCTGGGACCTTAGTTATTCCTCACTCCGGGGTGTGTGGCGCGCTTTGGGACCGGTGACATGGTTGTGTGAGTGTGGCTGCTGCGCTGCTGGTTTGTGAGGGCTTATGCGCTGTTTACTGTGGCGATTTTTGTTTGTGGATCTGCCTTGTGTGTCTTTATTTTCAGCTGCTGTTGGTGTGAATGGCGTCTCTCCCCTCAGGAGCCGGGGGGGCGGGGCCTCGCGGCGCGCTGCGCCGCGGTCCCGCCTGTGGCTGAGCGCCGTGCTCGGCGCTTGCAGCCTGGCGTGTCCGGCCTGCACAGGGGGGAACAGAGGGAGATGAGCGTGTGTGTGTGTGTTTTTGTGCGCACTTGGGACCGGCAGGTTGCTCCGCCGGTCCCGTCTTAGAGGCTGAGTGCGGTTCACTGTCTGCTTGCGCTGACGCCGCAGGGGGGCGGGACCGCGCGCTGATTGGCTGTCCTGGAGGGGCGGGGCCTTCTCGGCTCCCGCGCTCCCGGGGCTCGTCTTTCCCTCCCTCACTGTCACGGAGCGGTGTTCGGGCCGCCATCTTCTGCGGTGCCTCTCTGCGCTTGTGCTCTCTCTCAGGTAGGCGTTTTCTGATATCTTGCGGGGGATGTTTTTGGTCACATAAAGGTGGTGGCCTGGCCCCCCGTATTACGTCCCCTCCTTCTCCCGCCTCCTCGCTCCTGCACGTCTTTTTAAAGTGCTGGTTGTGTATTTTAACCATCTCCTTTTGTCTATGGTTAATGAGGGGGGGGGGGGGGGGGTTGTATGTTATGCTTGTATGTTTGTATAGGTTTTATTGTGCTTGGATTGACTGTTGTCCCTCTTCTTTTGTGTCTTTCAGATCCTGGGATCCCGTCTGGCAGGGCTCTCCCGGTCTTATATACCTGGCTTGTGGGGGGTGTTTTCATAAAACTATATATATATAAGGGTTTTTATGCTATTCCCCTGGGTCAGGATTTTTTGACAATCTTTAGACAATTGTTAGGTTATTAAGGGGCATCCCGGGTCGCGTACTGCATAAATCCCTGGGTTCTGCGAATACCATAAATTTCACCACATGGAGGCTGCCACAGATACCGGGAATGGTTCTTCGGGACAATCCAAGGTGTGCGGGGGTTGTGGGACTCCGCTCCAGGGAGATGATGTCATTTTGTGTATCCCATGTGCACAGCAGAACATTGCACGGCAGTCCAGTACTCCGGTGCCTAGCACTTCGTCAGCCGCGCCATCTCCCTCTCCCCCTCGCTTATTCCGGACCCCGTGTGACGTTGTCCTGGGCGGGGATTCGCAGTCTGAGGTATGTGCCCGTTTGACCAGCCTTGAGAAGCGGTTTTCTGCTATGGCCGCTCAGAAGGCTCCAGCTAAGCGGAAGCATCTGTCTCCGCCTCCGCCGGATTCAGATGAGGAAGTTGTGGGAGATCTGGATTGGTCGGATCGTCCCCTTGAAGATGGTGAGCTCATTGAGGAAGAAGATTCTGATGTTCAGCAGTTGCTGGGTACTGAGGGGGATCAGGCTGACGGCCTCCCTCTCGATTCCTCTACCATTCTGACCCAGATGTTTGAGGTTTTGGATTTGGATCCTCCGGTGGTTGCTCCTAGGCCTAAGGGTCAGCTTTTTGGGGTGTCCAAGCAGCGTTTGGAGTTTCCCAGCCAACAGCATTTTGAAGAAATTGTTTTCAAGCAATGGGAGCAACCTACACGTCTTGTTGGTGTGCCGTCTAGCTGGGATAGGAAGTATCCCTTCCCGGCGGATTTGATGAAGCGTTGGTCTGTCCCCCCTGAGGTAGATACTCCGGTCTTGGGACTGTCCAACACGGCGGTCGTGCATTCCCCTGACACGACTTCGCTCAGGGACGGCGAGGATCGCCGGGTTGATCAGCTTGCCCGTCATGGTTTTGTATGTGCGGGTTCGGTGTTAAGGCCTGTCTGTGCTTCGGCTCTTTTGACTTTTGCGGTCAGGTCTATTGTCAGGGACTTGGGTGTGGATCTCGAGCCTACCAGTGATGAGTCCCTTGCGCTTAAGCGCTGCGATTCTTTCTTGTCCTTTATCCTGGCCGCTCAAGAGGATGCCATGTTGATGTGTGGCAGGGCTACTGCCTTGCTGGTGGCTATCCGGCGCTGTGTGTGGTTGAGACAGTGGACGGCTGATTTTAATTCTAAAAGATCGCTCACGGCTCTGCCCTTTTTGGGTTTGAGGCTTTTTGGTGAGAGGCTGGATTCTGTTGCCAAGGGAGGTAAGTTACCTCAGCGCAAGAAATTTCGCCGTTCCTTTCGGGGGACGGTCTCTTTCAATCCGTCCTTTCGGGGAGCCGGAGCCGGAAGGGGTGCGGGCTCCTCGGCCCCCAGGGGCGCCAGTTGGAATAGGGGTAGAGGCCGTGGCCGTCCCGTTCGCGTCTGGGGTGCCAAGCCCAAGCCGGTTGCCAAGCCCACTCAGCAATGAGGGGGCGCCCTCACCCGTTCGGGTGGGGGGACGGTTGCAACTTTTCTCCCGGGTGTGGGACCAGGAGGTCTCGGACAGATGGATCCGGGAGGTGGTTTCGGCCGGTTACAAGTTGGAGTTCGAGTCCCGTCCTCCTCCAAGGTTCTTCAGGTCTCGGGTGTCTTTGGATCCTTTGGCCGCGCAGGGGCTCCTGGCGGCGGTAAGGAATCTTCTAGACTTAGCTGTCGTTTGCCCGGTTCCTTCTTCAGAGGTAGGGCGCGGGTTTTACTCCAATCTCTTCACTGTTCCCAAAAAGGATGGGTCCTTCCGTCCTATTCTGGATTTGAAGTTTCTCAACAGGTTTATTCGTCCCCGGAAGTTCCGCATGGAAACCCTGCGGTCTGCGATCGGTTCGCTTCGGCAGGGGGACTTTATGACGTCCATAGACATCAAGGATGCGTACCTGCACATTCCGATTTTTCCAGCTCATCAGCGGTTCCTTCGTTTCGTGGTGGAGGATCGGCACTTTCAGTTTGTGGCTCTTCCATTCGGCCTCACCTCTGCTCCGAGAGTGTTCACCAAGGTGTTGGCGGGGGTGATGGCCCTGCTCAGAGCTCAGGGGATTCGCATTGTGCCTTACCTGGACGATCTTCTCATCATGGCACCTTCCTTCAGTCAAGCAGAGGGGGACACCAGCACGGTGGTGTCTATGTTGGAGAGGTTCGGCTGGGTGATCAATTACCCCAAGTCCTCGCTGGTTCCGGCCAGGGTGGTGACCTTTCTGGGGATGTCGTTGGACTCCTGCCAGCACAGAGTGTTTCTCCCTCAGGCCAAGGTTCTGCTGATTCAGGAATTGGTCCAGCTGCTCTTCTCCCATCCTCATCCGTCCATTCGTCTGGGGATGAGACTGGTGGGGTTGATGGTGGCCTCGTTCGAGGCAGTTCCCTTTGCTCAGTTTCATACGAGGACTCTGCAACTTCATCTTTTGGCGTCTTGGAACCGGCGTCCGGAGTCGTTGGATCGGTCCTTCCGGTTGTCCCCTCGGGTTCGGCAGTCCCTTCTGTGGTGGTTGGTCTCGGACAACCTTCTGAAGGGCAGGTCGTTTCTGACCCCGCTTTGGGAAACTGTCACCACGGATGCCAGTTTGTCAGGCTGGGGAGGTTTTTGGAAGGATCTTCAGTTTCAGGGGCAGTGGGACCCTCAGGAGGCCCACTTGCCCATCAATGTTCTGGAATTGCGAGCCATCAGGTTGGTTCTGTCTCACTTGACGCATCATTTACAGGGTCTGCCGGTTCAGGTTCGATCAGACAATCAGACGGCGGTTGCTTACATCAATCACCAAGGAGGGACTCGCAGTCTGGGTGCCCACAGGGAGGTGTCTCTGATTTTAGTCTGGGCAGAGACTCATGTCCCTTGTCTCTCGGCAGTTTACATTCCGGGAGTGGAAAACACAGAGGCGGATTTTCTGAGCCGGTGTGCGTCCCGTCGGGGGGGGTGGTCTCTCCATCCCCAGGTGTTTCGGTCGCTTTGTCTCCGGTGGGGGATGCCGGAGGTGGATCTGTTTGCCTCTCGTCACAATCACAAGCTTCCATCCTTTGTGTCCCTGTCCCGGGACCCTCTGGCTCTGGCGGTGGATGCCATGGCCCTGAGCTGGAGGGACCTGGGGTTTCTTTATCTGTTTCCTCCGATTCCCATGCTAGGCAGGGTTCTGCGAAAGTTGGTTTTGGAGGGAGTTCCCGCCATTCTCGTGGCTCCAAGGTGGCCAAGGCGGGCGTGGTTCGCGGACATCGTTCGTCTGGCCGTAGATCAGTTCGATCTGCCTCTTCGGCCGGATCTTCTCACACAGGGTCAACTATGTTACCCCAGTTTACAAACGCTGGCTTTGACGGCTTGGCTGCAGAAACCTCCATCTTAAAGGAGGAGGGTCTTTCGGATGCGGTTATTCGGACTCTTATTAGTGCCAGGAAGAGATCTTCTTCTTCCATCTATTACAGGTATTGGAGATCTTATATTGATTGGTGTGAGGCTAGGTCTTTGCCTTGCCGGGTCTTTTCTGTGTCTAGAATTTTGGAGTTTCTTCAGTCGGGGCTGGACTCCGGTCTTCAGCTGAGTACCTTGAAGGGGAAGGTTTCTGCTTTGTCTATTTTTTTTCCAGAAGTCTTTTGCTAGTCATTCCTTGGTCAAGACCTTTTTCCAGGGGGTTTCGCATGTGCGGCCTCCTAGGAAGCCTTTGCTCCCAGTGTGGGATTTGAATTTGGTTATTTCTGCTCTTAAGGCTCCTCCTTTTGAGCCTTTGCGGGATATTGCTTTGTCCATTCTTACTCAGAAGGTTGCCTTTCTGGTTGCCATCACTTCGGTTCGGCGTGTTTCAGAGTTGGCAGCTTTGTCCTTTCAGGCTCCTTATTTCGAGGATCATCAGGACAAAGTGGTTTTTCGATACAAGTCAGACTTTCTCCCTAAAGTGGTCTCTGCTTTTCATCTTAACCAGGACATTGTTCTTCCTTCCTTGTGTCCTAAGCCTAGGAATGTCAAGGAGAGTGCTTTGCACTGCTTGGATATGGTACGTTGTGTCAAGTACTATCTACGTGCTACGTCTTCTTTTCGTAAGACTGATGCCTTTTTCGTTGTGCCATGTGGGCCTAGGAAGGGTTTGGCTCCGGCCAAGTCTTCCATTAGTAAATGGATTCGTCAGGCCATTGTTGGTGCTTATTCGGCTAAGGGGAAGGATCCTCCTTTTCGCGTTACTGCTCACTCTACTCGTGCGGTTGGTGCGTCCTGGGCTTTTCAGCACCAGGCTTCGGTTGAACAAGTGTGTAAGGCTGCAACTTGGTCTTCTGTTCATACTTTTTCTAAGTTCTATAAGGTTGATGTGCGGGCCTCAGCGGATGCTGTTTTTGGCCGCAAGGTTTTGCAGGCTGCAGTGGTTTGAGTTTTTTCTGCGTTATTGCCTGTTCGGATACCCACCCTTTTCTGGACACTGCTGTTGGATGTCCCTATTGTAATTATTAATGTTTGAAGTGGGGTGTGTGACATACTTAGAATAATGCCATTTTGTGAATACTCACCTGTAAAATGGGTATTATAAGTATGTCACACACCCCACTTCACCCGCCCTTTTCGGTATCCTGGCTCTTTATATGGTGAAGTTTAGTTCTTTACGTTGAGGGTTACATTGTTTGTTTCTGGTACCTTGTCTTACTGCTGTTCTAATACTGGGTGATTCTTGGGAGGTACCAGGTATGTATAGACCGGGAGGGGCCTGTTGAATTTTTTGGAGATTCTCTGCAATGCTGCCACCTAGCGGTGCGTTAACCCTATTGTAATTATTAATGTTTGAAGTGGGGTGTGTGACATACTTATAATACCCATTTTACAGGTGAGTATTCACAAAATGGCATTTTTCACTCCCTGTGTCACTGCTGGGGTCAGCCGGATGTGGACCTGTTTGCGTCCCGCCACAACCACAAGCTTCCCAGGTTTTCTCTCTGTCACAGGACCCTCTGGCCTTCACCACGGATGCGCTAGCAATGTTTTTGACGGAGTTTCGGCTTCTCTATGTGTTCCCTCCATTCCCTCTGCTGGGCAGGGTGCTGCGCAAGATAGCCCAGGAAGGGGTACCAGCCATTCTGGTGGCTACCTGTTGGCCAAGGAGGGTGTGGTTCGCAGACATTGTGCAGTTGGCAGTAGATCAGTATGCCCTGCCCAAGGATCCAGATCTGTTCAGTCAGGGACAACTGTGCCATCCCAATTTACAAACGCTGGCTTTAACAGCTTGGCTGCTAAAACCTCCATTTTGATGGATAAGGGTTTGCAGGCTTCTGTTGTTGATACCATGATCAGGGCTAGGAAGAAGTCCTCGTCCTTTATCTACTACAGGATATGGCATGCTTACATTGCCTGGTGTGAGTCTAAGTCTCTTCCTTGTCGGGTGTTTTCTATCCCCAGGATTCTGGGGATAGAAAACACCCGACAAGGTACCGGTGTCAGCTCTGGCAATTTTTTTCCAAATATCCTTTGCCAATCGCCGATTGGTTAAGACTTTTTTCCAGGGAGTTACTCATGTGCGTCCACCACGTAAGCCTATGCTACCTGTTTGGGACCTGAATCTGGTGTTGTCTGCTCTGCAGGGTCCTCCCTTTGAGCCTATACGTGGGGCTGCCTTGCCCATTCTGACTCTTAAGGTGGCCTTTTTGGTGGCCATTACTTCTGTCAGGCGAGTTTCTGAGCTGGCGGCGCTTTCCATCAAACCTCCTTATTTTGAAAGGCATCAGGATAAGGTGGTGTTTCAGCTTAAGCCGAATTTCTTGCCTAAGGTTGTGTCTTTTTCATCTCAATCAGGACATTGTTTTGCCTTCTTTGTGTCCTAAACCTGCTAATGCTAAGGAGCGGACCCTTCATTCTCTGGATGTTGTTAGGGCTCTGAAGTTTTATTTGGTTGCTACTGAGTCTTTCGGGAAATCTGACACTCTTTTTGTTCTTCCTGCTGGACCTAGGAAGGGTTTGCCTCTGGCTAAATCCACTATCGGCAAGTGGATCCGTCAGGCGGTAGAGCAGGCCTACTCTGCCAGGGGGAAGGTTCCTCCTTTTAGGGTTACTGCTCATTCCACTCGTGCTGTTGGTGCGTCTTGGGCCTTTCAACACCAAGCTTCTGTTGAACAAGTTTGTAAGGCCGCAACTTGGTCTTCTGTTCATACTTTTTCCAAGTCTTACAAGGTTGATGTTAAGGCCTTAACTGATGCTGCTTTGGCCGCAAGGTACTTCAGGCAGTGGTGGTTTAAACTGCCTGCTGTTACTCTTTGGGGATCCCACCCTACTTATGGACACTGCTTTTGGATGTCTCAGATGTAATGATTTCATGAAGCAGGCCGTGCCATGCAATGGGAAAAAGACAATTCTGTCTCACTTGTAGAATTGCTTTTACCATGCATGGCATGGCCTGCTTCACCCCACCCTTGTTAACCTTATTCTTGGTTGCCTCTTTATGGTGATTGTTCCAAGTTAGTTGGGTTTTTTTGTTACCTTTTTTTACCTTTTAATAGCTCCCAGTTTCTTGAATAACGGTGGTGTCTATGTTGGAGAGGTTCGGCTGGGTGATCAATTACCCCAAGTCCTCGCTGGTTCCGGCCAGGGTGGTGACCTTTCTGGGGATGTCGTTGGACTCCTGCCAGCACAGAGTGTTTCTCCCTCAGGCCAAGGTTCTGCTGATTCAGGAATTGGTCCAGCTGCTCTTCTCCCATCCTCATCCGTCCATTCGTCTGGGGATGAGACTGGTGGGGTTGATGGTGGCCTCGTTCGAGGCAGTTCCCTTTGCTCAGTTTCATACGAGGACTCTGCAACTTCATCTTTTGGCGTCTTGGAACCGGCGTCCGGAGTCGTTGGATCGGTCCTTCCGGTTGTCCCCTCGGGTTCGGCAGTCCCTTCTGTGGTGGTTGGTCTCGGACAACCTTCTGAAGGGCAGGTCGTTTCTGACTCCGCTTTGGGAAACTGTCACCACGGATGCCAGTTTGTCAGGCTGGGGAGGTTTTTGGAAGGATCTTCAGTTTCAGGGGCAGTGGGACCCTCAGGAGGCCCACTTGCCCATCAATGTTCTGGAATTGCGAGCCATCAGGTTGGTTCTGTCTCACTTGACGCATCATTTACAGGGTCTGCCGGTTCAGGTTCGATCAGACAATCAGACGGCGGTTGCTTACATCAATCACCAAGGAGGGACTCGCAGTCTGGGTGCCCACAGGGAGGTGTCTCTGATTTTAGTCTGGGCAGAGACTCATGTCCCTTGTCTCTCGGCAGTTTACATTCCGGGAGTGGAAAACACAGAGGCGGATTTTCTGAGCCGGTGTGCGTCCCGTCGGGGGGGGTGGTCTCTCCATCCCCAGGTGTTTCGGTCGCTTTGTCTCCAGTGGGGGATGCCGGAGGTGGATCTGTTTGCCTCTCGTCACAATCACAAGCTTCCATCCTTTGTGTCCCTGTCCCGGGACCCTCTGGCTCTGGCGGTGGATGCCATGGCCCTGAGCTGGAGGGACCTGGGGTTTCTTTATCTGTTTCCTCCGATTCCCATGCTAGGCAGGGTTCTGCGAAAGTTGGTTTTGGAGGGAGTTCCCGCCATTCTCGTGGCTCCAAGGTGGCCAAGGCGGGCGTGGTTCGCGGACATCGTTCGTCTGGCCGTAGATCAGTTCGATCTGCCTCTTCGGCCGGATCTTCTCACACAGGGTCAACTATGTTACCCCAGTTTACAAACGCTGGCTTTGACGGCTTGGCTGCAGAAACCTCCATCTTAAAGGAGGAGGGTCTTTCGGATGCGGTTATTCGGACTCTTATTAGTGCCAGGAAGAGATCTTCTTCTTCCATCTATTACAGGTATTGGAGATCTTATATTGATTGGTGTGAGGCTAGGTCTTTGCCTTGCCGGGTCTTTTCTGTGTCTAGGATTTTGGAGTTTCTTCAGTCGGGGCTGGACTCCGGTCTTCAGCTGAGTACCTTGAAGGGGAAGGTTTCTGCTTTGTCTATTTTTTTTCCAGAAGTCTTTTGCTAGTCATTCCTTGGTCAAGACCTTTTTCCAGGGGGTTTCGCATGTGCGGCCTCCTAGGAAGCCTTTGCTCCCAGTGTGGGATTTGAATTTGGTTATTTCTGCTCTTAAGGCTCCTCCTTTTGAGCCTTTGCGGGATATTGCTTTGTCCATTCTTACTCAGAAGGTTGCCTTTCTGGTTGCCATCACTTCGGTTCGGCGTGTTTCAGAGTTGGCAGCTTTGTCCTTTCAGGCTCCTTATTTCGAGGATCATCAGGACAAAGTGGTTTTTCGATACAAGTCAGACTTTCTCCCTAAAGTGGTCTCTGCTTTTCATCTTAACCAGGACATTGTTCTTCCTTCCTTGTGTCCTAAGCCTAGGAATGTCAAGGAGAGTGCTTTGCACTGCTTGGATGTGGTACGTTGTGTCAAGTACTATCTACGTGCTACGTCTTCTTTTCGTAAGACTGATGCCTTTTTCGTTGTGCCATGTGGGCCTAGGAAGGGTTTGGCTCCGGCCAAGTCTTCCATTAGTAAATGGATTCGTCAGGCCATTGTTGGTGCTTATTCGGCTAAGGGGAAGGATCCTCCTTTTCGCGTTACTGCTCACTCTACTCGTGCGGTTGGTGCGTCCTGGGCTTTTCAGCACCAGGCTTCGGTTGAACAAGTGTGTAAGGCTGCAACTTGGTCTTCTGTTCATACTTTTTCTAAGTTCTATAAGGTTGATGTGCGGGCCTCAGCGGATGCTGTTTTTGGCCGCAAGGTTTTGCAGGCTGCAGTGGTTTGAGTTTTTTCTGCGTTATTGCCTGTTCGGATACCCACCCTTTTCTGGACACTGCTGTTGGATGTCCCTATTGTAATTATTAATGTTTGAAGTGGGGTGTGTGACATACTTAGAATAATGCCATTTTGTGAATACTCACCTGTAAAATGGGTATTATAAGTATGTCACACACCCCACTTCACCCGCCCTTTTCGGTATCCTGGCTCTTTATATGGTGAAGTTTAGTTCTTTACGTTGAGGGTTACATTGTTTGTTTCTGGTACCTTGTCTTACTGCTGTTCTAATACTGGGTGATTCTTGGGAGGTACCAGGTATGTATAGACCGGGAGGGGCCTGTTGAATTTTTTGGAGATTCTCTGCAATGCTGCCACCTAGCGGTGCGTTAACCCTATTGTAATTATTAATGTTTGAAGTGGGGTGTGTGACATACTTATAATACCCATTTTACAGGTGAGTATTCACAAAATGGCATTTTTCACTCCCTGTGTCACTGCTGGGGTCAGCCGGATGTGGACCTGTTTGCGTCCCGCCACAACCACAAGCTTCCCAGGTTTTCTCTCTGTCACAGGACCCTCTGGCCTTCACCACGGATGCGCTAGCAATGTTTTTGACGGAGTTTCGGCTTCTCTATGTGTTCCCTCCATTCCCTCTGCTGGGCAGGGTGCTGCGCAAGATAGCCCAGGAAGGGGTACCAGCCATTCTGGTGGCTACCTGTTGGCCAAGGAGGGTGTGGTTCGCAGACATTGTGCAGTTGGCAGTAGATCAGTATGCCCTGCCCAAGGATCCAGATCTGTTCAGTCAGGGACAACTGTGCCATCCCAATTTACAAACGCTGGCTTTAACAGCTTGGCTGCTAAAACCTCCATTTTGATGGATAAGGGTTTGCAGGCTTCTGTTGTTGATACCATGATCAGGGCTAGGAAGAAGTCCTCGTCCTTTATCTACTACAGGATATGGCATGCTTACATTGCCTGGTGTGAGTCTAAGTCTCTTCCTTGTCGGGTGTTTTCTATCCCCAGGATTCTGGGGATAGAAAACACCCGACAAGGTACCGGTGTCAGCTCTGGCAATTTTTTTCCAAATATCCTTTGCCAATCGCCGATTGGTTAAGACTTTTTTCCAGGGAGTTACTCATGTGCGTCCACCACGTAAGCCTATGCTACCTGTTTGGGACCTGAATCTGGTGTTGTCTGCTCTGCAGGGTCCTCCCTTTGAGCCTATACGTGGGGCTGCCTTGCCCATTCTGACTCTTAAGGTGGCCTTTTTGGTGGCCATTACTTCTGTCAGGCGAGTTTCTGAGCTGGCGGCGCTTTCCATCAAACCTCCTTATTTTGAAAGGCATCAGGATAAGGTGGTGTTTCAGCTTAAGCCGAATTTCTTGCCTAAGGTTGTGTCTTTTTCATCTCAATCAGGACATTGTTTTGCCTTCTTTGTGTCCTAAACCTGCTAATGCTAAGGAGCGGACCCTTCATTCTCTGGATGTTGTTAGGGCTCTGAAGTTTTATTTGGTTGCTACTGAGTCTTTCGGGAAATCTGACACTCTTTTTGTTCTTCCTGCTGGACCTAGGAAGGGTTTGCCTCTGGCTAAATCCACTATCGGCAAGTGGATCCGTCAGGCGGTAGAGCAGGCCTACTCTGCCAGGGGGAAGGTTCCTCCTTTTAGGGTTACTGCTCATTCCACTCGTGCTGTTGGTGCGTCTTGGGCCTTTCAACACCAAGCTTCTGTTGAACAAGTTTGTAAGGCCGCAACTTGGTCTTCTGTTCATACTTTTTCCAAGTCTTACAAGGTTGATGTTAAGGCCTTAACTGATGCTGCTTTGGCCGCAAGGTACTTCAGGCAGTGGTGGTTTAAACTGCCTGCTGTTACTCTTTGGGGATCCCACCCTACTTATGGACACTGCTTTTGGATGTCTCAGATGTAATGATTTCATGAAGCAGGCCGTGCCATGCAATGGGAAAAAGACAATTCTGTCTCACTTGTAGAATTGCTTTTACCATGCATGGCATGGCCTGCTTCACCCCACCCTTGTTAACCTTATTCTTGGTTGCCTCTTTATGGTGATTGTTCCAAGTTAGTTGGGTTTTTTTGTTACCTTTTTTTACCTTTTAATAGCTCCCAGTTTCTTGAATAACTGCTTGTCAACACTGGATAAGTCTATGGCGATTCTGTTTTTATATGGTACCGTGAGGAGCCACAACTCTTTTGCAGTACACTGAGCCACCTTGTGGCGGATTACCCAGATGTAATGATTTCATGAAGCAGGCCATGCCATGCATGGTAAAAGCAATTCTACAGGTGAGTACTCACAGAATTGTCTTTTTTGAAAGATGCAGTTGACCACCTAACTGCAGTTTAAAGTCCCATGAATTGGGATGCTTTGCTGTGTAAAACCCCCCAGAAGCCCTGTTTCACTCAGTTTGTCCAGGGGCCCTCGACACGTCTCTGCGGCCGCACCCAGGCTCTCCTCTAGCCTGGCGCGTACCTGCGCCCGGTCTTTTTGAATGAGTGGTGCAGACACACGATGGCTAGGAGGTGAGGAGGAGATGTGGTCGGTGAAAGCGAGCGTGCTGATTGGTTGTACTCGTTCTCCCCCCAAGTCTGTATTGTGGGAGCGACTGGAAGATGAGTGACCTAGGTGTAGATTGAGATAGATAGATATGAGATAGATATGAGATAGATATGAGATAGATGCAGGGATAGATAGATGCAGGGATAGATAGATGCAGGGATAGATAGATGCAGGGATAGATAGATGCAGGGATAGATAGATGCAGGGATAGATAGATGCAGGGATAGATAGATGCAGGGATAGATGGATACGGGATAGATACAGGGATAGATACAGGGATAGATACAGGGATAGATACAGGGATAGATACAGGGATAGATACAGGGATAGATACAGGGATAGATAGATACAGGGATAGATACAGGGATAGATAGATACAGGGATAGATAGATACAGGGATAGATAGATACAGGGATAGATAGATACAGGGATAGATAGATACAGGGATAGATAGATACAGGGATAGAGATATTACACTCAGGGCTAGATTAAGTGGGTGATGGCCCCTGTGCACAAAATCTCAGCTTGTCCGGGAGCCCTCGCCACGTCTCTGCGGCCGCACCCCGGCTCACCTCTAGCCGTGCGCGTACCCGCGCCTGGCCTTTCTGAATGGGTGGCGCAGACACACGATGGCTAGGAAGTGAGGAGATGTGGCCGGTGAAAGCGAGCGGGCTGATTGGTACATCCCAATTCGGGATGCCCCCACTGAGAGGAATGACACCCTAAAAAGTAAAAATCGTGTGTGTTCCTCAAAAAGTGTGTGTGCTCCTGCTCACAAAGATTACAAGCACTGTGCTGTATCTTCAAACACACACATCCCAATCCCTCACCACTCATCAATGTCACCTGTGTGCATAACATTTATAGTGATTTCTGCTGACTTTGAAGTAGGAAAGAAGCAAATAATATATATTGGGGAAATGTTTCTTTTTCCGAGGTCTATAATATAACAACATTTTCAGAGGTTTTTAATGATAATTGTTCTTGAAAACAATGAAACAAGACACTAATTACTTATTTACATACAAAAAGAGCCATCGCTGAGAGTTTAGAGATGTCACGCTGTCTCACACACCTGGTCCTTGCTCCAGCGGTGTCCTTGGGCCGCGTGCTGAGCTCACCATCACTCGGCGGCTGCATCAGCTGCAGGTACCGGCTCGAGCGGTGCCGCACTGTGCTTCCTCCCTCCACATACACGGATCCAGCAGCGCGTACACACAGTGTAAGTACGTTTATGCCATCTGGTGGCGCTACAAGCAGGATTTGAACTATCCTGGATTTTGGTTCCTAATCGGAGGTGTCCCGCTGTGTGAAACCCCCCAGGTCGCCGAAATCAACTCGCCTCTTCTTGGTCCTACAGCGCATGCGCAGCCACTCATCCAATCAGCGCACTCGGAGCTGCTGACGTCATGTCGTCTATGCCTTCGTCTAAGGCCAGTGGCTCTGAGCGTGCTGATGGCCGCCTCCCCCGCTACCCTCTAACAGGGAGCGTGCCCACACTGGCCATTCCTAAATGCTTAGCACAGGCACGTGCCCTGCTAGAGGGAATAGCGGGGCCGCGGCTAGCGCATGCGCCGTTAGACTGGGAAAGAAGGTAAGTGTATGGGCGACCTGGGGGGTTTCACACAGTGGGGCATCCTGATTTTGAATGCGATCGGCCGTGGGTTTTGGGCCACTTTAAATGGGCCAGTGAACCCCAGGGGGCTCTTGAGGGCTCTCAGTCCTTGGTTATTGTGGGCTAATAAGCCCTGGTGTTATTGCGGGGCCAATGAGCCCTAACTGGCCCCATCCAATCCTTGTATTAAAGTGTTTGAGCCCCTGTCAGTGGTGCCCTTGATAGCTTGCGCTTTGAGTGTTGTGTGGTGTGTCTTGCTACTCGTGTTTGACCCGCATTAACCTTGACATCACCTCCTCTAAACCCCCCCCCCATTGCTGACCTCAGAATCTTTGACCCTGCCTTTGCCAGCGCTTCTGTACCTTGCTCCAGCTACGACCCTTGCTTCATCTGACCTCCCTTGTATGACCCTTGCTTCATCTGACCTTCTGTGCATGTCCCTTGCTTCATCTGACCTCCCGTGTATGACCCTTGCTTCATCTGACCTCCCGTGTATGACTCTTGCTTCATCTGACCTCCCGTGTATGACCCTTGCTTCATCTGACCTCCCGTGTATGACTCTTGCTTCATCTGACCTCCCGTGTATGACTCTTGCTTCATCTGACCTCCCGTGTATGACTCTTGCTTCATCTGACCTCCCGTGTATGACCCTTGCTTCATCTGACCTCCCGTGTATGACCCTTGCTTCATCTGACCTTCTGTGCATGTCCCTTGCTTCATCTTACCTCCCGTGTATGACCCTTGCTTCATCTGACCTCCCGTGTATGACTCTTGCTTCATCTGACCTTCTGTGCATGTCCCTTGCTTCATCTTACCTCCCGTGTATGACCCTTGCTTCATCTGACCTCCCGTGTATGACTCTTGCTTCATCTGACCTCCCGTGTATGACCCTTGCTTCATCTGACCTCCCGTGTATGACCCTTGCTTCATCTGACCTCCCGTGTATGACCCTTGCTTCATCTGACCTCCCGTGTATGACCCTTGCTTCATCTGACCTCCCGTGTATGACCCTTGCTTCATCTGACCTCCCGTGTATGACCCTGGCTTCATCTGACCTCCCGTGTATGACCCTTGCTTCATCTGACCTCCCATGTATGACCCTTGCTTCATCTGACCTCCCGTGAACCCTAGCTCACCTACCTGCAGGTCCAGGCCTCGGTTTATATCATTTGCGCATTGTAAGACCTGGGGGCAGCCGTGTCCGGTGAGTCCTGCTTGCATCTCAGCAAAAGGGGGCTAGTGTATAGGTGAAGATAGCGGCGGAGATTGGGCGTTACCTTACCTGCTAACTGGTGAGCCTTACAGGACATACCATGCCCTGTGTAGACAGAGCGATTATTGAGCATGAGTTCTCAAAAGCGTCCACAATAAAAGTGGACCAAAACCCAGGATAGTCAATAGTTTTGACTATCCTGCGTTTGGGTCCTTTCCCAGGGGACACCCCGGTTGGGGGTGCCCCATTGTGTAAAAACTCCCAGGACTCCAAGCCTAGCTCACCTCTTCCCGGTCCCACGGCGGGTCTAAGGATCTGATGGCCGCATCCCCTGCCTCCCTCAAACAGGCAGGATGTGGCCATTAGAGCTGTTCTTAGACACACCACGGGACTGGGAAGAGGTGAGTGAGATTGGGTGTTCTGGAGGGTTTCACACAGCGGGGCATCCCCGATCAGGGTGTCCCCGGGGGAAAGGCCCCAAACCCAGTACGGCCAAAATCCTGGGTTTTGGTCCAGTTCAAGGAAGAAGTGCTCCATGGAAATGGCCGAAGCGATCAAACAATAAATGAAAATTGGTTAATCAGTCGCCCATCGTATCGCTGTGTTTTTCTATAAGAACGAGCGATCGCATTAGCGACCGATTAACCAACATATATTTTAGCCAACCCTAAGATGCACCTTTAGTGCGAAAAATACAATAATTAAAGCGAATCCTAAAAAGCACCAAAAATATGTTTGTGTGACCCATTACCCCTTCGCCTGTCAGGAAACAAGTAACATAAACCATCACTTGTTCTGCTTGTTTTATGCTCAAGGTTTTTTCTTTAAGCTTTTTCAAGAACGTGGGGAAGGAAATCACCCCGGCTCCCGCAGCGCGTCCCCACCAGTGTTTCCGTGGATTATTCCCAAGAGGTAAACATGGCAGCATCGTGAAAACACGCCGGCCTTCTATTCCTGCTTATGCCTGTGTATTGCAAAGGAAATGTCCCTTGTTTCTAAGTATATAACTATATATATATATATATATATATATATATATATGCTTTATTTATTTATATTGCTTCTTCTGAAACAGATGGATTTGTCACACAACCCTGTTATTGTGATCCCGAGCTTGTGTTCCCTGTTCAGCAGTATGATGCCAAGAATGTATCACTCAGGGGCTTGCTTAGCGGCTCCTGCCTTTCCTTGGTACCAGTTAGTCACACACTTAGAGGCTGATTCATTACTAGCGCCAGGTAGCGGCAGATGAGCGTCTGTACAGCGGCGCTAAGAGCGACCGCTAGTGGTTGCCCTGTTCGGCTGTGAGTCGCTATTACAGAGCGCCTCAGTTGCTGTAGTAACATTGCCGGCATTGATGAATGTGGTGTTTGTGAGTCGCTATAACACCGGTACAGCGCTATATGGGAGCGAACGGTAGCGACTGGTCAGTGTGATCGACTCAAACCATGTTCATCAAAAAAAAACACACAGCATCGGCACTCAAAATTGGGTCACTGTAGCCCAGATCGCCACACGCTGTGTGATTTAAAGTCCGTTTTTGAACACATATCCACCAGTAACAAAGCGAAAAAACATGGACTGATATTGTGGTAACGTTGTGACATTAACACTTTAATACCAGACCTGTAATGACAATTCTGCATAAAAATATAAAAAATCAAAAAAGTTTATAAAAATGACTTTTAATAGGCCAGGAGAAGCCACACAATTATTTGATTAAAAAAAAACAAATTAAAAGAAAACCCTGTTTAAAGAGAAGAAAAGTAATGTCCATAGAAATGTATGGGAGCCACTATAGATCTCCTTCCAGATCCCGGAGGACCTCCCACAAATCCCCAGATTTCTCTGCAGTGCTTGAACTGCGAAGACATGAAGTATCACGCTCTCGCAGGCGAGCGGGGCTTGACAGCCCAAGGCCCTGCGGGACTATTTCCACCCTTCCTCTTTGAGAGTAACATGCCTCTCAGCCTGGGCTGCGTTGGTCGGGTGAAGGTAGGCAGCACCTAGTATGCTTATGGAGCCATGCTCCACCGCAATCCCCATCCATGGGTAGGCGGCTTAGGCTAATGGTGAGCCTCATAGTGGATGCCCTTCCCGTATCATTGCCCCACGCCCCTGTAGTGGTGAACCCCGAGCGCTGGGTCACCTTCTCCAATTAGTTCCCCCCGTTAGTGGGGGGAAAAAAGAGGGGGGGGGGAGTTGTGTACGTTGGCCTAATCTTGCCATATCACACGCCTTGCCCTAACCTTATCGGTTTCCGGGGGTCAGAGCCATACTCTGAATTTTATTTTAACGACTGACCGCAGAGCCTTTAAAGTAATGACTTGGCGCGTAAGGCGGCTCTGTCTTGCGACGCCATGGCGTTTAATTCTGTCCCTTTATCGTTTGTTCCGCGCTTAGAGCTTCGCGCTCTCTGGGGGGGCGGGGTCTAGTTGGCGCATTCCGTGTCACCTACAGCTCTGGCCCGCCCTTCGAGGTTTGCTGGCGCCATGTTGACGGTCTTCCCGCGCGCGCGTGGTCACGATTCTCTTTCTCCCTTGGTTGCTGTAAGTGCCCTCACGGGCGTTCGTTTATATTTTAGTCTTTTCCGCGCATGGCTCTGACACCCTCTCTTCTCCTTATGTCTTTCAGACGCCAAGCTTCCAGTGGCTTCTCCCGGCCTGATATATATCTATATCTCACGGGGTTATATTTAGATTCTCCCACATTCCCAGCGGGTATTGGGGCATCCAGGGTTGCTTACAGCATAAATCCCTACTGGCGTATTCCTAGATTAATCACCATATGGAGGCATCTCAGAATTTTGTGTCCGGGGTCCCGCGGGGACAAGACCGGCAGTGTACCATGTGTAGACAACCCCACGCTGACGCTGACAGAGCACGGGTCTGCGGACCGTGTGCTGAGCAGGTGCTGGCCCTGCAATCAGGTTTACCAGTAGCTGCACCTCGCTTCAATACACCTGTCTCCCCGTGCTTAAATCTCACTCCAGATGAGTCGCACTCGAGCGGGGATGACCAGCAAGTGGTGCCGCGCAGGCTCCCCACGGCGGAGCAAGTGATGTCTGGGCTGGCTGAGCGCTTGGTCGCTGGGAAGAAACGATACCTGACACCTCCCAGTTATAGGTTCCCCGCTGAAACCGAAGAACCTGCGGCTATGTAGGACCTTGATCAGTCCGAGGATGGTGAACTGTTCTCAGGCTCCAGTTCTTCAGACGAGCTGTCTTGGAACCATGACGGTTCGGGCCCGGGGTCTTGGGGCCTATGTGAAACTGATGAGTTACTCATAAAGATCTTTGAAGTGCTGTCTATCTCTCCTCCGGGAGAGTCTCCCAAGCCCAAGAGGAAGAGTTTCCACACGGCGACGCCGCGCCTGGAATTCTTGGATCAGGATCACTTCCAGTATCTTATATCTAAGGAATGGGAATCTCCTTGTAAACTCGCAGGGGTTCCGGGGGTCTGGGACTGGAAGTACCCCTTTCCCCATAATCTGGTTGAAAGATGGTCAGCTCCTCCAGAGGTGGATGCGCCAATTATTGAGGTTGTTAACCCTCCCTTCATGGGGGCCTACTTTTCTCGTACCCTTCGGGATGCCGAGGACCGGCGCATGGACAGATTGGCCTCCCATGCCTTCTCTAGTGTAGGGACGGCTCTGCGCCCGGTCTGTGCTGCGGCAGTTACCTCGGTGGCCGCCAGGACGCTGTTCAGGAAGATAATTGACCAACAGACGGAGGATTTACCTGGTGAGGTCTTCAATGCACTGTCCGATTGTGACGTTTTTATAAGATTTATCCTCTCGGCCATGGATGACACCATTAAAATGTGTGCTAGAACCTCGGCCCTTGTGGTGGCCATTCGTCGCCTGCTTTGGCTGCGACAGTGGGGGGCTGACAACGATACAAAAAAGGTTCTTACCTGTATTCCCTTTAGGGGACGACGCTTATTCGGGGCCAGGCTGGACCTTTTTGGCAAAAAAGGTAAGGCGCCCTCGCGCAGACGGCTGGCCCAGCAGCCCAGGGGCAGGGACTCCCCGCCCCCTCCTTACGTTAGTGTTAAGCGAGAACCAGAAGTGTGTTTCCAACTTTTCGGAGTGGAAGGTCGTTCAAGGGGAGGCAGGCAACGCCCTGGAACCTCCGGCAGGTCAAAACCAAAGTCTGCCAAAACCACACAAGCATGAAGGGACGCCCTCGCCCTGTGGGCGAGGGAACTGCCACAGCACTGGGCTCTTTTGGCCGAAGGCCATGCTTCGTTCAGGCGGTTTCAGGTGGTGGCCCCCCTGGACGCGGTTTTTAAAAGAATGGAGTGTTCTAGGCAGTTCCCTTCAGAAGTTGTCAGGGGTTTTCTAGTCCCCGTTGTTTCTCTTAGTGATTTGACACAGTCTGAGTTTGCCCTGGAGGGTCTGGGCACTCTTATAGGTTGGCCTTGGCCGGTAATTGCATTCACTCTGCTCTCCCCCCGGGATGATGCAGTCTGCCCAGGTCCGGCGTTCTAGACCTAGCATCTAGATACCACGGGCGCTGTCTACTTGGTATCCACCTGTTGGGCTGCAGACGCCCTTGTTAAGTGAGCATTTTGATGCCTGCGAGGATCCTTTTCCCTTTCAGTCCCTTGTTTCCTTTGGACGCCTAGTCCTCTTTTCCAGTTGGTGTTACAGGACCATTCTTTATATTAGGGTCCTGACTGGGGTCCCTCCCCTGTCCCCAGAGGGCTCGCCAAGGCGAGTATGGGAGCGCTTTCATGCTCATTCACCGGTGCATGTCCGCACTAGTTTCTACTTGACTTGGGGTTATCTTGGAGTCTTTTGGATTGGTGCTTAGGCACATCTATTACTTGGTGTAATCTGAGTCATACTATCCCTTCGGGGTGGCATTTAGATGGGTCTAGGTTCAACCTTCCCTTCTGATATTTGGTGCCTTAGTATGGAAGGGGCCTTGTCCTCTGTGTAGTCTCATTACATTCCCCTTGCGGCTGATGGGCCTTTTGCTGGCGGCCGAGGCTGTTCCTTTTCCCAGAGGTCCCTGGGGCCTGCGGCTCCTTGGGTTACTTGTCCTGGATGGGGTTTCAACACCCCCGGAAATAGATCAGTACGTTCCCCCTGTTTTTATGGGGGTTTCCTTCTGGTTGGTCTACTCATGGAAGTTGTTGATGGACATCACTTCCCTCTTGCTATCCCTGTAGATGGTCACCATGGGGACCAAGTCTGGCAGGGTCACTGACGGGGTTCTATTCCTTAGGAAATTTCCTGAGGTACCTTTAGGGGGGCCCATTCTCATACCATTGGTAGGTCATCACATTGTGCCTTGTTGGGTTCTAGCTTGCTGGCCTGTTTCCCTTAGGCCTTGTCTCTTGGGGACTCTTGGTCTGTCTGGTCAGTCGCCTGTCCCAGCTTTTATCTGAGAAAGGTCTCGGAACGGGTTGACCCTTCTTGTAGGGTCTGGTTCTGATCTAGTGGAGGTTTTTTTTTTACACTTCCGGCGCTTTATTGGTATCGGCTCGTTGACTGTCCTACTGCGCTGGGAAGGCTTTCCCTAGTGTATCAATGAGCCTACTGGTTGGGGCCGTGGCCCCGTGACTGTTACAGAGACTCTCTCCTGTTTAAGGTCCAAATTCGTTGCCCTGGTTGATTGTCCCAGGACCCTCTAGCCTTGGTCATGGTGACCTAGTCTGGCTTTTTGTCTGGGTATTCTACCCTCTGTCTGACCCTTCTCACACCCTGCTAGGTGGGGTTCTGCACACACTTACTGTGGCAAGGGTGAACTGTTGCACTGGGGGCCATGAGTGGCCTGGTGTGGCTTGGTTCGCATTTTCTGCTGGAGACAGTTGTACTGTGTGCCCTTTCATGTGGGCTGTTATGCCTAGTTAGGCTCCTTACCACGTCATTCCCTTCACAGGGTTTGGACGATTGTTATTCACCCTATCAGAAATGTTCCCTCTGGGTGTCTCTTCTTCTTGGAGGGTTGGGTCTAGATCCCTCCCTTGTTTATTCTTCTCCCTTTTTTACCAGCTATGTGGGGAGTTGGCGCCCTAGTTGGAGGGCTGGGACTAGCTCTCTATTCCTTATGGAATGAGGTCTTACCCATGGGTACTAGAGTTCTTATGGCATGGCTGGATTTGGTCCCCCAACTCAGTTCTTTGAGAGGTTCCAGGGCTCGTCCTGTTTGTCCTCCGTGGAGACTAGTTCCAAGCTTCGGCGTTGAGCACTCCTCAGGGGTGGCTCAGGTGCATTTCCCAGAGATCTCTAAGCTCCCTTGGGGTTGGGGGTTGCTTATTCTGTTGCCCTGCTAAGGGTTTTCCCTGGGTCTTATTTAGGTTCTTGTCTGAACTGTTCCCTGCCTCAGACGACTCTTTCGGGGGGCGGGTGCCTCAGTCTGGGGCGTGCCATAGAAGACTGCTTTCTTAGCCTAGTCTTTTATATGTCCTTTTACAGCTCTTTATTTCTGTACACCGTTTCGTGAGGATGTGTCCACCTTGCTCCAAGCTTGAGCCCAGGCGGAGGGCTCTTATTCTTCTCTATTCTGGAACCTGTGGTCCTTGGACCAGTGTTCTGCTTACTCTGAGCTTAAAGGGATCTGTATCCCTCAGTAGGCGTTGGGAGCCTCTGGACTGCTTCCTGTCCAGGGTTGGGACTATGCCCATTGGGCTTATAGACGTCCCCATCCTTCTTGCAGCAGGATCTGGTTACCCCCATGAGTGTGTGAGCCTGTTGAACTGGTCTTGCTGGGCTGGTTGCCCTTCTGAGCTCTTGATTATCATTTTGGCTCTTGAGGAGCCTTGTTAGCCCGTGTTCAGTATTACGTTGGTCTCGCTGAGACCAGGGTTCGTATTCCCTGACGGGAAAGGTTCTATGGTTGCCATGGCTACCCTGTTTTCGTTAGTAGCATGGTTAGGCTGTTACCTTGGCCTGTTTGTTTAAGGAGATTCATTCTTCTCTCTTGGTTGGATTCTTCTTCCGGTGCTTGGTTTGGGCCTTATGCACCTGGTTGTTGAGCAGGCTGACTAGTTCTCTGCTCTAGTTGCTCCTGGTAGCAAGGTTACAGGCGATATCGCTGTTTTTGGTTGGCTGTGCCTTTTTTCATGGGGATCCCACCCTACTTATGGACACTGCTATTGGATGTCCCACATGTAAGGACTATAGGCTCGATTCAAAATCCCAAATGTCATTATGTTCGTATTTGCAATCGAAAGTTTTGTTGGGTGTTTGTCATTTTTTGGCTTTTTTTCGTACATTTTTCACTCGCACGAACGTTCGGGAGAATGCGTATATGCGCTTTCGATTTGCGAAAGCAATTCGGAACATTTCCAAACAAAATTGGAAAATTTTCGTTCCTTCAGAAAACTTCCGTTGCTGGGATGGTTTACGTCACATTCAGAGAGCTGTTTGCCGACGGCTCACCACCCTATAAAATCGTATAATTGTAAAACCACTTCCGACACCTCTGAGGACTCGGATTGCTATTTTTGAACATGTTTTGCGGCTATGTGGAGGAGTCTGCGCGCCTTTAGCACCAAGGCATTGCATGTATCAGCATGGCCGAGGCCATAAATTGTATAGCAATGCATACCTGAATCAATACATTTCATGTATGCCTTATAGATGCATTTTAATGCTGACCTAAATTAGTCTTTAGCATGTAAAACTGAGTGTCAGGGTCCTTCAGTTGGTGGGCGAGATGCAGGAGCTGTGCAACTCGTTGGGGACCACAGATGAAGAATAATGTTCAGTGGCCTGCCATTGCTATGTATTTAATTATTTATAGTTGTAAAAAGTTGAAATTTAACACATTTTTTAAAAATGCATATTTGATGCTGGTAATTATTTTTAAAAAGTTACATTGTCATTTCATTAACAAACTACATTAACACAAAACTAATAGGCACAGAAATATTTAAAGATGAATATTCACATGAACGATAAGTGGTTTGGGTGTGCTTTAAGGGTCCAAAAGGGAAGATGGAGGATGGAGTGCTAAGTGGTTTAGCTAAACATTGTAGTAGAAGTGAGGGTGGCAAATATGTAGGCGAGCACTTTCATGACTTAAGTTTGTAGTGCGCAGGCGCAAGATCGTAAGGATTCCGTCTGGACGTTTATTTTTGGTAAAATGGAAACAGAATCTATCGGGAAACGTAAAGGATTCGTTGGAGGATACGATGGGAAAAGGGCAAAAACGAAAGCCTACGTTGTAACATGTGGAAATGAAACGGAAAAGTCTGGATGGAAAATGACATCCGCGTAATTCGTAATCTGCCGTACGAACGGACGGAAACTTTACACAAGGTTTTCAATGCATTCATAGAATCGCTCGTACGCTCATACGAGAGCGGGAAATTTTGAAAATGTTACGACGTCGGCACCAAACCGAAAGTTTTTTTGTGTCTCTCTGAATCGAGCCTTATGTCTGGAGCTGTCTGCTTAGAATAATACAACAAAAGTACTCACCTGTAGAGTTGGTATTATATGCAGACAGCACGTCCTGCTTCACCCCACCCTATTTCACTTGTTCTGGATCCCCTGTGTGGTGATTATTATCTTGGATATTATTGCCAGTCTCTGGGTGGTTGTTTTCTTCCTGGTTTCTTCTCTCACTGCTTGTTAATGCTGGGGATTTGTGGGAGGTCCTCCGGTATATGTAGGGCCGGAAGGAGCTTGTTTTCTTCATGATTCTGCAGTGCACGGCGCTGAAGGCGGAGGTATACCCACATGTAAGGACTATGTCTGGAGCAGGACGTGCTGTCTGCATATAATACCAACTCTACAGAGTTGTATTTTTGCCCTCCCATGCCCTGGTCTTTGGTGGGACCCCTTAAGGGTCATCCAATCTCTCCCCGCTCTCTTCCTTGTTCCGTCGGGGGGGGGGGGGGGGGGGAGTGGGTGCATGTGAGTTTATCTCCTTTTTGTTGTGTTACACTTCTTCCTTTTCAGGGATCCGCGCCCTGTCTTCATTTTGAATTTGCTACCGCTGACACGTGCGCCCTGTGGCGTCCCTCAAGGGCCATGTTTCAGCTCTGGCAATTTTTTTATTCTAAGTATACATTACGACCTGCTCCTAACATTAATACTTACTCTTGGGAATATCCTGTGCCAGATGTCGCTGCACTGCAGACATGAGAAAACAGGCTCCTCCCAGCCCCTTAAATACCCGGAACCTCTAACAAATCCCCAGATTTCTCTGCAGTGCCAACTGCGAAGACATGAAGTATCACTCTCTCGCAGGTGAGCGGGGCTATTATAGCCTGTGGCCCTGTTGGACTATTCCCCCCCCGTCCTCTTTGTGATGTGCCTCCCAGCCTGGGCTGCGCTGTTCGGGTGAAGGTAGGCAGCACCATGCGTGCTTATGGAGCCATGCTCCACCGCAGTCCCCCACCAAAGGGTAGGCGGTTTAGGCTGATGGTGAGCCTCTATGGGATGCCCCTCCCGCATTATTGCCCATGCCCCGTGTAGCGTTGGGCCCTGTACGAAGGATCGCCATCCTCCCTCGTTTCCCCATAGCTCCGGGGAAAAGAAAGGGGGGGGGGTGTGTGTGCGGTCTCAGTGTACTGTTATTACACGCTTATGGCCCTAGTATTGCCCTTGATTTATAACCGGGAGTCAGAGCCACGCTGTTTGCTTTTTATTATGTACGGCTTCTGCCGCGCGCGTTTCTTCCTTTATTGGATGTGCTGCACCGGGCGGTGGTGTCGCCCCAGACGCTGCGGTGTCTCCTTGGCAAATCATGTCTAGTGTGTCATGTTAGTTTGGCAAATAACGCACTTGAGAAGTGTATTCTGTTGTACCACCAGTGCCTTCTGGTGTAATGTTCATGTATAAGACTGCTGCCTTAGAGCTTCTCGCTCTTTGGGGAGGCGGGGACAGGGCTTGGCGCACTCCGCGTCACGATCCTATCTGGCCCGCCCTTCGAGGTTCGCTTGGTGCCTTTTTGATGTTAGTCCCGCGCGCGCGTGGTAACGGTCCTCCTCCTCCCTTGGTCTGTAAGTGCCCTCGTAGGCGATTTTCATTATTCTTTATTACTGCACATGGCTCTGACACCCCTTATTCCCATTATGTCTTTCAGACACTTGGTTCCGGTGGCTTCTCCTGGCCCGGTGTAGATCCCGGTTGGGCCTAGTATAATTACTCCCACCTTCCCGCGGGTTATTGGGGCATCCAGGGTCGCTTATAGCGTCAATCCCTACTGGCCTATTGTGCCTATTAATCACCATATGGAGGCATCTCAGGATATTGTGACCGGGGTTCCTTCGGGACAAGCCTGCTGTGTGTAGCTTGTGGGGTTTCACCTGCCAACGGTGACAATGCACGGGTCTGTGTTCCTTGTGCACAGCAGGCGCTATCGGTACTTCCCGCCTCTTATGTGGCCAGGCCTGCACCTCGCCTCACTTCACCTACTCCCCCAAGCCTGAGTCTAACCCCCAATACAAGCGGGGATTCTCATCCTGATATGGCTACTAGATTGGCCAGTGTTGAAAAATTGCTTGCTAGTACATTAGCGCGTAAGGCCACCGCAAAGAAGCAGCATTTAACCCCTGCTCTTTTCCCGGAGCCTGATGGAGTTTTTGGATCTATATGGCCATACCCCCTCGGACGAAGGGGAGCTGTTCTCTGATTCAGGGTCATCTGACGAGAGGTCTAGGGGTTATGATGATTCTGGTTCTGATCACTGGACCCCGGATGATACTGACAAACTGCTGGTTCAGATTTTTGAGGTCTTGTCCATCTCTCCCCCTGTTGCGGCTCCAAGGCAAAGGGGTGAGCTATTTCATACTGCTAAGGCTCGTTTGGAATTTTCCGAGCAAACCCATTTTAATAGTCTTGTGCTTAAGGAATGGGAACATCCCAGTAGACTTCCAGGGATTCCTAAGAGCTTGCACAGGAAGTATCCCTTTCCTGCTGATATGGTCAAGTGCTGGTCATCGCCACCCGAGGTCGATGCTCCTATTCTAGGGCTGTCTAATACCTCTATTATGCACTCCCCTGACACTACTACGCTGCGGGATTCTGAGGACCGGAGTATTGACCAATTGGCATGCCATGCCTTTGCATATGGGGGGGGCGTCACTGCGCCCGGCCATCACTGCTGTGGCGCTCAGGAATGCGCTTGATGGCCCAGACGATTTGCCATCTGATACTATTAATGCACTGTCTAACTGTGACATGTTTGTGAACTTTATCCTGTCTGCATCGGATGATGCTATTAGGATGTGTGCCAGATCTTCCGCCTTGGCGGTAGCTATACGCCGTGCGGTATGGTTGCGCCAGTGGGCTGCTGACAATGCTGCTAAGAAAGCCCTTACTGGGCTTCCATTTAAGGGGCTACGCCTGTTCGGGGACCTTCTAGACCTCTTTGCTAAGGGTGGTAAGTTACCCCAGCGCAGGTGCCAGCCTCGGCCCTTTCGGGGGCCAGGGCTCCCTTTCAATCCCCTACCGAGGGACTAAACAGGGTAAAGGGGTGTCCTTCGCTGGGTCCCGCGCAGATTCCTGGCACAGGAATAGAGGACGCCGTCCTGGTTCCTCCTGGGGTTCCAAGCCCAAAGCCCCTGCCAAGGCCCCTCAGGCATGATGGGGCACCCTCGCCCGCCAGGGTGGGGGGACGACTGCAGCACTTCGGGCATGTCTGGAGGAGCCACGTCTCAGACCGGTGGATTCAGGAGATTGTGTCCTCCGGCTACAAGATAGAGTTTGCTGTGCGGCCCCCCACCAGGTTCATTGGGTCCCGGATCCCACAGGACCCTGCGTCAGCTCAGGTGTTGATGCTGGCCGTGCAAGGTCTCCTGGATTTTGGGGACATTTGCAAGGTCCCCTTAAGGGACAGGGGCAAGGGGTTCTATTCCAACCTTTTCACAGTACCCAAGAAGGATGGGTTAGTCAGGCCCATTTTGGATTTTAAAATCCTCAACAAATTTGTCAAGAACAGGCACTTTCGTATGGAAACTCTGCGCTCGGCCATAGGCTCTCTGCGCCCAGGGGACTTTATGACGTCCGTGGACATCAAAGATGTTTACCTTCACGTCCCGGTGTTTCCAGGACACCAAAGGTTTCTCAGATTTGCGCTGAAAGATCAGCATTACCAATTTGTGGCCTTGCTATTTGGCCTCACTTCGGCTTCCAGAGTGTTCACCAAGGTGCTGGCAGGGGTGATGTCCCTGATAAGGTCAAGGGGCATACGCGTGCTACCATACTCATCACCTCTCGGTCTCTGCAGCAGGCAGAGTTGGACACTCAGCTGGTGGTGTCCACCCTGGAGTCCTTCGGCTGGGTGATCAATTACCCAAAGTCCTCTCTGTCCCCCTCCTCGGTGACTCGTTCCTGGGGATGATTCTGGATACGGTTCAGTCAAGGATATTTCTTCCTCCGGTGGAAGCTCTGACTGCGCAGGTGAGGTTCCTGCTCTCGTGCCCCCAGCCCTCCATCAGGCAGGGAATGCAGCTGGTGGGCCTGAGGGTGGCATGCTTCGAGGCGGTGCCCTTTGCTCAGTTCCATTTGAGGCCTCTGCAGCTTCATCTTCTGTCAGTGTGGGACAAGAACCCATCGTCCTTGGACGGGGTCTGTGTGCTTCCCCCCTTGATCAGACAGTCCCTTGCTTGGTGGCTGGACCACAGGAACCTGCTAGCGGGCAGGTCCTTCCTGGCCCCCTCCTGGGAGACGGTCACAACGGATGCCAGTCTGTCAGGTTGGGGGGGATTCTGGAAGTCCCTGCGTTTCCAGGGGAGGTGGGGCCCTCTGGAGGCCCACTTACCCATCAACATTCTGGAACTACGGGCAATCAGGTTGGTACTGGAGCAGCTGACCCATTACCTGAAGGGTCTGGCTGTGCAGGTACGCTCAGACAACAGGACGGCAATTGCCTACATCAACCATCAGGGAGGGACCCGGAGCAAGGGTGCCCTCCAGGAGGTGTCGCGGATTCTGACATGGGCGGAGGCCAATGTCCAATGCATTTCAGCTGTGTATATCCCAGGGGCGGAGAATCTGCTGGCAGACTCTGCAACAGGGTATTTCAATCCCTGTGTCACCGCTGGGGTCTACCGGATGTGGACCTGTTTGCATCCTGTCACAATCACAAGCTCCCGGCCTTTGTCTCCCTGTCTCAGGATCCTCTGGCCTTGGCCACGGATGCTCTGTCCATGTCATGGAAGGAGTTTCGGCTCCTGTATGTCTTTCCGCCATTCCCCCTTCTGGGCAGGGTTCTGCGCAAGATTGCTCTGGAAGGGGTACCTGTGATTCTAGTGGCCCCCAGGTGGCCGAGAAGAGTGTGGTTCGCAGACGTGGTGCAAATAGCGGTAGACCAGTACGACCTGCCAGGGGCACCAGATCTTGCTCACTCAGGGCTCCTTACGCCATCCCAATTTACAAACTCTGATTTTGACGGCCTGGCTGCTGAAACCTCCATCTTGATGGAGAGAGGCTTGTCTGCCTCGGTGGTGGGTACCATGGTGCAGGCTAGGAAGAAAACTTCTTCTGCCATCTATTATAGAGTGTGGCGTACCTACATTGATTGGTGTGAGTCTAGGTCTTTTCCCTGTAGGGAGTTTTCAGTCCCTAGGGTTCTGGAGTTTTTACAGCATGGTTTGGAGTTAGGTCTAAAACTCAGTACTCTGAAGGGTCAGGTTTCTGCCCCGTCCGTCTTCTTTCAGAGCATCGCTTGGTTAAGACCTTCTTTCAGGGGGTCACTCATGTGCGTCCCCCACGTAAACCTGTGGTCCCTGTTTGGGATTTGAACTTGGTTTTGTCTGCCTTGCAGGGTGCACCCTTTGAGCCTATTCATGATGCTGCGCTAGCTGTTCTTACTCTCAAGGTTGTCTTTTTGGTGGCTATTACTTCGGTCAGGCATGTGTCTGAGCTGGCGGCTCTGTCTATTCAGCCTCCTTACTATGAGAGACACTAGGACAAGGTGGTGTTCCGCTTCAAACCGGATTTTTTGCCTAAGGTGGTATCTGCCTTTCATTTGAATCAGGATATCGTTCTTCCTTCATTGTGTCCCAATCCTAGCAACGATAAGGAAAGGGTTCTGCATTCCTTGGATGTAGTCAGGTGTCTCAAGTATTACCTGGTGGTCACTGCGGCCTTCAGAAAGACTGATGCTCTGTTTGTGGTCCCTTCTGGGCCTAGAAAGGGTTTGGCTCCTGCCAAGTCTACCATTAGCAAATGGATTTGTCAGGCTGTGATTCAGGCCTATTCTGCCAAGGGGAAGGTACCTCCCTTCCGCCTTACTGCTCACTCTACTCGGGCTGTTGGTGCTTCTTGGGATTTCCAGCACCAGGCTTCTGTTGAACAAGTTTGCAAGGCCGCTACTTGGTCTTCTGTTCATACCTTTTCAAAGTTTTACAAGGTTGATGTTAGGGCCTCAGCTGATGCTGTTTTTGGCCGCAAGGTTTTGCAGGTAGCAGTGGTTTAAACTGCCTGCTGTTACCTTTTGTTGGGGATCCCACCCTACTTTATGGACACGGCTATTGGATGTCCCAAGAGTAAGTATTATGTTTGGAGCAGGACGTACTGTATACTTAGAATAATACAATTCTGTGAAATACTCACCTGTAGAATTGGTATTATAAGTATACAGTACGTCCTGCTCCACCCCACCCTGGTTGTTGGATTATTCTGGATCCCCTGTATGGTGATTGTTATCATTGTTATGGTTACCAGTTTTTTGGTGGTTACATTTTCCCGGCTTCCTGTTCACTGCTTTTCAATGCTGGGGATTTGTGGGAGGTCCCGGGTATTTGAAGGGCCGGGAGGAGCCTGTTTTTCATGTCTGCAGTGCAGCGCCACCTGGCGGAGGATATTCCCAAGAGTAAGTATTATGTTTGGAGCAGGACGTAATGTATACGTATAATACCAATTCTACAGGTGAGTACTTCACAGAATTGTATTTTTTTTTTTTAACTTCATTTGCCATTTAACTGCCCATGCTTCCAATTTATCTAAATCTGTTTGTAGCTGCCTGTTGTCCTCCTTTGTTTTAATTACTTTACTCAGCTTAGTATCATCTGCAAAGATTGAGACTTTACTGTTTAATCCATACCCAATGTCATTTATATATATATTGAAGAGAATTAGTCCCAGAACTGACCCTTGTGGTACTCCACTAGTAACAGTGACCCAATCTGAGTGTGTACCATTGATAACCACCCTCTGCTTCCGATCATTAAGCCAATTTCCCACCCATCTGCACACGTTTTCCCCCAGTCCAAGCATTCTCATCTTTTGTACCAGCCTTTTATGTGGCACAGTATCAAATGCTTTAGAAATGTAACCAATTTCGAATATGTTTTCTATAGTGGTCACTTTGTGAACTTTTTGCTAGCAGCTACTGAACGCTCGGGGCCTTCCTTGTTTTCAGTGGAGGCCTGTGTCAGTTGATATGGCTAAAGGTACAGATAAAAAGTTTGTCATATTTAGACATTACAGAGAACACAATTTCTTATATCATTTTGGTTTATTTAGAGTAGAATATTTCTTTATTGTTGGATATACACTGTAAAAATATTACACAAAAACACTATATTTAAAAAATATATATTTTTAAGAAAAAAAAAAGGTAATCTCATGGGGCCCCACCGTTGCTCACACGTGGCCCTTCAGTACTGGAATCACAGTGAACATATCAGTGTTAAATGATTCGAGTGGTATACTGGCTAAGGAGACTTTTTAATTGCTTAAAATTGTTATGTAAGGAAATGGTCGGTGTGTTCCCCTTTAAGAGGGTAGTTCAACAATATTTCAAACGGTAATCCTAGTAAACGGCTGAATGTGGGGTTCCGCTTTAAATGCATTGTTAACTTTAGGTTAAAGCGGACCTTCACCCTGAATAAGAGTCTATCTTATGTTTCCCACACCCTGTACATACAGATTGCTCACATTAATCCAGACCTTCACCCTGAATAAGAGTCTATCTTATATGTTTCCCACACCCTGTACATACAGATTGCTCACATTAATCCGGACCTTCACCCTGAATAAGAGCCTATCTTATATGTTTCCCACACCCTGTACATACAGATTGCCCATATTAAAAATCATCCTACCGGCATCTACTGCATGCTATGAGCCTTTAAACATCCAAAATGGCGGCTCGTGGAGCATCACGCAGCCTGCAAACAGGAAGTGTCTTCTGACACTGCCGCTCTGCATTCTGGGATTGCTGTTTTTTTCCTGACCCCAGCTCTGCTCTGTCTGTGCAAAGCATAGCTATAACCCCTGCCCCTGCTCTTCATCCCGCTCTCCTCCTCTGTATGTGTGATGCTTCTGAGGCAAGATGGCGGCGCCTGTATCCTAAAGTCCTGAACAGAGTTGCAGCCCAGTGGGGGGAAAAAAAAGGAAGTGACTAAAAAATATATTAATTTTAGATACTGGGGAATATTTTTTTGAGGGTTTGTGCTTTTCATTACATGATGCTGAAGGTCCGGTTTAAGTTAATCTCCACAAGACAGTCCTCTTGTATGTATGATGCTTAAAGTAGACCAAAACCCAGGATTTTGGTCCTTGCCCCTGGGGCCCCCCGATCGAGGATGCCCTGCTGTATGACCCCTCCCCCAGATCTCACCCTTCCTTGGTCCTACGGCACATCCGCAGCCTCTCGTCCAGTCAGTGCGATCAGATCCGCTCCAGGCCCTTTGCCCAAGAGCTCGTCTAAAGCGAGCAGATCCAAGCGTGCCGGCGGCCGCATCCCCTGCCACCCTTTTACAGGAAGCGTGCCTGTGCCGGCCACTCACAAATGACAGGCATGGACATGCGCCCTGCTAAGGGGGTAACGGGGATGCGGCCTCTGCTCGCGCATGCGCCATTGGACCAGGAAAGAAGGTGAGTTTTCGGGCGACCTGGAGGATTTGACACAGCAGGGCATCCTGAATCTGGATGCCCAGGAGGAGCGAGTATGCCTGGCCTGGAGTCTCATAGACGGGATGGGACAAAAGCAATTAAAGGCACACTGCTCAGCCTATGTAAATTAACTTAATGGCCTCGATTCACGAAGAGTTGAAAATAATTCTCATGGTGGAAAAAATTCAATTAATGAGAAAAATGTCTGAGAATTTCACTTTTAGCGAATCACAAGATAAAAAGACAATGAAAGTCAATGGCAGCTTTTTACTACAGGTAAAAAGGGGTAAAATGTTCAATAACATGTGCCATTGACTGTCATTGTCTTTTTATCTGGTGATTCACTAAAAGTGAAATTCTCAGGCTTTTTTCTCATGAATGGAATCTTTTTCTACAATGAGATTTTTTTTCGACTCTTAGTGAATCAAGGCCACTATCACAATATCAAGCAGTTACCCCCGGTGAAATAAAACACATGCCGTGGAACGTGACACCTTGTATTCTCTGGTTCTTCCCAGTACTGATACCAGTTACCAAATACTGCTATGGCCTTGGACCACAAGTATTTTATGGTTGAGACCTGCCTATGTTTCCCACGTCCCAATCCCTGAACCAGAAGGTTTCTAAACTCTTATGAATTCCTCACGTACTCACACACCCCGGTCTGACCCAGGTTTCTATGCCAGGCAGTGGCACACTATCACCACCAGCGTTGGTTGGAGCGATGTAAATGCCTCCATTGGGCTCTGGAGCAGTGCAACGTCCCCTTTCTCCTTCTCTGTTTGGTATTGTAATAAAGGGTTGCGGGGTTTGGTGGATGCCAGGAGAATACTGCCTGCTTGTATCCAGATTGTCAACTGTAAAGTTTGTGCAGGATTAAAGTGGACCAAAACCCAGGATTTTGACTATCCTGGGTTTTGGTCCTTGCCGCCGCTCCCTCTTGAAAAAGGTCATTGCAACCGAAACGTTGAGGGTTTCACTTCCACCATGGTGCTACCTGTAAGACTCATGCTTATATATCTTGCACTCTGCTTCTTTGATCATGTTGTGATTTGAATTGCCTGATATATGTGTATGGGGATCATGTGGCTCCTCCACACTTGCTAATTATGCAACTTCTGCTGGGACTTTATCTATATAGCCTTAATGATCCCTCTTACTAATCTCTGACATGTGTGTATATTTGTACATTGGCTGCTGACTTAATTTATAAGCACCACCTAGCAGTCATTCTTGGGTATATCACCCAGTTTTTATGTACACTATGTCCCATTAAATCTCTATACCTTTTGCATTCAAATCGTGGTTGTTCGCCTTTCTTTTTCTCCATATACTACATGCTTTGGTCCTTGCCCCCCAGGTCACCCGATCTCATTCACCCCTCCCTGGTCCTACAGTGCATGCGCAGCCCTCTTGTCCAGTCAGCACGCTCGCCCCTCCGTCTTAATAGCTCATCTAAGGCACTACCCCACACTACCTATTTAATTCTCAGAGCAGCTTGCCATTTCATTTCATTTATATATAGCCCGGTGCACGCATGGGAGCTGAGGTCTACCCGACACTATCAGGCTGTGACCCTTCCCCCATGTAGTGAACCAAATGGGTGTCTGCAGCTCCCGGTAAGTAGCTCTGTATTTTACTAGCTGCAGTACATGTCCCTATTATGGGGCTCATATATATAGAGTAGGATAGGGCCGGCGCCAGCACAGGGCAAACCTCGGGGGGGGGGGGGGGGGGTCACACACAGGGGCATCCAAAATCGGTAGAATCTAGATTCGTTAAGACTTCGAGATCAGGTTTAAAGGGGTTTGGTGCACTACAAAGTAAACCAAAACTAGAGTTTTGTGACACGAAGGGCCCACATAAACCTGGAGCTGTCCGTCAGCCTGGGTTTTTGGTTCTTGGTACATGAAGATATTTTTGATACAAGTCCACGGCTAGCAGTGTTGCTGGTTACGGAATATCTGTTGAGATAAGTCAAAAACAACTGGAAATTTTCCCAGAGAAAGACATTCAGCATCCAGAAAGTTCCAACATTTTCAGAAGCAAATTAAAAGCGCACAATGGCATTTTTGCTCAGTTATTTAGTAAATCGCGCAAAAAAGCTTTTCTTCTTCTTGATGTTCTCCAAAACGTCTTCCACCGTGAAGAGGCAAAAAGTTATCTCCTCATAAGGACTCACTGTGCCACACTCAAACAAGATGGCAAAGGTGTTGGCATCGTGGCAGTTGGCAAGATCGGAATAAGCCGCGGGACCTTCGTGGATCACCCAAGGTTTTGACCATGCCTCTGACATCAAAGGAGACTTATTTAGGTAGATGCCGAGATCTCTTCTCTCTTTCTTGGCGGGGTGAGAGAACAGAAGCCAGTGGGATCCTTTTTCTCCTGGTTGACCAATACCTGGGAAGCTGACAACGCTCCCAGAGCATCCTCCATTGCTCGTCTCCTTCAGCTTGCGACTCTTATTGGCCACTTTGAATTCGCCGCCAACGTTCAGCATCAGTGCCTCCAACCTGTTTTTGTACGGCGTCCGCCCGTTACAGTAGAGCATTCTCTGGTTGTCTTCGGAGATTATTTCGGCGAACTGGCATTCGCCGCACTCCAGCTTGTTGATCCGTTCGGATATCTTCCACCGGCCTCCTTGGTCCTCGCTGTAGAGATAGAATGACTGAGATTTGGTGCAGCACCATTGTATGCACCAGAATTTAGCTACATAGACATAGGCCGGAACCACAAGTTTCCCGGACTCTGTCTGGATTCCGTGCCCGGGGGACAAGAAGAAGGTGGCCATGTTACTGATGCTCTCCACCACGTCTGTGATGTTGGTGACGGGGCTCCAGGTCTTCCCGCAGTCGCTGCTGGTGGAGTAGCAGAGTTTGCTGGAGTTCCCCCACTTTTTCATCTCATCCTCCGTCTTTCCAATGGGAATGGTGTTGAAGAATAAGAATAAAACTTTGGTGGCCTCTTCAAAGATGGGACAAGGGTTCATCATACGGTGGTTCTTCTGGCAGAGATCATGGAGGCTTTGGATTCCTTCCCACTAAACACAAAGACAAAAGATTTCAGTGTATTTATTAAATGATAACTCAGTCATACAAAACAAAATGTTCCCCAAACCTCTACTCAAGCACCACCAACAGGCCATTTGTAACAGGCTGGTGGCTTACCTGCCATGCCTGTTAAAAGGTTAATGGATTTTTGGAGGCAGGGGTGGACTGGCCATAGGGAGCCGGGAGATCTGCCGATGGGCCACCCTGCTTTTGGGCCAGTTGGGCTGCTACCTCTTCATTTGATTCCTGGCTCTTTAGTCTCCCCCTAACCATAAAGTACACTAAAAAGGACTTGGAGTTCCCACCAAATTCAGAATAGTCATGTGCACTGCCAGAATCAAATAAACCAGCGTCCCACTAACCTAACTGCAGAAGACAAGTGGTTAAGCGCGGGACTGGCAATAACAGACTGAGCACTCGAATAGATGCCAGAACAAACAAGTATGTTTATTAAATATATTGCACACGAATCCTGGCACAATAATACACTACAAACCCCATGACACAGTTTAAACACAAACAGCGTTGTCTATACTAAAAGGTATACGCCCCCCCCCACATGCACACCACGCATCCATGAAATTGGCCGGCCAATGTCCAAGTTTAAAAAGTACTGTAAATGGTGTCCATGAATAATCAATGGCCTAACACTGGTTTTAAACTGCTGTGAATAGCAACATACTTCGCTTTGTCAAACCACCGCTGATGTATGGCCAGGATTCCGGAGCGGGCCGTATGCCCAGTAAATGCGCTAATACCAACGGCTACTGGTTTGGATCCCTCTTCTTTGCCTGTTCTCTTTGACTGTATATTCTAAGTATACAGCACGTCCTGTTCCAGAATATTCCTTACACATGGGTTATACATCCACAAGATGGCGCCGGACTGCAGAAAACAGCTTGTGGCTCCTCCCGCCCCTATATAAGTCAGGGACCTCCCACCAAATCCCCAGTTTTAATCTGCAGTCTGGACTGCAAAGATAGAAGATGGCTCTCTATATACGCAGGCGCGCGGGGCTTACCAGCTTGCGGCCCTGCAGGACTATTCACACCCGTTCTGGACCCACTGCCTCCCAGCCTCGGCTGACTGGTTCGGGTGAAGGTAGGACAGCACCCGGGTTAGATGCTTGAGGAGCGCTGCTCCGACCGCAGTCCCTGCCTTGACAGGGTAGGCGGTATAGGCCTGTGGTGAGCCTTGTGGGATGCCCCCTCCTGCTCCCGGGGTTCTCCTTTAATCACTACTCCCCTTGGGTATCTGCCCCCTCCCCTCATTTTGTTTCACTGAGTAGCCCCCTTCCTTCTCTCTCCCTGGAGAGTGCTTGCTTGTGCCAGAATTGATATTTGTTGTATCCTGCATGTCTTGCTTAATGTGTTTTTTTACTGGCAGCCGCCACCGCATGTTTGTACATCGCTCCGCGGACGGCGGCGACATTACCTCAGGCTCTGCCGCGCCGTCATTGGACGGCGGGATCATGTGGACGCGATTCAAGCTCTTCGGGGGAGGCGGGCTCTGCAGATGATGTTTTCTGCATCGCTTCTCCAGTGGCCCGCCCCTCGAGGTATATGCGGACGCCATTTTTACCTCCCTCGTGCTGCGTGTCTGCTGTTACCTACCGCGGTCCGTGAGTGCACCTGTGGCTTGTTATATGTATATATATATATATTTTACTGTATTCTTACGAGGATGTCTTCTTATGTCTTTCAGGCGGGTAGACCTCATTGTGGTTTCTCTGGTCCTCCCCCTTAGTTTGGGCTATTAATATTATATCTCCCACATCCCTAGCGGGCTTTTGGGGCATCCCGGGTTGCTATCATTAGCGTTAACCCTATATTAGCCTATTGTGCCACTATAATCACCATATGGAGGCTTTTGGGGATAATGTGCTTGGGGTTCCTTCGGGCTATGTGTTGTGTGTGAAGTATCCCCTATAAGTGATGATGTCAGGGTGTGTACCCTGCGCCCAGCAAGTACATGCACTGCAGCCTGGGTTGCCTGTTACTGGTGCGGCACCCCCTCGGGCTTCGCCTACCCCCCCCGCCAGTTACATCTGACCCCCTCCGAGGGGCATATTAGCAGGGAGTCTCACCTGATTTCGCTGCACAGGTGGCCAGCATTGAAAAACACCTTGCTGGGTCTGCCCCGCGTAAGGCTTCTGCTAAGAAGCGGCATTTATCACCCGCGGTTTCCCTCTTCCCTGTAGAGGACAAGGGCCCTTACTCACTCTCAGATCCTTACCCCCTTGAGGAGGGGGAATTATTTTCTGATTCTGAATCCTCTGAGGAACAACCTAAGATTTACAGTAGTACTGGGACTGCTTTTGGGGAAGACCCGTGGTCCCCTGATGACACTGACAGGCTGCTGAGTCATATTTTTGAAGTGCTTTGTATTTCTCCCCCGGCAGTGGCTCCACAGCAGCAGGTGGATGCGCCCGTTCTTGGGTTGTCCAATACATCTGTCATGCATTCTCCTGATACTACTACCCTGCGGGATGGGGAAGACCGGCGCTTGGACCAAATGGCCTGTCAAGCCATTTGCCTGTGTGGGGACGGGTGGTGTGTTTGTGCCTCTGCTATTATGGCTATTGCCATTAAAGGAGTGCTTAAGTGTCTCTTGGACGAGGCATCTGAGGATGCGGGTAGAGAAGAGTATAGATCTCTACTGCTTTGTGAGGAATTTATTGCATATATTCTGTCTGCTATGGATGATGCCATTAGAATGTGTGGTAGAACGTCTGCCTTGTTGGTGGCTATACGATGCTCTGTCTGGCTACGTCAATGGGTAGCTGATAATGCTGCTAAGAAAGCCCTCAATGGCTTCCCTTTCAAGGGCCTGCGTCTCTTTGGGGAGCGTTTGGATTTGTTTGCTAGGGGTGGCAGGTTACCTCAACGTAGGAGGCCGTCCTGGTCCTTTCGGGGGATGGGTGCCTTTCTCCCATCCTTCCGTGGTTCCAGAAGTGGCCGAGGAGTTTCCTTTACTGGGGCCCACGGAGATCACTGGGGAAGGGGCAGAGGACATGGCCGTCCTGGCCTCTCCTGGGGTCCCAACCCAAAATCCTCACCCAAGCCCCCTCAGGCATGAAGGGGCGCCCTCACCCATCCGGGGTCCATCAGACCTATCCTGGATTTAAAGTGTCTCAACAAATTTGTCAGATCCAGACACTTTCGCATGGAGACTCTGCGCTCATCTGTCAATTCTCTACGCCCAGGCGATTTCATGACCTCTGTAGACATCAAATATGCTTACCTTCATGTACCAATCTTTCCAGGTCATCAGAGATTCCTCAGGTTCGCTCTGGAGGATCAGCACTATCAATTTGTGGCCTTACCTTTTGGTCTCACCTCGGCTCCCAGGGTATTCACCAAGGTGCTGGCGGGCGTACTGGCTCTGCTGAGATCTCAGGGCATTCGCATCCTTCCTTACTTAGGCGACATTCTCATCACTTCTCAGTCCTTCCAGCAGGCCGAGCTGGATATCCAGCTGGTGGTGTCCACACTGGAGTCCTTCGGCTGGGTGATCAACCATCCCAAGTCTTTCCTGTCACTGTCAATGGTGAGGTCCTTTCTGGGCATGACTCTGGACACATTTTTCTCCCTCAGCAGAAGGTGGAGAGTCTTCAGGCCCTAGCCAGGCATCTTCTGTCTTTGCCCCATCCCTCCATCCGGCAGGGGATGCAGCTGGTGGGCCTGATGGTGTCCTGCTTCGAGGCGGTTCCATATGCTCAATTTCACATGAGACCCCTTCAAATTCACCTCTTGTCAGTTTGAGATCGGGACCCTCGGTCCCTGGATCAGGTCCTGGTTCTGTCCCCCCTGGCCAGACAGTCTCTCTCGTGGTGGCTGGACTCAAGAAACCTGTTGGTGGGCAGATCCTTTCTGGCCCCGTGCTGAGAGACAGTCACTACAGATGCCAGCCTGACAGGTTGGGGGGCTTCTGGAAATCCCTGAAATTCCAGGGTCAGTGGGGCCCTCAGGAGGCCCACACCCCTATCAACAGTCTGGAATTGAGGGCGATAAGGTTGGTTCTCGCCCAATTGACTCCGTACCTTCGAGGTCGGGCGGTTCAGGTCCACTCGGACAACCAGACGGCGATTGCCTACATCAATCATCAGGGAGGGGCCCGGAGCAAGGGGGCCCTCAAGGAAGTGTCCCTAATACTGTCTTGGGCGGAGGAGAATGTTCCCTGCATCTCAGCCGTGTACATCCCCGGGGTGGAGAATCTGGAGGCAGACTTTCTCAGCAGGGGGACTTCTCGTCTGGGAGAATGGTCCCTCTGCAACAGGGTGTTCCAATCTCTGTGTCACCATTGGGGCCAACTAGATGTGGATCTGTTTGCGTCCCGTCACAATCACAAGCTTCCAGTCTTTGTCTCTGTCACAGGACCCTCTAGCAATGTCTTGGAAGAGCTTTCAGCTTCTCTATGTGTTCCCTTCTTTCCCTCTGCTGGGCAGGGTGTTGCGCAAGATTGCTCAGGAAGGGGTGCCAGCCATTCTGGTGGCCCCCTGTTGGCCAAGAAGGGTGTGGTTCGCAGACTTCGTGCAGTTGGCAGTAGATCAGTATGCCCTACCCAAGGTTCCAGATCTGCTCACTCAAGGACAGCTACGCCATCCCAATTTACAAACGCTGGCTTTAACGGCCTGGCTGCTGAAACCTCCATCCTGATGGAGAAGGGGCTGCCTGCCTCTGTAGTTAATACTATGCTTCGGGCTAGGAAGCAGTCCTCGTCATCCATCTACTATAGGGTGTGGCATGCTTACATTGACTGGTGTGAGTCTAAGACGCTTCCATGTCGGGTGTTTTCTATCCCCAGGATTCTGGAATTTTTGCAACATGGTTTGGATTTGGGTCTTCAGCTTAGTACCCTCAAAGGTCATGTTTCTGCTTTGGCCATATTCTTCCAAAGATCCTTTGCTCACCATCGTCTGGTCAAGACCTTCTTCCAGGGGGTTACTCACGTGCATCCGCCACGTAAGTCTATGTTACTAGTCTGGGATTTGAACTTGGTCTTATCTGCCTTGCAGGGGTAGTCCCTTTGAGCCTGTGCGTGAGGCCCCTTTGTCCATATTGACTCTTAAGGTAGCCTTTTTGGTGGCTATCACTTCTGTTAGGCGTGTTTCTGAGTTGGCGGCGCTTTCCATCAAACTTCCTTACTTTGAGAGACACCAGGACAAGGTGGTGTTTCGTTTAGAGCCAGATTTTCTGCCTACGGTTGTCTCTGCTTTTCATCCCAATCAGGACATTGTTTTGCCTTCTCTGTGCCCTAATCCTAGTAACGCTAAGGAGCGGGTTTTACATTCTCTGGATGTGGTCAGAACTCTGAAGTTCTATTTGGTGGCTACTGAATCCTTCAGGAAGACTGATGCTCTTTTTGTGCTCCCGTCTGGACCTAAGAAGGGTTTGGCTCCAGCTAAGTCCACTATCAGCAAGTGGATCCATCAGGCTGTGATTCAGGCCTATTCTGCTAAGGGGAAGGAGCCTCCCTTTCTGCCTTACTGCTCATTCTACTCGTGCTATTGGTGCCTCTTGGGCTTTTCAGCACCAAGCTTCTGTTGAACAAGTTTGCAAGGCCGCTACTTGGTCTTCTGTTTATACTTTTTCTTCATTTTTCAAGGTTGATGTTAGGGCCTCAGCTGATGCTGCTTTTGGTCGCAAAGTTCTGCAGGCGGCAGTGGTTTAAACTGCCCGCTGTTACTTTTTGGGGATCCCACCCTACCTTACGGACACTGCTATTGGATGTCCCATGTGTAAGGAATATTCTGGAACAGGACGTGCTGTATACTTAGAATAATACAATTCTGTGATTACTCACCTGTAGAATTGGTATTATACATATACAGCACGTCCTGCTCCACCCCACCCTTGTTATCATTATTCTTATTTACCTCTGTATGGTGATTGTTCATATGTTCATTTTTGACGTTATTGTTCTCCCGGCTTCTTGTTAACTGCTTGTTAATACTGGGGAATTTGTGGGAGGTCCCTGACTTATATAGGGCCGGGAGGAGCCACAAGTGTTTTCTGCAGTCCAGCGCCATCTTGTGGATGTATAACCCATGTGTAAGGAATATTCTGGAACAGGACGTGCTGTATACGTATAATAATAATTCTACAGGTGAGTAATCACAGATTTTTATTTTTTTTCTTTCACATATCCCCTTCTTATAATTACCTTTTTCTAAATAGGGTAGCGGGGTGAGGTTGCGAATTATTGGGTAAGACGAGGCGTGGTCTTTGGCCGGCCAATTTCAGTGTAACAGTGTAGATGAGTGTGGATGGATGCGTGGTGTGCATGGGGGGGCCCGTATATCTTTTAATATACACAACACTGTGTGTTTTTACTGTGTCATGGGCTTTGTACTGTCTTATTGTGCCAGGGGCCATGTGCAATATATTTAATAAACAGACTTGTTTGTTCTGGCATCTATTTGAGTATATGATTCCCACACCCTGTACATACAGATTTCCCACATTAAAAATCATCCTACCTGCATCTACTGCATGTTATGAGCCTTTAAACATCCAAGATGGCGGCTCATGGAGCATCAGGCAGCCTGCAAACAGGAAGTGTCTTTTGACTGTGTCATTCTGCATTCTGGGATTGCTGTCCTTTCCCTGACCCCAGCTCTGCTCTGTCTGTTCAAAGAACAGCTATAACCCCGCCCCCTGCACCTGCTCCTCTCCTCAGTATGTGTGATGCTTCTGAGTCAAGATGGTGGCGCCCGTATCCTAGAGTCCTGAACAGAGTTGCAGCCCAGCGGGGGGAAAGAATAATAAGTTACTAAAAACTTAAAAATATATTAAATTTAGATGCTGAGGAATAGTTTTTAAGGGTTTGGGTTTTCCATTAAATGATGCTAAAGGTCCGGTTTATTAATAATAATAAATCTTTTTTTTTTCCTTACCGACACGTATCCTGTCTTGTAGATTCCTCTTCTCATGACCAGATATTCGGCGCTGGCGTCATCCTCGCCTCTGCGCTTCTCTGCAAACGCCAGGAACGTGTTCTCCTCCTTGATGTAGATGAGTGACGGGATCCGGTAGCCCGAGCCATTGGAGTCCTTCTTAAATAGGGTCGTTCTTTCTGGCTGCGTGGCCTTCATAGTGGCTTCTAGAAGAAACATGGAGAACATAAGATAGAAATGATTATCTGCCTGTTGTAACTGCTTATTATTTTATGCAGTTTTTTTTTTTTCAATGTATTTTTCTTGCTACGCGACAATACAAAAGAAAAACCCTGACAGCTCTGAGGAAGCGGTCAGCGGCTTTGGCCCTCGGAACGCGTGGGTTAGTAGCCCTTTCTCAGATAACGGCGGGGACACCATTCTGAGCAGCACTTGGAGGTGAATTCTGTCCTGGGTATTTATTATTGTGGATTCTATTAATGGTCGGGTTATTCACTGTTTATAGCTTTTTATATTTATTGATTCATTGGCACTTTAGCTTGCATTTTTTTGCACAGTATCAGCATTAATTGGTTTGGAATATCAGATAGCTTTGTAAATTTATTAGATTGTTTGTGTTTTTTAATATATTTATTCACTATGTAGACATATCACTATTTATGCTCAGTTGGGATGCCCCTGTGATGGAATTGTGGGATTATGTATATGTACTTTTTATTTATTTTATTTATTTATTAGTAATATATATATATATATATATATATATATATATATATATATATATATATATATATATATTATATAATATTTATTTACTTTTTTGTTTATGTATGTGTATTTTAAAATAAATGTAATTATATTAAATGAACTGAAGTGGAGGTTGATTCATTACTAGCGCCAGGTATCGGCAGATGAGGTAGCGCCAGGTATCGGCGCTTAGAGCGACCGCTAGTAGACGTTGTAAGCGGGTATCGGGCGCTGTAACAGATCGCCTCAGTCGCTGTAGTAACCTAGCCGGCATTGATGAATGTGATGTATGTTGGACGCTCTAACACCAGTACAGCGCTGCAGCGAGCGAGAGGTAGCGCCAGCTCAGTGCGTCCGGCACTCCACAACATATTTAACAAAAAACGACACACACACACAGCGTCGGCGCTCTGGATCTGGGTGCTATAGCAATGAACTGAAGTGGAGGTTGATTCATTACTAGCGCCAGGTATCAGCAGCTGAGCGTCTGTATAGCGGCGCTTAGAGCGACCGCTAGTAGGCTTTGTAAGCGGGTATCGGGCGCTGTAACAGATCGCCTCAGTCACTGTAGTAACCTAGCTGGCATTGATGAATGTGATGTATGTTGGGCGCTCTAACACCAGTACAGCGCTGCAGCGAGCGAGAGGTAGCGCCAGCTCAGTGCGTTCGGCACTCCACACCATATTTAACAAGAAACTACACACACACACAGCGTCGGCGCTCTGGGCGCTATAGCATAGAGCACCACTGTGGGATTAAAGTCTGTTTTTGAACACATATCCACCAGTAACAAAGCGAAAACACATGGAATAACATTGTTATAACACTGTGACATTAACACTTTAGTGCCAGACCTGTAATGACAATTCTGCATAAAAATATAAAAAGTCAAAGTTTCTAACAGTGTTTGTTTGCAGCCGAGAGACGTCACACAATGATTGGAGCAAAAATGTCAAACACGCTGTTTAAGCACAAGCAAATGAACGGCCATTGAAATGTATGGGAGAGCGACAGTGAGCGAAAGGTAATACCTGGCTCTGGAAACTCAGCTATACGCTGAGCCGCCTGTAATGATGAATCGGACGCTACATGGCGCTGTTAGTCACTCACCAGATTCGCTTTCATAAATGTGGTTTTGTGTGCAGCGCCTGACGTTCACCAGATGCTACCTGCCGCTACGAGGCGCTACCTGGCGCTATCCCTTCTTAAATAACCCCCATAATGTATTTGGCGTTATTTGGTGCCTGCTGCTTGTTTTTTTGGTTTCCGGTGGCTACACATTTGGGGATTGAGACAATACAAGATGTTACTGTATTGTGCAGAGCTACACTCGACAGTTATTAACACAAGGGATTGATGCACCAATCATTCTGAACTGAAAAAAAGAATTGGCAAGACTAGTAAGATAACTTAAAGCAGAACAAATCCTGATTATGACTATCCCGGGTTTTGTTTCATGCCCGGGGGCATCCCAAATTGAGTCCATGTCCCTCGCTGTTCTCATTTGTCCCTCTTTGAGGTGTAACATGCAGATCTGCAGCAATAAATGATTCATTCGCCTATTCAACGTGTTTCTATTGTTGTAACTGTTACATCCTATCTCCTATCAATCAACCAATGAGGGGGCGTGGCTTCACCCATTCCTCAATGAGGGGGCATGGCTTCATTTACATACTGTCACTCTTTGAGGTCACTGTTACATCCTATCTCCTATCCATCCCTCAATGAGGGGGCGTGGCTTCATCCATTCCTCAATGAGGCATTTGTGATTGGCCAGCGCGGGCACGCTCCCTGTTAGAGGGTAGCGGTGGATGTGAACAAACTCACCACTTCCCGGTCCTGCGGCGCATGTGCGTCCAATCAGTGCGCTAGGATCCGCTCCCGCCCCTTTGTCTAAGGCGAGCGGATCCAAGTGCACCGATTGGACGAGTGGCCGCACATGCGCCGCAGGACCGGGAAGTGGTGAGTTTGTTTGGGCGACCGGGCGGGGGGGGGGGGGATTCACACAGCAGGGCATCCCCGATTGGGGGAAGGGACCAAAAGCCAGGATAGTCAAAATCCTTGGTTTTGGTCCACATTGAATTTAACACAAGCTTTCAGCTCTTTTCAAGCACTATGTATAGTCGTCAGGAAATGCACATCTAGGTAACACTGATATATACCTTCCAACTTTTAAGGGTGGGACAATTGTCAAACAAAGCCACGCCCCCTAACTGAGGAATGGGTGAAGCCACGCCCCCTCATTGAGGGATGGATGAAGCCATGCCTCCTCATTGAGGGATGGATAGGAGATAGGGTGTAACAGTTACAACAATAGAAACACTTTGAATAGGCAAATGAATCATTTATTGCTGCAGATCTGCATGTTACACCTCAAAGAGGAACAATATATACATGAAGCCACACCCCCTCATTGAGGAATGGATGAAACCACGCCCCCTCATTGAGGAATGGATGAAACCACTCCCCCTCATTGAGGAATGGATGAAAACACTCCCCCTCATTGAGGAATGGATGAAACCACGCCCCCCTCATTGAGGAATGGATGAAACCACGCCCCCTCATTGAGGAATGGATGAAACCACACCCCCTCATTGAGGAATGGATGAAGCCACACCCCCTCATTGAGGAATGGACAGGAGATGTTACAGTTTAAACAATAAAAACACTTTAGGCAAATGAATCATTTATTGATGCAGATCTGCATGTTACACCTCCAAAGAGGGACAAATGAGAACGACGAGGGACAGGGGGACATGGACTCAAAAGAGGGACAGTCCCTCCAAATCAGGGACACTTGGGAGGAATGCTGATATTAATATTAGAGTTTCCTTTTTAACAAGAGTCACAACTCTTCCTAAAAACAGTGGCCACACTTCTTTCAGCAGGATGAGCTAATTCTGGAATTGCTTTATCTGTCCCCAACTAAATTGTTAGTGTGGAAAATATCCGAAGAAGTTTCTTTGATCAGAAATAAAATCAACAAAGCTTTTAATACTGATATCAGGGCAGGATACCAAGAGAGGGAGGAGAAGGAAGTGTTTGGATAGATGCAGCGTTTCCTCCTCTCCCCGCATTCTCTGGCTGCAGAACCTTGTGTGACTTCATATTTTTCCTATCATAAGCTAAACATTAGCCGGGGCACCGACCAGCGCCCGCATCCCCTGCGCTGCCTTTTATGGGCTCCGGGCATTCTCCCTGCTGGCCAAGAAACATATATCAGTCTTAAAGGAGCCACAGCACTCAACCCTGTTAGCTTGCAGACCAACCTACAATCTGTCTCTAAACTTGTTTAAAAACAGAGGCTCGGTCACACACATCTGCTTAAAGTGGACCAACACCCACGGGTGATCGGCCCGGGAATCTATAAGATTCCCGGGCCGATCACCTCCCTCCCCGCGGGACATCCGAGATCGGGATGTCCCGCGGGGTGAAACCCCCCCAAACACCCCAAACACCTTACCTTATCTTCAGCGGCGGCCGGCCGCCGCCGCCTCCCTCGCACCCCTCTAGACGTGCGCGCGCCTGCGCCGGCCGTCTGTGAATGGCCGGCGCGGGCGCGCGCGCGTCAAGAGTGACACGCGGGAGGCGGCGGCGGAGGAGCCGCTTGTCCGCGGCTTGTCCGTCGGCGCTGGGAGCGGGGAGAGGTGAGTTTTTCGGGGGGTTCGGGGGGGTTTCACACAGCGGGTGCCCCACCGAAGTGGACCAAGACCCAGGATAGTCAAAATCCTGGGTGTTGGTCCACTTTAAGTAGCTGAAGCTGCACCACCAGCGCCAAGGTGCCTCTGTGAGGTACAGTCCTAACTCTAATCTCTGAGAGCCCCATTTGGGACATACAATGCAATAGATAAATTGGGAGCAGGCTTACCTGAAGTTGCCCTAAACCTCGAGTGCAAGCCATGGGGTGGAAGGGTCGAAGACCTTGCAATACAGCCCAGACCCCACACACCATGTGCTGGCACAAATTCAAAAGAAACAAAGGAGGGGTGGCAGCCATGGCTTGCACTTAAGGTTTAGGGCAACCTCAGGTAAGCCTGCTCCCAATTTATCTATTGCATTGTATGTCCCAAATGGGGCTCTCAGAGATTAGAGTTAGGATGCACCCCACAGAGGCACCTTGGTGCTTGTGGTGCAGCTTCAGCTACTTCTGCAGATGTGTGTGACCGAGCCTCTGTATTTAACCAAGTTTAGAGACAGATTGTAGGTTGGTCTGCAAGCTAACTGGTTTGAGTGCTGTGGGTCCTTTAAGACTTTTGTATCTAATTGCCCTGTTCACATACACCTCCCAGGTTAGTTATAAAATGGTCTGAGCGGCTGCCACCCCTCCTTTGTTTCTTAAGATACATATATCCCAACTGTCCCTGATTTTTACAGACGGTCGCTCTTTTGAGTCCATGTTCCCCTGTCCCTCGTTGTTCTTTGTCCCTCTTTGATGTGTAACATGCAGATCTGCATCAATAAATGATTCATTTGCCTTTTCTATTTCTTTTCTATTGTTGTAACTGTTACACCCTATCTCCTATCCATCCCTCAATGAGGGGGTGTGGCTTCATCCATCCCTCAATGAGGGGGCGTGGACTAATTTACATATTGTCCTTCTTTCCCACCCTGAAAAGCTGAGAGGTATGCAATAACCAAGCAGAACACAAGACTTAAAGTGGACCAAAACCCAGGCCCATCAATTCCCTCCCCTGGGGCATCCAAAATCGCTGTGTGAACCCCCCCCCCCCAGGTCACCCCATACACTTATCTTCTTTCCTGGTCCAACGGCGCAGGCGTGAGTTGCATCCGCATCCCCGCTGTCCCTCTAGCAGGGTGCGTTGCCCTCGTCAGGCATTTGTAAATGGCCGGCGCCGGCACGCTCCCTGTTAGAGGGTAGCAGGGGATGCAGCCGTCTGCATGCTCGGCTTAGCTGATGTGACGTCAGTGGCTCCGAGCGTGCTGATTGGACGAGTGGCCACGCATGCGCCGTAGGACCGGGAAGAGGTGAGTTGGTTTCAGTGACGTGGGCTTCACACAGCGGGGCATCCCTGATCGGGGGGCCCGGGGGCAAGGAGCAAAACCCAGGATAGTCAAAACTTTAAAGGCACAGTCCAGTCTAAATAACTCTGGTGGTTCATGGGAGCAGCCATGATGGAATTACTGCAGCATCCGGCTCCATTGACTTCTATCGATATGTATGAGGAAAGCACCCCCCCCCTCCCTTCTCTTCTCAATAGAAGTCATTGGGGCGGCATGCTACAGTAATCCCATCATGGCTGCTCCCATGAACCACAAGAGGTTATTTAGACCGAACTGTCCCTTTAAAGGGGAAGAAAACCTTTTTTTGGGTCGACCGCTCATCCGGTGCCCCCCCCCTGCCCAAGCCGGGCGCTGCCACACACCCTGCCCCATTTGTGAGAGAGCCTATTGGCATTGCTGCATTGTTATAAGTGCTCGGGCTCAGCAGGGTTTTTTGGGGGGCTTCTCATGGGCTGGCCGGTAAAATCCCGGGTTGATTTTTGGCCCCAGTCCATCACTGGCTGCATCTAAAGACCATACCTCCCAAATGTCCCTGATTTGGAGGGACTGTCCCTCTTTTTGAGTCCATGACCCCCTGTCCCTCATTGTTCTCCTTTGTCCCTCTTTGAGGTGTTTCTATTGTTGTGACCGTTACATCCTATCTCCTATCCATCTCTCAATAAGGGGGCGTGGCTTAATTGAACAAATGTCCCTCTTTCCCACCCTAAAAAGTAGGAGGGTATGTACAGGCTGGCCGCCTCGGTCTTTGGAAACGAGACACTTGGCCAGTATGTTACCAACAACTTGGGTAACTCAAGGTCATGAAAACACTGAAATATTCCAGGACCTAAGATAATCCATCTACAAACATGTGATATTGTAACATCTAATCCCTGCTGCTCCCATATAGACTCCTGCACCTCCAATGTAAACTGAGAAATTCTTTGCCGCTCCCCCACCTGCACTGAATACTAAGAAATTCTTTGCACTGACTCACTTGGGTCTGTGTTCCTCACCCAACCATGCATGTTTCTGAGGGCCCATTCTTGGTCCACAGGGGCAGGAGACCCAGGACAATGCCTGGTGGGTTGCACTGCTTTGGGGCCAGTTTGGCTGCTGATTTTAACACCCACATTCAATCCCTGCCCCTTAGTCTCCCTCTCAGCCCCACTGTACCCCCAAGCCAAGGAACCCCAGTCCCCAATGCTTTGCCCCGGCATCATAGTGGGGAGCCTCAGCAGGGATGTCTCGGGCCAGACAGGAGCTGGTAAAATCCAAGGCTGATTTTTGGGCCCAGTCCGCCACGGTTGGTCCATGTCCAGATTCTGGTTCTTGCCAGGCACAGAGGTCATTTCTCTAGATCCAGGGCACTCAACCTCTTCTTGTAAAGGTCCATTTACAGACATCTGGTGAGAAGTGGGGGTCCAGGCAGGGGGGCTGTCGTGGGGGGGTGGATAGTTGTCAAAAATGGGGAGGACAGGAATGGATGGAGCAGAGAGACTGGGCTGGATGGGGCAGAGCTGGGGGGGGGGGGCAGGGATGGATGGGGCACAGCTGAGGGGGGACAGGGATGGATGGGGCACAGTTGAGGGGGGGCAGGGATGGATGGGGCACAGCTGAGGGGGCAGGGATGGATGGGGCAGAATTGGGAGGACAGGAATGGATGGAGCAGAGAGACTGGGCTGGATGGGGCAGAGCTGGGGGGGCAGGGATGGATGGGGCACAGCTGAGGGGGGACAGGGATGGATGGTGCACAGCTGAGGGGGCAGGGATGGATGGGGCAGAGCTGAGGGGGGACAGGGATGAATGGGGCAGAGCTGAGGGGACAGGGATGGATGGGGCAGAGCTGATGGGACAGGGATGGATGGGGCAGAGCTGAGGGGACAGGGATGGATGGGGCAGAACTGATGGGACAGGGATGGATGGGGCAGGGATGGATGGGGCAGAGCTGAGGGGGGACAGGGATGAATGGGGCACAGCTGAGGGGGGACAGGGATGGATGGGGCACAGCTGAGGGGGGACAGGGATGGATGGGGCACAGCTGAAGGGACAGGGATGGATGGGACACAGCTGAGGGGGGACAGGGATGGATGGGGCACAGCTGAGGACAGGGATGGACGGGGCACAGCTGAGGGGGACAGGGATGGACGGGGCAGAGCTGAGGGGGGGCAGGGATAGACGGGGCAGAGCTGAGGGGGGGCAGGGATGGACGGGGCAGAGCTGAGGGGGGGCAGGGATGGACGGGGCAGAGCTGAGGGGGGGCAGGGATGGATGGGGCAGAGCTGAGAGGGGGGGCAGGGATGGATGGGGCAGAGCTGAGAGGGGGGGGCAGGGATGGATGGGGCAGAGCTGAGAGGGGGGCAGGGATGGATGGGGCAGAGCTGAGAGGGGGGGCAGGGATGGATGGGGCAGAGCTGAGAGGGGGGGCAGGGATGGATGGGGCAAAGCTGAGAGGGGGGGCTGGGATGGATGGGGCAGAGCTGAGAGGGGGGCAGGGATGGATGGGGCAGAGCTGAGAGGGGGGGCAGGGATGGATGGGGCAGAGCTGAGAGGGGGGGCAGGGATGGATGGGGCAGAGCTGAGAGGGGGGGCTGGGATGGATGGGGCAGAGCTGAGAGGGGGGGCAGGGATGGATGGGGCAGAGCTAAGAGGGGGGGCAGGGATGGATGGGGCAGAGCTGAGAGGGGGGGCAGGGATGGATGGGGCAGAGCTGAGAGGGGGGGCAGGGATGAATGGGGCAGAGCTGAGGGGGGGGCTGGGATGGATGGATGGAGCAAAGCTGAGAGGGGGGGCAGGGATGGATGGGGCAAAGCTGAGAGGGGGGGCAGGGATGGATGGGGCAGAGCTGAGAGGGGGGGGCAGGGATGGATGGGGCAAAGCTGAGAGGGGGGGGCAGGGATGGATGGGGCAAAGCTGAGAGGAGGGGCAGGGATGGATGGGGCAGAGCTGAGAGGAGGGGCAGGGATGGATGGGGCAGAGCTGAGAGGAGGGGCAGGGATGGATGGGGCAGAGCTGAGAGGAGGGGCAGGGATGGATGGGGCAGAGCTGAGAGGAGGGGCAGGGATGGATGGGGCAAAGAGACAGAGAATAGTTTGTGTGCACCTTGCAATGCCACTTCTCGCCAGTGCAGTACTTCATATTGCAATGCTGGGAGCCATGACACAGGCAGAGACTAAGCATTCATCATTATCCGAGCCTCAGCGTACAGCGCCAGCGTTCAGCCTTGCACAGCGCCACGTCTTACCTCTCGCTACCTGACGCTCTCCCATACATTTCAATGGACGTTCTTTTATTTCTCTTTAAACAGGGGGTTTTTAATATTTTTTTTAATTAATTTCAAATAATGTTGTGACCTCTCCTGGCTTAGAAAAAGCCATTTGTGAAAATATTTTACATGTTTTATATATTTATGCAGAATTGACATTACAGGTCTGCCATTAAAGTGTTCATGTAACAATATTATTACACTGTAATTCCATATGTTTTCGCTTTGTTACTGGTGGATACATGTTAAAAAAACAGCCTTTAATCACACAGCGCTCTGGGCTACAGTGAAGCATTTTTGAGCGCCGGTGGTGTGTGAGCCAATTTTTTTGATGAATATGTTGTGAGTCAGGCACACTGACCAGTCGCTAACATGCGCTCCCATACAGCGCTGTACTGGCCATATAGCGACTGCCCATAACGTATTCATCAATGCTGCACAGCGACTGAGTCTCTATGAACTAGCGAACCACGGGCGAGCACAGCGACTACTAGCGGGCGCTCTGAAATGCCTGCTACAGACGCTCATCTGTCGCTACCTGGCGTTAGTGATGAATCCGCCTGCCCCATTTAACAAGTTAAAATCACGCATCTAATCCAATACACATCAGCCAACTCACGCTGCTCAATTTCACCTTCAGTCCACACATATGTATCCCCTATTATTATCCCCTAGGGGAGAAAGCGTCCATCCGTCCCAACGCTTCCCGCGACTGGCTAGGTGAGCCGGCGCGGCGGTGTCGAGCGATTAATTACCGAAGGTGGTAGGTGGGGATTCGCGTCATCTTATCGAGTCTCTAAATGTTTAGAGAGAACAAGACCGCTGGTGTTTTCCTGATGCAAGCGTCCAAAGGGAACAGAGAAAAAGGATTTAACGTGTGTGTTTTGTAACTGTTTATTTATAGTGTAATTACTTAAACCGGACCTTCAGCGTCATTTAATGAAAAGCCCAAACCCTTAAAAAACTATTCCCCAGCATCTAAAATTAATATATTTAAGGTTTTTAGTCACTTACTTTTTATTCTTTCCCTCACTGGCCTGCAACTCTGTTCAGGACTCTAGGATACGGGCGCCGCCATCTTGGCTCAGTAGCATCACATACTGAGGAGTTGAGAGGAGTCAAAAGTGCAGGAGAGTGGGGTTATAGCTGTGCTTTGCACAAACAGAACAGAGCTGGGGTCAGGAAAAGGTCAACAATCCCACAATACAGAGCGGCACAGTGAGAGGACACTTCTTGTTTGCAGGCAGCCTGCACGTCCATGAGCCGCCATCTTGGATGTTTAAAGTCTCAGAAAATGCAATAGCTGCAGGTAGGATGATTTTTAATGTGAGCAATCTGTATGTACAGGGTGTGGGAAACATATAAGATAAACTCTTATTCGGGGTGAAGGTCTGGATTAATGTGAGCAATCTGTATGTACAGGTTGAGGGAAACATATAAGATAGGCTTTTATTTAGGGTGAAGGTCCGGATTAATGTGAGCAATCTGTATGTACAGGTTGAGGGAAACATATAAGATAGGCTCTTATTCGGGGTGAAAGTCTGGATTAATGTGAGCAATCTGTATGTACAGGTTGAGGGAAACATATAAGATAGGCTCTTATTCGGGGTGAAGGTCTGGATTAATGTGAGCAATCTGTATGTACAGGTTGAGGGAAACATATAAGATAGGCTCTTATTTAGGGTGAAGGTCTGGATTAATGTGAGCAATCTGTATGTACAGGTTGAGGGAAACATATAAGATAGGCTCTTATTCGGGGTGAAGGTCTGGATTAATGTGAGCAATCTGTATATACAGGTTGAGGGAAACATATAAGATAGGCTTTTATTTAGGGTGAAGGTCCGGATTAATGTGGGCAATCTGTATGTACAGGTTGAGGGAAACATATAAGATAGGCTTTTATTTAGGGTGAAGGTCCAGATTAATGTGGGCAATCTGTATGTACAGGGGGGGGGGAACATATAAGATAGGCTCTTATTCAGGGTGAGAGTCCGGATTAATGTGGGCAATCTATATGTACAGGGTGTGGGAAACATATAAGATAGGCTCTTATTCAGGGTGAAGATCCGCTTTAACTGTGTGCACTTGAAAAATGTGTGTGTTGGTAGCAAAAGCAAAAGCGATAGTTGTGTAGTTTAACCTGTCGGGTCTTCACATTATTTCATGCCTGGGTTAAAGTGGACCAAAACCCAGGATTTTGATTATCCTGGGTTTTGGTCCTTGCCCCCGGTGAAACCCTGCAGATTGCTGAAACAAACTCACCTCCTCCAGGTCCTATGACGCATGCGCAGCCGCTCATCCAATCAGTGCACTCGGATCCGCTGACGCCCCTTCGTCTAAGACCAGCGGCTCCGTGCGCGCTGATGGATGCATCTCCAGCTTCCCTCTAACTCCCTGAGTGCCAGTGCCGTCCATTCACAAATGCCTGGTGCGGACACGCACCTTGCTAGAGGAATAGCGGGGATGCGACTGTGGCTCGCGCATGCAGCATAAGGCCGGAAAAGAAGAAGGTAAGTGTATGGGGCGACCTGAGGGGTTTCACACAGAGGGGCATCCCAATTGTGGATGCTCTGCGGGGAGGGAATCAATCGTATTTTCTTTAAAGTGTGTGTAAATGTTTTAAAGTGGACCAAAACCCACGGCGATAGGCCAGGAATATATAAGCTTCTCGGGAGATCGATTCACTCCTCCCACGCCATCCAAAATCGGGATGCCCCCCGAGTCGCCTATACACTTACCTTCTTTCCCGGTCCAACGGAGTATCCCTCTAGCATGGCGCATGGCCAGGACAGGCATTTCTGAATGGCCGGCGCGGGCACGCTCCCTGCTAGAGGAAGTGGGAGATGCGTCCGTCAGCGCGCTCGGAGCCACTGGCCTTAGACGAAAGCTTAGAGGCCGATTCATTAATAGCGCCAGGTAGCGACAGATGAGCGACAGTAGCAGCATTTTCAGAGCGCCCGCTAGTAGTCGCTGTGCTTGGCCGTTGTTCGGTAGTTGATAGCGACTCAGTCGGTTTGCCGTAATACTGAATATTGGGTGATGAGTCGCTATTTGACAGGTTCCGCGCTGTATGGGAGCGCATGACAGCGAATGGCCATAGCGAACGGCATATTCATTAACAAATCACGCTCAAAAAATTCTTGCGCAGTGAAATGCATGTTTAAACCCCAGAGCGCTGGCGGCGATGGGTTAAAAGTAGTTTTTTAACCCCCAAACAACCATATTTTTTGAAAAAAAAAAAAAACAAGTTTTTCAAAACATTTAGTAATATGAATACATTAATATCAGACCTGTAATATCAATTCTGCACAATTTTTTTTTTTTTTTTTAACCTTAAAAAAAATTATCTAACATTGCAGAAGTGGTCACAGAATTTTTGACATTTAAAAAAAAAAAAAAAAACATTAATAACAATGAATTATTAATATTTAAACATTGCTCCATTGAAATGCATTGGAGAGTGCCAGGTCGCTCGCTGGTGCTGTGGGGTGAGGCTGGAATAATGATGAATGATTCGCTATCTGGCGCTCTGTCAGTCGCTAAGCAGGATCGGCTTGATAAATGTGTGATTGCGGAGGGGAGCCGGCGTTCTCGTGGCGGTGAGCGTCATTACCGTTCGCTCACCATTCGCTACCTGGCGCTATCCCTTGTTAAATAAGGGCCTTAGACGACGTGACGTCAGTGGAGATCCAAGCGCGCTGACAAGCGGCCACATATTCTCTGTAGGACCGGGAAGACGTGAATTGGTTTCAGCAATCTGGGGGGTTCATACCCGAATGGGATGCCCCGAGGGCAAGGACCAAAACCCAGGATAGTCATAATCCTGGGTTTTGGTCCACTATAAGATAACACGACTACTAGTGTTTTCCTAAAATACACGATGAAAGCGTCCAAAGGGAACAGAAAGAAAAAAATTAAGGTGTGTTTTGAAAATGTTCATTTATAGTGTAATTACTTAACTGTGTGCAATTGAACAAATGTGTGTGTTGGTAGCAAAAGCAATGATACGCAATGATAGTTGTGTAATTTAACCTGCGGGTCTTCACACTATTTTATGTCTGGCTTAAAGTGGACCGACACCAAGGATTTTCACTATCCTGGGTTTTGGCCCACTTCCATGGGGCACCCCGATCGGGGGTACCCCGAGGCGTGAAACCCCCCAGATCACCCTAAATAACTCACCTCACCCCGCTCCTACGCGAGCGCTCGTCCAATCAGAGCGCTCAGAGCCGCTGTGGTATGTAAGGAGAAGCGACGGACAACCACAGCGGCTCTGAGCGCGCTGGAGGCCGCGTCTCGCGCTTCCTTCTAACAGGGAGCGCGCCCGCGCCGGCCATTCACAGGCAGCCGGCGTGGGTGCGCGCCATGCGAGAGAGAAGCGCGAGACGTGGCCGTGGCTCGCGCATGCGCCGTTGGAACGGGGGTAAGGTTTCTGGGCGTCCTGCAAGGTTTCACCCCGCGGGACATCCCGATTTCGGATGCCCCGTGGGGAGGGATCTGATCGGCCCAGGAATCTTATAGATTCCCGGGCTGATCCCCCCTGGGTGTTGGTCCACTTTAAGGTCTTGGTTAATAACCAGTTGCAGCTACAAAAGGTAAAGAGTGGGATTAGCTTATGCCACTTAAACTCCTCTTGAATGTATAGGAGCAAAGTGCAGGCTTTTCTTAGACTCAAGGTAAGTAGTCGATGGACTTAAATGTGATAGAAGCGCAAAGGTAAGTTAAAGAGGGACCAAAGTAAAAAGACTTTAGGGGATAGTGGACAAAGATGTGGCACCTATCCTTACTGTCACATCCAGTGTAGGAACTTAAATAGGTCAATAGACTTAGGGGGTTATTTAAGAAGGGATAGCGCCAGGTAGCGCTTTGTAGCGGCAGGCAGCGTCTGGTGAACGCCGGGCGATGTACGCAAAGCCACATTTATGAAGGTGATTCTGGTGAGCGACTCTAACAGCGCCATGTAGTGTCACATGTATTATTACAGGTTGCTCAGCGTATAGCGCCTCTAACAGCGCCATGTAGCGTCACATGTATTATTACAGGCAGGTCAGTGTATAGCGCCTCTAACAGCGCCATGTAGTGTCACATGTATTATTACAGGCAGGTCAGTGTATAGCATCTCTAACAGCGCCATGTAGCGTCACATGTATTATTACAGGCAGGTCAGTGTATAGCGCCTCTAACAGCGCCATGTAGCGTCACATGTTTTATTACAGGCGACTCAGCGTATAGCGTAGGCGCTCTAGCTTCCAGAGCGCCAGGTATTACCTTTCGCTCAGTGTCGCTCTCCCATACATTTCAATGGCCGTTCATTTGCTTGTGTTTAAACAGCGTGTTTGACATTTTTTATTTTTGCTCCAATCATTGTGTGACGTCTCCCGGCTGCAAACAAACACTTTTAGAAACTTTTTTGCCTTTTTATATTTTTATGCAGAATTGTCATTACAGGTCTGGCACTAAAGTGTTAATGTCACAGTGTTAAAACAATGTCATTCCGTGTGTTTTCGCTTTGTTACTGGTGGATATGTGTTCAAACAGACTTTAATCACACAGCGTCTGACGCTCTATGCTATAGCGCCCAGATTTAGAGTGCCGATCCTGTGCGTGTCCTTTTTTGGGGCATTGCATGTCCCAACTTTGGGCACTCAAAAATAGAAGTAGGGACCCCACCAATAGGGGCGCCGTGACGTGGCGTGGGGTTTAATACATGCGATTGCAATTGTATGCAAACTAAGGCCAGGAATGCTGAATATTATACAGTGATAAGGTTGAACTGGGCGGTGAATTGGTTCCCAGGCCCTGGAAGATCCTGCATAAATAATAGTAATGGAGCAACTCCCTCCCCCTTTACTCCCCTGGTTACACAGTATACTTACCGATCAGGTGATCCCGCGGCGCATGTGCTGGTTGCGGCAGCATGGCTGGCTTTCCACAGCTGATGCATGCACCCACACCAGTCATATCTGAATGGCCGGCATAAGTGCACATTACTGGATTGGATTGTCAGATGATGCAATCTACTCTGATTGGCTGGCGTCACCCGGCAAGCTATCCTGATTGGAGGAGGGCCCACGCATGCACCGTAGGTTAGCCGGAGAGTTCAAAATACCAGGTGAACTCGGGGGCACACACTGCCCCATTAGAGTAAAGCAAAACTGAAGTGAGTGAAAAATCTGGGTTTCGGTCCGCTCTATAAGATTATGACCTGCAAGAGATTAAAGTGGACCAAAACCCAGGTCTTTCACTCTTACCGATTTGGGATGCCCCACTGTGTGTATCCATGCAGATCAATAGTGAAATGCACCCCTCCCATGCTCCCAGAGCGGCGCTCGTATTAGCTCAGCGTCTCTGGTGTCGGGGGCAGCAAAGCAACCTAATGGAGTGGGCGCGCCTCTCGCCTCTTCCGGGCGGGGGAGGTGCCGCGTTGGCTATTCAAAAATGCTTGACAAGCTAAAGGTATAGCGGGACTGCGGTCCGTGCATGCGCTGTGGCCTCGGAGAATACTGGTAGGTGAGTTAATGCGGCCATTGCCAAGTGCGGCATCCCAATTCCATGGAAGAAGGACTTTGGTCCAATTTAAAGCGGACCTTCACCCTGAATAAGAGCCTATCTTATATGTTTCCCACACCCCGTACATACAGATTGCCCACATTAATCCGGACCTTCACCCTGAATAAGAGCCTATCTTGCATGTTTCCCACACCCTGAACATCCAGATTGCTCACATTAAAAATCATCCTACCTGCATCTACTGCATGTTATGAGCCTTTAAACATCCAAGATGGCGGCTCATGGAGCATCAGGCAGCCCGCAAACAGGAAGTGTCTTCTAACTGTGTCGCTCTGCATTCTGGGATTGCTGTCCTGACCCCTGCTCTGCTCTGCCTGTGCAAAGCACAGCTATAACCCCGCCCCCTGTACTTCCCCCGTCTCCTCTACTCAGTATGTGATGCTTCTGAGTCAAGATGGCGGCACCCGTATCCTAGAGTCTTGAACAGAGTTGCAGCCCAGTGGGGGAAAGAATAATAATTAGTAATAATATTAGTAATAATAAGTGACTAAAAACTTAAAATATATTAATTTTAGATGCTGGGGAATCGTTTTTTTTAAGGGTTTCGGGCTTTTCATTAAATCATGAGGAAGGTCCGGTTTAAGATCAATGCCATATAATAGAGGAGGAGAAATGAGCATTAGTTATCATGGGATGGTGCCTGTGCCCTAAAATACTATTATTATTATTATTGTTTATTTATATAGCGCCATCATCTTCCGTAGCGCTGTACAAAGTAGTAATTACAGACAGGGTAGAAACATACGGTACATATAATATATCAAATGCAGTTTTACAGAGTTGACTATGTCTATTAGTACTATTACTATCATCATTATTATCATTAATAATACTATTAATAAAGCATTTCCTGGCTTTGTTGCTCATGTGAATGTTAGTGTCTCTTTAAATGAGACAGAGCCGGCGCGGCTTTCCTGTTGTAGCGTTACATTGTACTGAGCGCACAATAGAGGATGTTCCCTGGCGAGGTCATCGCAGTGATGTCACAGGGTTTGTCTGCTGACCGTCTGCCAAACTCTCAGCAAAAACATTTGTGCCTGCGCCCAAACCCGCCCCCGCCATGCCGGATTGTTCTCCATTGTCCAGCTATTCCCTATTGCTGATCGCACTCTGATAGGCCGGATCTCCAGCTTGTTAATATGATTATTCTGCACTTCCCTGTTACAACATTTTTTTATCATGTAAACAAAAAAAGTCAGTCTGGCTTTAAAGCGGAAGAAACCCAACCGTGGCCAGTGCTGGAATCTAAAAGATTCCAGGGCTGGCTGTTGGTTTTCCCCAGGGGCATAACGTCAGCGTTTATCCAGCCTCCAAGTAAAACGTAACTTTTAATATATCTTGTTAAAAAATAGGCAATCGTAGAAGGATGTCAAGATGAGTGAAAATAAAGCAGGGACCCAGAGGGCAGCGAGTCCTGCCAACAGAAACCCGTTACGCGTTTCGGGCCACAGGGGCCCTTAATCATACCTTGGCGAAGTAAACATCCGGTGGTCGCTTCCCCGCACCTTTGGGCTGTGAGCGCGCTCCTGTCACAGCCATTCAGATACGCTGGGGACGGGAGGGCGCACGCTGCTGGGGATGTGCCAACTGCGCTCCCAATTGTTGAGCTCTGCATGTAAACAGAGTCATTTGCCGAGCATTACATATGCATATATTTATATATATACATATATATATATACATATATATACATATATATCTTACGATTGGGAAAAGGACGTCTCGGGCGGTGAAGCCCTCCGGCGATAAGGGTTATCGCTACATATACATATATATATATATACATATATATATATATATATATATATATATATATATACATACATACATACATACATATATATATATACATATATATACATACATATACATACATACATATATACATAAATGGCTCTGATTGGACAAGAGCCCACACATACGTCGTTGGACCGGAAGGGGGAGAGCTTTTCTGGGCGTTCCCGGGGAGTTTCACACAGTGGGGCACCCCAATCCGGGATACCCACCCCCCCCCCCAGGGCACAGAACAAAACCCCAGGATAGTCCTTGCCTCGATGTATGAAACCCCAAGTCGCCCAGTAAACTCGCCTTTCCACCACCCTATGGCGCATGCAGGGACTCTCGTCCAATCAGCGTGCTCGACTGCACTAAGACTCGGCTAAGTAGAGCTGAGTGCACCGCACCCGCATCTCTCTAATAGGGTGCATGCCCATGGCAGCCATTCACAAATGCCCGGCAAGGGCGCTCTTCCTGTTAAAGGTAAAGCCTATGGCTCGCACATGCACCATTGGATCGGGGAGATGGTGAGTTTTACAGGGGACTAGGGGACTAGGATGGGTTTCACACAGCGGGGCATCCCGAATCTGGATGCTCCGTGGGCCCCTTTTGGTCCACTTTAAAGCAGATCAAAAGTCTGAAATAAAAAATAAAAAAAAAGGTCAAACGAATTACTAACCTTCCCCGCGCAGGTCTGGATGCTCCCGCAGCCACACAGCCGACCACTGTCCATTGTGCAGCTGCTTCCGTTAAAGTGGACCAACACCCAGGGGTGATCGGCCCGGGAATCTATAAGATTCCCAGGCCGATCACCTCCCTCACCGCGGGACATCCGAGATCGGGATGTCCCGCGGTGAGGGACCCCCCCCAAAAGCCCCTCCCCCTCACCTGATCTCCCCCCTCTAGGCGTGCACGAGCCCGCGCCGGCCATTTGTGAATGGCCGGCGCGGCGGCGGACGCGCTGTCTTGTCCGCAGCTGTCACCCGCTTGTCCGTGGCTACGTGGGAGCGTGGTGAGGTGAGTTTTGGGGGGTTTCTGGGGGGTTTTACACAGCGGGGCACCCCTAATCGGGGTGCTCCCCTGAAGTGGACCAAAACCCAGGATAGTCAAAATCCTGGGTGTTGGTCCACTTTAAACCGCACTACATGTACCGATATGGAGCTGTGCACTACAAAATCTGCAGTTTTTTCCCACGGGGGGATGTGATGCCGCCACCCGCTCCTGCACCTCGCACTCACCTCGCCGCCGCACCTGCTGAAGGGAGAATCTGGCTGCTCTCCGTGAGCGTCTGGCGCCCAGACGTGGGGTCAAAGGCTGCACCTGGGAGCAGGGCCGGCTACCAGGCCTGTGGGGGCCCTTGAGCAAGAGACTCTTAGTGGGCCCCAAAGTAGTGAGTCACATGATGTCACCTTTCAGCTCCGATGCCACAATCATCTCCTGCTGCTGATCGCCCTCCAGTCCTTGTCAGATGTCACCTTGTTCTCGCCCCCTTCTGCGCTTTCATCCATTGCCCTCCATTCCATGCCATTGTTGCTGATCATCTCTTGTTGCTGAGTCCAGCCATGAGCAGGTCTGCACACAACACCCGGCATTCGGTGGTTGGGTCCACTGTTAAATAATGCCATGGCCAGGTGTGAGAATGAGTGGGCCCCTAAAGATGCCAGGGGCCCTGGCAATTGCCCAGGTTCGCCCTGTGCTGGCGCCGGCCCTGCCTGGGAGGATTGTGTGATACATACTCTCCAGTGTATTAAGATGGCAGCGCAGGAGCCGGTGGTCAGGTAAGGTGAGTAGGTCATTAATACGCACGCAGCGGTTTGCATGCTGATTAATGACTTTCATTTTATTTTTTAATTTAAAAGTATTAAAGAAAAGTAGACTTTCACAGAACAGGAAATAGCAAACACTATCAAAAATCTTAAGAACCAAAAGACGCCAGGTCCAGGCGGATACACGACTGAATTCTATAAAATATTAAGCCCTATGATCGTTCCCACACTCAAAGAGGTATTTCATAAAATAATACACAATGGAACCCAGATGCCTCGATTTACTGAATCCTATACAATTCTATTGCCAAAACCAGAGCGAGACCCAGAGCTGGTTAAAGTGGACCAACACCCAGGATTTTGACTATCCTGGGTCTTGGTCCACTTCGGTGGGGTGCCCCGCTGTGTGAAACCCCCCCGATCACCCGGAAAACTCCCCGCTTCCACGTGGCCGCGCCGTCCAATCAGCACGGACAGACAAGCGATCTGACAGCAACGGACAAGCGGCTCCTCCGCCGCCGCCTCCCGCGCGTCACTCTTGACGCGCGCGCGCCCGCGCCGGCCATTCACAGACGGCTGGCGCGGGCACGTCTAGAGGGGCACGAGGGAGGTGGCGGCGGCGACAAGGTGAGGGGATTTGGGGCGTTTGGGGGGGTTTCACCCCGCGGGACATCCCGATCTCGGATGTCCCGCGGGGAGGGAGGCGATCGGCCCGGGAATCTTATAGATTCCCGGGCCAATCAGCGGTGGGTGTTGGTCCACTTTAAGAGATAAGGAGATTACCGAACTGAACAAAAAATTCTGAGGGTTCATCTTGGCTAGGAAAAGGGCAACAATAAGCAGGAGGGTGTTGCAGCAGCCTAGGCAGAATGCTGGAGTCAACCTACCAGACCTTTATAACTATAATCCAGTGGCGTCACTTGGTGTATTAAGAGATTGGATTAAAAATACTCAAACATACACAAGCCCGCAGTTAGACCAAAACATGATACCAAATATCAAACTAACCTACCTAATACACATGCACAAAGCATTGCTACGTGAACACGTTTCCTTAAACCCACTATTAATGTCTATCTGGGAACTCTGGCAAAAATTAAGGAAAAGACACAATCTGAACCCCCACTCATCTACACTCCTACCCATAACGGGAAATTTAGATTTCTTAAATGGGGACACAACACTCCCATATATAGATTGGGAAAGGGCAGGAATCACTCAAATTAGAGGCTGATTTATTAATAGCGCCAGGTAGCGACAGTTGAGCGACTGTAGCGGTATTTTCAGAGCGCCCGCTAGTAGTCGCTGTGCTTGGCCGTTGTTCGGTTGTTGATAGCGACTCAGTCGGTGTGCAGTAATGTTGAATACAAGGTGATGAGTCGCTATTTGACAGGTTCCGCGCTGTATGGGAGCGCATGATAGCGAATGGCCATAGCGACTGGCTCCCACCATATTCATTAACAAATCACGCTCCAAAAATTCTTCTGTAAAATGCTTGTTTAAACCCCAGAGCGCTGGCGGCGATAGGTTAAAAGTAGTTTTTTAACCCCCAAACAACCATATTTTGGGAAACCAAAAAAAACAAGTTTATAAAAACATTTTGTAATATGAATACAATAATATCAGACCTGTAATATCAATTCTGCACAAATTTTTTTTTTATTTTTTTCTTACCTTAAAAAAATATCTAACATGGCAGAAGTGGTAACAGAAATTTTCACATTAAAAAAAAAAATAAAAAATTATTAACAATTAATTATGAATATTTAAAGATTGTTCCATTGAAATGCATTGGAGAGCGCCAGGTAGCGAGAGGTCATACCTGTCGCTGTTCAAGGTCGCTCGCTGGCGCTGTGGAGTGAGGCTGGAATAATGATGAATGAGTCGCTATATGGTGCTATGTGGGGTGAGGCTGGAATAATGATGAATGACGCTATATGGCGCTATCTCAGTCGCTAAGCAGGATCGGCTTGATAAATGTGTGATTGTGGTGGGGAGCCGGCGTTCTCGTGGCAGTGGCCATCATTACCGTTCACTCACCAGTCGCTACCTGGCGCTATCCCTTGTTAAATAAGGGCCTTAGATAACTATTAGTACTAAGTAGAGAGAAAATGCTCACCTACCAAGAACTCAAAGAAAAATTCCCATTTATGGCCTCACATACCTTTGCATGGTTCCAAATATCATCTTATGTCAAAAAAACAATCAAAAAATTCTCCGCTAGGGACTGTGACAATGAATTGGACACACTCTTAAACACGACCCCACCGAATCGTAGAGCTATAGCGCTACCCTATAATTTCTTAAGACAGCCATTACAATATGAGGAACTCAATACAGGGATGATCAAATGGCAAATAGCTCACTTCCCGGAGCTAGAAATTGATGATCTGCTAAGAATGTACAAATATTCTTGGGCAACCTTACAGGCCTCTACATATAGGAAAATGCTCCTCAGACTATATCATTACAACTATGGCCCTTATTTATGAAGGAATAGCGACAGGTAGCAACTGGTGAGCGTCCGGTAATGACGGGCCCCGCCACGAGAACGCCGGCTCCCCACCACAATCACACATTTATCAAGCCAATCCTGCTTAGCGACTGAGATAGCGCCATATAGCGACTCATTCATCATTATTCCAGCCTCAGCCCACAGCACCAGTGTCCGACCTTGAACAGCGATAGGTATGACCTCTCGCTACCTGGCGCTCTCCAATGCATTTCAATGGAAAAATCTTAAAATATTAATAATTAATTGTTATTAATTTTTTTTTTTTTTTTTTTTTTAAATGTGAAAAATTCTGTGACCACTTCTGCCATTTTATATTTTAAGGTAAAAAAAAAAAAAAAACAGAATTGATATTACAGGTCTGATATTAATGTATTCATATTACCAAATTATTTAAAAAACTTTTTTTTTTGGGGGTTTCCAAAAATATGGTTGTTTGGGGGTTTAAAAACGACTTTTAACCCATCGCCGCCAGCGCTCTGGGGTTTAAACATGCATTTCACAGCGGGAGAATTTTTTGAGCGTGATTTTTTAATGAATATGGTGGGAGCCGGTCGCTATGGCCAGTCGCTATCATGCGCTCCCATACAGCGCGGAACCTGTCAAATAGGGACTCCTCACCCAATATTCAACATTACGGCAAACCGACTGAGTCGCTATCAACTACCGAACAACGGCCAAGCACAGCGACTACTAGCGGGCGCTCTGAAAATGCCGCTACAGTCGCTCAACTGTCGCTACCTGCCGCTACTAATGAATCGGCCTCTATGTGTCACCCGCCCGATCGGTACAGATGGGACTATCGGATTCAGACAAATGTAAAAAGTGTGGGGAGGAGGGGGCAAATCTATACCACTGTCTGTGGGAATGCCCCGTCATCAACCAATTTTGGAGAACAATACATATATACATGACCACGAAATTGATAAATTACTTACCTTTAACACCAAAATGGGCGATATTTGGCTCAATAGATTCAGCCACCCTGAGAGTGGATAGCGGTACTAAGAGGTTAATACTGATAGTATCAGCGGTTGCAAAAAAAGTCATTCTCCCGAATTGTATTGGTGCCAACCCCCTTCTCCTTCCGACACTTCATGGAAAAGTTACAACAGATTTTAAATTTGATTGGACAGATGCAACATTGGACAAGGAGAAAAAGACGCCCAATTTTTTCAAAACGCGGGAACGCTTTATTGACACCTTACATATAGAAGTCAGGCAGAAATTATATCAAACATTTAGAGACACCACATCAGGGGCGTAGCTATAGGGGTCGCAAGGGTCGCCATTGCGACTGGGCCCCTAAGCCAGGGGGGGCCCGCATCGGGGCCCACAAGACTTTAGCTACGCCCCTGCCCGTGTAGTACACTCTGGGGTGACATCACAGCCGAGAACTGGCGGGAAATGTGTTTGCTTTCTAATCACAGGTCCGCAGTGACTGCGTAGCCCAATTTCTACCAGTTGGTCCCGCGCCGTCGCCATTTTGTCCCGCGCCGTCTCCCGGAGGTTTGCCACGGCCTCTCAGGCGCCCGCTGCCTCCGCCCCCGTGTGTAAGCGCTCAGATGAACTGTCTGGGCCGGCGGCAGCGGGCGCCCGAGAGGCCGGGAGTCTAGTAGGCAATAATTTAATTTCATTGGTGGTTCAGTGGGTGGGAGCGGGACTCAAGGTAGGAGATTGTTGCTAAGCTAAAGGTGGGCGGGGCTACAGAGCCTCGCTGGAGATCGCAGAGGAGGGACATCGTCACACAGGTTAGTGTGTATGTCTGTGCGCGTGTGACTGAGTTATCCCTGTGCTGTATAGAGTGTCAGCTCTGCTGCCTAGTCCCCTGTGTGTGTATGTGATCCCTGTGCTGTATAGAGTGTCAGCTCTGCTGCCTAGTCCCCTGTCTCCTGTGTGTGATCCCTGTGCTGTATAGAGTGTCAGCTCTGCTGCCTAGTCTCCTGTCTGTGTGTGTGATCCCTGTGCTGTATAGAGTGTCAGCTCTGCTGCATAGTCCCCTGTCTCCTGTGTGTGATCCCTGTGCTGTATAGAGTGTCAGCTCTGCTGCATAGTCCCCTGTCTCCTGTGTGTGTGATCCCTGTGCTGTATAGAGTGTCAGCTCTGCTGCATAGTCCCCTGTCTCCTGTGTGTGTGATCCCTGTGCTGTATAGAGTGTCAGCTCTGCTGCCTAGTTCCCTGTGTGTGTGTGTGATCCCTGTGCTGTATAGAGTGTCAGCTCTGCTGCCTAGTCTCCTGTCTGTGTGTGTGTGTGTGTGTGTGTGTGTTATCCCTGTGCTGTATAGAGTGTCAGCTCTGCTGCCTAATCCCCTGTCTGTGTGTGTGATCCCTGTGCTGTATAGAGTGTCAGCTCTGCTGCCTAGTCCCCTGTCTGTGTGTGTGATCCCTGTGCTGTATAGAGTGTCAGCTCTGCTGCCTAGTCCCCTGTCTGTGTGTGTGATCCCTGTGCTGTATAGAGTGTCAGCTCTGCTGCCTAGTCCCCTGTCTGTGTGTGTTATCCCTGTGCTGTATAGAGTGTCAGCTCTGCTGCCTAATCCCCTGTCTCCTGTGTGTGATCCCTGTGCTGTATAGAGTGTCAGCTCTGCTGCCTAGTCTCCTGTCTGTGTGTGTGATCCCTGTGCTGTATAGAGTGTCAGCTCTGCTGCATAGTCCCCTGTCTCCTGTGTGTGATCCCTGTGCTGTATAGAGTGTCAGCTCTGCTGCATAGTCCCCTGTCTCCTGTGTGTGATCCCTGTGCTGTATAGAGTGTCAGCTCTGCTGCATAGTCCCCTGTCTCCTGTGTGTGTGATCCCTGTGCTGTATAGAGTGTCAGCTCTGCTGCCTAGTCCCCTGTGTGTGTGTGTGATCCCTGTGCTGTATAGAGTGTCAGCTCTGCTGCCTAGTCCCGTGTGTGTGTGTGTGTGTGTGTGTGTGTGTGTGTGTGTGTGTGTCTGTGTGTGTGTGATCCCTGTGCTGTATAGAGTGTCAGCTCTGCTACCTAGTCCCCTGTCTCCTGTGTGTGTGTGTTCCCTGTGCTGTATAGAGTGTCAGCTCTGCTGCCTAATCCCCTGTCTGTGTGTGTGATCCCTGTGCTTTATAGAGTGTCAGCTCTGCTACCTAGTCCCCTGTCTGTGTGTGTGTGACGGGGTGGGGGGGGGGGGGCAGTTTGACTCCTCGCATTGGGGCCCACAAGACTTTAGCTACGCCCCTGCACCACATGGTCTCTGACTAGAACGATGGGAGGAGATAACCCGGTGGATCTTACTGGGAGGAACGCCGCTGGGGTGTCGCAGCCCTCACCTTGACAAAGTGAATCCATGGAGTAGACAAGAATGCACGCAACAATCACATGGGTAACTTATGATGATAAACGCTAATCCACTGTTTTATACAGAAAAGGAAAACATAGCCATGGTTTCATATGTCATCGTAAAAGCTTTATCTTTCTGTGATATACCAAAATAACTATGGGCCTAATTTAAGAAGGGATAGCGTCAGGTAGCGGCTGGTTAATGAGAGGTAGCGACAGGTGAACGCCGGACACGGCACGCAATTACACATTTATCAAGCAGAATCTGTTTAGCGACTGGGATAGTGCCATGTAGCGTCTGATTCATCATTATCCCACCCTCAGCGTACAGCGCCGGCGTTCAGTCTTGCACAGCGCCAGGTATGACCTCTCGCTACCTGTCGCTCTCCCATACATTTCAGTGGACGATCCTTTTCTTCTCTTTAAACGGGGTTTTTTTTTTTTTTTTTTTTTTAATCTCAAATATTGTTGTGACCTCTCCTGGCATTGAAACTGCAGTTTTTTTCCCAAATTTTTCCTTTTTTTTATATATTTCTTCAGAAAGGACATTACAGGTCTGGCATTAATGTGTTCATGTTACAATGTAATTCCATATATTTTCGCTTTGTTACTAGTGGATAGATGCTGAAAAACAGACTTTAAACACACAGCCTCCTGTGCTCTGTGCTTCAGAGAAGCATTTTTCAGCGCCAGAGTTTTATGAGGTTGTTTTTTTTGCTGAATATGTTGCGAGTCGGTCGCACTGACCAGTCGCTAAGATGCGCTCCCATACAGCGCTGTACTGGTCAAATAGCGACTCCTCACAATGTATTCAACATTAATGCACAGCGACTGAGTCGCTAGGAACTAGCGACCCACGGCCGAGCACAGTGACTACTGAAAATGCCTGCTACAGACGCTCATCTGTCGCTACATGGCGCTAATGATGAATCAGCCTGTAAGTAACAATTTTGTATTATGTACATTGTAGCTATGTTGAAAAACCCAATAAAAACAATTAAAAAAAAAAAAAGTCGACTTTCGGTCTGCTTTAAATGTTATCTACATAAAAGGTATTGATATTGGAAGCCGGGTATATTGCAATATCTGCAAGAGAAAAATAAGTGGGAGGCATAGGATCCCGCTCTACACAAACCCTTACTTGCACCACCATTACTGTCGCTATGATGGCTGCAGTTCTCCTTTAAGCTGGGCAACCTATCAGAAGGTTAAAGCACTTCCTGTTTCCGGTCGCTGTGCTGCGGCAGGGCACTTATCTTCCAGACGCAGTTGGATAGGCTCGTGGGCAACGTATATAATGGGTCACCGCAAGCTGACTCTGTTTCGTTTGGGGACACGACCTCTTCCTTCTGTTGCTACATATGCATACCTCCCAACTTTTCAGGGTGGGAAAGAGGGACAATTGTTAAATTAGGCCACGCCCCCTCATTGAGGCATGGATAGGAGATAGGGTGTAACAGTTACAACAATAGAAACACTTTAAATAGGGAGAAGAATCATTTATTGCTGCAGATCTGCATGTTACACCTCAAAGAGGGACAAATGAAAACAGGGGGACGTGGACTCAAAAGAGGGACAGTCCCTCTAAATCAGGGACACTTGGGAGGTATGTAGGTGTGTGAGAGCTCAGACTGTGAAAACAAGCGACTTGTTTCCATTCACCCCGTCCTCCCCGGTCACTTACAGTGGGTGAAGTAAGCGCTGAACACGTCACCGATGTTCTAAGTAAATATATTTCTAAGGGTGCCATTGATGCGTGAGATTCTCAAAAGATGTCAGTAACGAGCCAACCAATCCACACATGCGAAGCAATCAAACCACAGATATCCGTAAATTAAGCGATGTGTAATCGTGAGAAATAACACAGGGAAAAAGTATTGAATGTAACGGCCCAATCAATCCACACATGCGAAGCAATCAAACCAAAGATATCCATAAATTAAGCGATGTGTAATCGTGAGAAATAACACAGGGAAAAAGTATTGAATGTAACTACTCAACCAATCCACACATGCGAAGCAATCAAACCACAGATATCCATAAATTAAGTGATGTGTAATCGTGAGAAATAACACAGGGAAAAAGTATTGAATGTAACGACCCACCCAATCCACACATGAGACGAAATCAAACCAAAGATATCCATAAATTATCGATGTGTAATCGTGAGAAATAACACAGGGAAAAAGTATTGAATGTAACGACCCACCCAATCCACACATGCGAAGCAATCAAACCACAGATATCCGTAAATTAAGCGATGTGTAATCGTGAGAAATAACACAGGGAAAAAGTATTGAATGTAACGACCCAACCAATCCACACATGCGAAGCAATCAAACCACGGATATCCGTAAATTAAGCGATGTGTAATCGTGAGAAATAACACAGGGAAAAAGTATTGAATGTAACGACCCAACCAATCCACACATGCGAAGCAATCAAACCACGGATATCCGTAAATTAAGCGATGTGTAATCGTGAGATATAACACAGGGAAAAAGTATTGAATGTAACGACCCAACCAATCCACACATGCGAAGCAATCAAACCACAGATATCCGTAAATTAAGCGATGTGTAATCGTGAGAAATAACACAGGGAAAAAGTATTGAATGTAACGACCCACCCAATCCACACATGCGAAGCAATCAAACCACAGATATCCGTAAATTAAGCGATGTGTAATCGTGAGGAATAACACAGGGAAAAGGTATTGAATGTAACGACTCAACCAATCCACACATGCGAAGCAATCAAACCACAGATATCCATAAATTAAGTGATGTGTAATCGTGAGAAATAACACAGGGAAAAAGTATTGAATGTAACGACCCACCCAATCCACACATGCGAAGCAATCAAACCACAGATATCCGTAAATTAAGCGATGTGTAATCGTGAGAAATAACACAGGGAAAAAGTATTGAATGTAACGACCCAACCAATCCACACATGCGAAGCAATCAAACCACGGATATCCATAAATTAAGCGATGTGTAATCGTGAGATATAACACAGGGAAAAAGTATTGAATGTAACGACCCAACCAATCCACACATGCGAAGCAATCAAACCACAGATATCCGTAAATTAAGCGATGTGTAATCGTGAGAAATAACACAGGGAAAAAGTATTGAATGTAACGACCCACCCAATCCACACATGCGAAGCAATCAAACCACAGATATCCGTAAATTAAGCGATGTGTAATCGTGAGGAATAACACAGGGAAAAGGTATTGAATGTAACGACTCAACCAATCCACACATGCGAAGCAATCAAACCACAGATATCCATAAATTAAGTGATGTGTAATCGTGAGAAATAACACAGGGAAAAAGTATTGAATGTAACGACCCAACCAATCCACACATGCGAAGCAATCAAACCACAGATATCCATAAATTAAGTGATGTGTAATCGTGAGAAATAACACAGGGAAAAAGTATTGAATGTAACGACCCACCCAATCCACACATGAGAAGAAATCAAACCAAAGATATCCATAAATTAAGTGATGTGTAATCGTGAGAAATAACACAGGGAAAAAGGTATTGAATGTAACGACCCAATCAATCCACACATGCAAAGCAATCAAACCACAGATATCCATAAATTAAGTGATGTGTAATCGTGAGAAATAACACAGGGAAAAAGGTATTGAATGTAACGACTCAATCAATCCACACATGCGAAGCAATCAAACCACAGATATCCATAAATTAAGTGATGTGTAATCGTAAGAAATTGCACAGGGAAAAAGTATTGAATGTAACGACCCACCCAATCCACACATGAGAAGCAATCGAACCAAAGATATCCATAAATTAAGCGATGTGTAATCGTGAGAAATAACACAGGGAAAAAGGTATTGAATGTAACGACCCAACCAATCCACACATGCGAAGCAATCAAACCAAAGATATCCGTAAATTAGGCGATGTGTAATCGTGAGAAATAACACAGGGAAAAAGTATTGAATGTAACGACCCACCCAATCCACACATGAGACGAAATCAAACCACAGATATCCATAAATTAAGTCATGTGTAATCGTGAGAAATAACACAGGGAAAAAGGATTGAATGTAACGACCCACCCAATCCACACATGCGAAGCAATCAAACCACAGATATCCGTAAATTAAGCGATGTGTAATCGTGAGGAATAACACAGGGAAAAGGTATTGAATGTAACGACTCAACCAATCCACACATGCGAAGCAATCAAACCACAGATATCCATAAATTAAGTGATGTGTAATCGTGAGAAATAACACAGGGAAAAAGTATTGAATGTAACGACCCACCCAATCCACACATGAGACGAAATCAAACCACAGATATCCATAAATTAAGTGATGTGTAATCGTGAGAAATAACACAGGGAAAAAGTATTGAATGTAACGACCCACCCAATCCACACATGCGAAGCAATCAAACCACAGATATCCGTAAATTAAGCGATGTGTAATCGTGAGAAATAACACAGGGAAAAAGTATTGAATGTAACGACCCACCCAATCCACACATGAGAAGAAATCAAACCAAAGATATCCATAAATTAAGCGATGTGTAATCCTGAGAAATAACACAGGGAAAAAGGTATTGAATGTAACGACTCACCCAATCCACACATGAGACGAAATCAAACCAAAGATATCCATAAATTAAGCGATGTGTAATCGTGAGATATAACACAGGGAAAAAGTATTGAATGTAACGACCCAATCAATCCACACATGCGAAGCAATCAAACCACAGATATCCATAAATTAAGTGATGTGTAATCATGAGAAATAACACAGGGAAAAAGTATTGAATGTAACGACCCACCCAATCCACACATGAGAAGAAATCAAACCAAAGATATCCATAAATTAAGCGATGTGTAATCATGAGAAATAACAAGGAAAAAGTATTGAGTTAGGCTTACTGTTATTTATGTAATACTAATACAGAAGCCTTTGTTGGTGATGACAGCTTCCAGGCGCCTCCTGTATGGTGAAACTGGTGGCGCGCATTGCTCAGGGGTGATTCAGGACGAATCCACACAAACCTGAAGCTCCTGTAGGCTCCTTCTATGAACTCTGAGCTTTAAAGTGGACTGAAACCCAGTAAGATCGGCCTGGGAATCTATAAGATTCCCCGGGCCGATCGATTCCCGCCCCCGGGGCATCCAAAATTGGGATGCCCCGCTGTGTGAAACCCCCCCAGGTCAGCCGTTACACTTACCTTAATCCTGGTCCAACGGCGCATGCGCGGGCCACGGCCGCATCCCCGCTATCCCTCTAGCAGGGGAATGGCTGGCGCAGGCAACACTCCCTGTTAGAGGGAAGCGCGAGATGCAGCTGCCAGGTTGGGTTAGATGTCCATAGCTCAGCGGCTCAGAGCGCGCTGATTGGACGAGTGTCCGCGCACGCGCCGTAGGACCGCGGTGAGGTGAGTTTTTGCGGGAGATCTGGAGGGGTTTCACACAGCGGAGAACCCCTGATCGGGATGCCCTGGGGGAGTGGACTAAAATCTAGGATAGTCAAAATCTTGGGTTTGGTCCACTTTAAAGAGGAACAACACACCCAATTTTGACCTTTTGGGGTGTTACTCCTCTATGCGGCGGCATCCCGAATTGTGACGTCTCGCTGTGTGTATCCTCCGCAGGTCACCCCATATACTCACATTCCCGTCGCTCGGGTGACAATGAGCGTGCTGATTGGCTGAGCGGAAGGTTTCGGTACATTCGTCCTTTCGTCCTTTAATGACATGAAGCGTTTCAGTGTCCTGTGGGCTGAAAAACAACCCCACAGTATGATGTTCTGAGGTTCCCACCTCCACACAAGGCGCTGTTGGTATGGTCTTGCGGAAACATCCACACTTACTCGATCGTCATCATCCTGGTCGATGGCAGCTGATTTTTTTTTTTTCTGGAATCAAGAATGCTTCTGTACCTTTGTTATTCAGCCAAGGTTCGACGAGATGAATCTCAGACGAGTGCGCTCAGCCAATCAGCTCGCTCCCTTTCACTCGGCTCCCTTCAGCTCAGCTGCCAGCCGCATCCCCACTCATTCAGAAAGGTTGGGCAAGGTGCGCACATGGCTAAAGGTGAGCGGGGATGCGGACACGGCGCAGCTGCAGCAGGGGCTCCCAGAGAAGGTCAGTGTATCAGGGCTTTTGGGGTATCTCACACATAGGTGCATCTTAATTCGGGATGCCCCCAGGAGTAGAACTTGAACTTGACTCCAGTGGCAGTGAAATTCCTCTTTAATTTCTACCATTGATCTTTCAATTGAGTTAGAGTCAGGCGATTGGCTGGGTCATTTTTACTGAAGCCCGGTCTTTTACACTCTCGATTGGGGTCATTAGGATTTTTGTCCACTTTAAAGAGGAGCTACACCCCACTCAAATCTATTTGTGTATTTGAGATCATTATCTTGCTGAAATCCCAACCCTCGTTTCTTTTTCATCATCCTGGTCGATGGCAGCAGATTTGTCTGCCATAACCGGCTCTCCATCCGACACATCCACACACCTTGCATCATATGGAGATCCAGCTTTGATAAGTTCCTTTTTTGGGGGGTGGTTTGGGTGTGCTTAAGAGAAGCCTCTAAACAGGTGAGTGATTTCAGAATGCCCAGTAGAGAGGTAGATCAAACATCCCAAGAATCAAATGGGTTCGAGAGGGGTGTAGCTCCTCTTTAAAGTGGACCAAAATCCTAATGACCCCCGAATCGAGAGCATAAAAGACCGTGTCACAGCTTGCCCCGGGGCATCCTCAGTCTGGATGCAACCCCCTTCCTGTGTGTGATCCATTGGGATGCCCAATGAAATCCCAACCCTCGTTTCTTTTTCATCATCCTGGTCGATGGCAGCAGATTTGTCTGACATAACCGGCTCTCCATCTGACACATCCACACCTTGCATCATATGGAGATCTGGCTTTGATAAGTGCCTGTTTTGGGGGGGGGGGTGGTTTGGGTGTGCTTAAGAGAAGCCTCTAAACAGGTGAGTGATTTCAGAATGCCTAGTAGAGAGGTAGATCAAACATCATAAGAATCAAATGGGTTCGAGCGGGGTGCAGCTCCTCTTTAAAGTGAACCAAAATCCTAATGACCCCGGAATCTAAAGCGTAAAAGACCAGGTCACAGCTTGCCCCGGGGCATCCTCAGTCTGGATGCAACCCCCGTCCTGTGTGAGATCCATTGGGATGCCCAATGAAATCCCAACCCTCGTTTCTTTTTCATCATCCTGGTCGATGGCAGCAGATTTGTCTGACATAACCGGCTCTCCATCCGACACATCCACACCTTGCATCATATGGAGATCCGGCTTTGATAAGTGCCTGTTTTTGGGGGGGGGGGGGGTGGTTTGGGTGTGCTTAGGAGAAGCCTCTAAACAGGTGAGTGATATTTTTTCAGAATGCCCAGTAGAGAGGTAGATCAAACATCCCAAGAGTCAAATGGGTTTGAGCGGGGTGTAGCTCCTCTTTAAAGTGGACCAAAATCCTAATGACCCCGGAATCGAGAGCGTAAAAGACCGTGTCACAGCTTGCCCCGGGGCATCCTCAGTCTGGATGCAACCCCCTTCCTGTGTGTGATCCATTGGGATGCCCAATGAAATCCCAACCCTCGTTTCTTTTTTATCATCCTGGTCGATGGCAGCAGATTTGTCTGTCATAACCGGCTCTCCATCCGACACATCCACACCTTGCATCATATGGAGATCCAGCTTTGATAAGTGCCTGTTTTGGGGGGGGGTGGTTTGGGTGTGCTTAAGAGAAGCCTCTAAACAGGTGAGTGATTTCAGAATGCCTAGTAGAGAGGTAGATCAAACATCATAAGAATCAAATGGGTTCGAGAGGGGTGCAGCTCCTCTTTAAAGTGAACCAAAATCCTAATGACCCCCGAATCGAGAGCATAAAAGACCGTGTCACAGCTTGCCCCGGGGCATCCTCAGTCTGGATGCAACCCCCGTCCTGTGTGAGATCCATTGGGATGCCCAATGAAATCCCAACCCTCGTTTCTTTTTCATCATCCTGGTCGATGGCAGCAGATTTGTCTGACATAACCGGCTCTCCATCCGACACATCCACACACCTTGCATCATATGGAGATCCGGCTTTGATAAGTGCCTGTTTTGGGGGGGGGGGGTGGTTTGGGTTTGCTTAGGAGAAGCCTCTAAACAGGTGAGTGATATTTTTTTCAGAATGCCCAGTAGAGAGGTAGATCAAACATCCCAAGAATCTAATGGGTTCGAGCGGGGTGTAGCTACTCTTTAAAGTGGACAAAAATCCTAATGACCCCGGAATCGAGAGCGTAAAAGACCGGGTCACAGCTTGCCCCGGGGCATCCTCAGTCTGGATGCAACCCCCTTCCTGTGTGAGATGCCTTGGGATGCCCCTATACTCCCCTACCGTCCCCTGCGATCCTATCAGTAGAGGGGAGCGGCCAGTAGGAGGCGCACAGCAATCGTTCCATTCCAAACTCATTGCCAGGCAATGCGGTGAGTTCTGATTGGACGGGAGCCTGCACGTGCGATGTGGGTGCGTGGATTGAGACGAGCAATGAGGCCATCGCGGGTGCTACACACACAAACACCCAAATCAGGGCTCCCCTGTAAAGCGGACCAAAACTCAGGTAAGTCCTAGAGACTCTAGGGAGATGCTTGCTCCTCCTTACCGGGCTCCTGTAACACATGTGTAGTCTCTACTATAGTAACAGTCTCCTGTAACATGACATCAATGTGTAATATAGTAACAGTCTCCTGTAACATGACATCAATGTGTAATATAGTAACAGTCTCCTGTAACATGGCATCAAAGTGTAATATAGTAACAGTCTCCTGTAACATGGAATCAATGTGTAATATAGTAACAGTCTCCTGTAACATGGCATCAAAGTGTAATATAGTAACAGTCTCCTGTAACATGACATCAATGTGTAATATAGTAACAGTCTCCTGTAACATGGCATCAATGTGTAATATAGTAACAGTCTCCTGTAACATGGCATCAATGTGTAATATAGTAACAGGCTCCTGTAACACATGTGTAGTCTCTACTATGGTAACAGTCTCCTGTAACATGGCATCAATGTGTAATATAGTAACAGTCTCCTGTAACATGACATCAATGTGTAATATAGTAACAGTCTCCTGTAACATGGCATCAATGTGTAATATGGTAACAGTCTCCTGTAACATGGCAGCAATGTGTAATATAGTAACAGTCTCCTGTAACATGACATCAATGTGTAATATAGTAACAGTCTCCTGTAACATGACATCAATGTGTAATATGGTAACAGTCTCCTGTAACATGGCATCAATGTGTAATATAGTAACAGTCTCCTGTAACATGACATCAATGTGTAATATGGTAACAGTCTCCTGTAACATGACATCAATGTGTAATATAGTAACAGTCTCCTGTAACATGGCAGCAATGTGTAATATAGTAACAGTCTCCTGTAACATGGCAGCAATGTGTAATATAGTAACAGTCTCCTGTAACATGGCATCAATGTGTAATATAGTAACAGTCTCCTGTAACATGACATCAATGTGTAATATAGTAACAGTCTCCTGTAACATGGCAGCAATGTGTAATATAGTAACAGTCTCCTGTAACATGGCAGCAATGTGTAATATAGTAACAGTCTCCTGTAACATGGCATCAATGTGTAATATAGTAACAGTCTCCTGTAACATGACATCAATGTGTAATATGGTAACAGTCTCCTGTAACATGGCATCAATGTGTAATATAGTAACAGTCTCCTGTAACATGGCATCAATGTGTAATATAGTAACAGTCTCCTGTAACATGGCATCAATGTGTAATATAGTAACAGTCTCCTGTAACATGGCAGCAATGTATTACTCACCAGTACCCCTCGGGGGTCTCCCTCCCTATTGGTCCTGCTGGGTGGTGGTTCGGGTCTGGTGGAGTTTTCTTCTTCTTTCCCTTTTTGTTGCATTCAGGATCCTCCCAAAACTTTGGCGGCTTCCTATTGGCTGCAGCGATCGGAGCCTCGCACTGCCTCGCACAGCTCTGTGCTGGACCCCTCCCTGAATCAGTGTATGGCGCCTGCAGAGAGGGGAGCGCAGCACAGGCAGAGCAGCTAAGTTATATGGCACCAACCTATTCCACAGCGCTGTACAGAGCCCAGCAACCCATCCCAATCATCCCTGTGCCACAGGAGCTTGCAATCTAATGTGATACAAAGGATTTACATGATGCACACACACTAAGAATAAGAGGATTTACCCATAATTCCCTGCAGTAGGCATTCATCCCAGTGCCACTCATCCACCACTTACCCAGCTCCACTCCCCTTCCCCTCCCAGTGCCACTTACCACCCCCCCCCCCAGTGCTGCTCACCCCCTCTTAGTGCCACCCAGCTCCACTCCTCCATCTCCCCACTAACTTCACTCATTCATCTCCCCTACCCAGCTCCACTCCTCCATCCCACTACCCAGCTCCACTCCTCCATCCCCCTACCCAGCTCCACTCCTCCATCCCACTACCCAGCTCCACTCCTCCATCCCCCTACCCAGCTCCACTCCTCCATCCCCCTACCCAGCTCCACTCCTCCATCCCCCTACCCAGCTCCACTCCTCCATCCCCCTACCCAGCTCCACTCCTCTATCCCCCTACCCAGCTCCACTCCTCCATCCCCCTACCCAGCTCCACTCCTCCATCCCCCAGCTCCACTCCTCCACTCCTCTATCCCCTACCCAGCTCCACTCCTCCATCCCCCACCCAGCTCCACTCCTCCATCTCCCACCCAGCTCCACTCCTCCATCCCCCTACCCAGCTCCACTCCTCCATCCCCCAGCTCCACTCCTCCATCCCCCTACCCAGCTCCACTCCTCCATCCTCCACTCCTCCATCCCCCTACCCAGCTCCACTCCTCCACTCCTCCATCCCTTCATCCAGCTCCATCCCCCTCCTAGCACCACTCACAAAGCCCCCTCTCAGTGGCACCCAGCCCTCTCCACTAACTTCACTCCTCCATCTCATACCCAGCTCCACTCCCTCAACCCCCACCCAGCTCCACTCCTCCATCCCTCCCCAGCCTGCTCCATACTTCTACCAGTGCCTCTCACCAAGCCCACTCTCAATGGCACTCAGCCCTCCCCTCTAACTTCACTCCTCCATCCCCCACCCAGCTCCACTCCTCTATCCCCCACCCAGCTCCACTTCTCCATCCCCCACCCAGCTCCACTCCTCCATCCCCCACCCAGCTCCACTCCTCCATCCCCACCCAGCTCCACTCCTCTATCCCCTCACCCAGCTCCACTCCTCTATCCCCTCACCCAGCTCCACTCTTCCATCCCCCACCCAGCTCCACTCCTCTATCCCCCACCCAGCTCCACTCCTCCATCCCCCACCCAGCTCCACTCCTCCATCCCCACCCAGCTCCACTCCTCTATCCCCTCACCCAGCTCCACTCCTCTATCCCCTCACCCAGCTCCACTCCTCCATCCCCCACCCAGCTCCACTCCTCCATCCCCTCACCCAGCTCCACTCCTCTATCCCCTCACCCAGCTCCACTCCTCTATCCCCCACCCAGCTCCACTTCTCCATCCCCCACCCAGCTCCACTCCTCCATCCCCCACCCAGCTCCACTCCTCTATCCCCCACCCAGCTCCACTCCTCCATCCCCACCCAGCTCCACTCCTCCATCCCCTCACCCAGCTCCACTCCTCCATCCCCCACCCAGCTCCACTCCTCTATCCCCTCACCCAGCTCCACTCCTCTATCCCCCACCCAGCTCCACTTCTCCATCCCCCACCCAGCTCCACTCCTCCATCCCCCTACCCAGCTCCACTTCTCCATCCCCCACCCAGCTCCACTCCTCCATCCCCCACCCAGCTCCACTCCTCTATCCCCCACCCAGCTCCACTTCTCCATCCCCCACCCAGCTCCACTTCTCCATCCCCCACCCAGCTCCACTCCTCCATCCCCTCACCCAGCTCCACTCCTCCATCCCCCACCCAGCTCCACTCCTCTATCCCCTCACCCAGCTCCACTCCTCTATCCCCTCACCCAGCTCCACTCCTCTATCCCCTCACCCAGCTCCACTCCTCCATCCCCCACCCAGCTCCACTCCTCCATCCCCCACCCAGCTCCACTCCTCTATCCCCTCACCCAGCTCCACTCCTCTATCCCCTCACCCAGCTCCACTCCTCTATCCCCTCACCCAGCTCCACTCCTCTATCCCCCACCCAGCTCCACTCCTCTATCCCCCACCCAGCTCCACTCCTCCATCCCCCACCCAGCTCCACTCCTCTATCCCCCACCCAGCTCCACTTCTCCATCCCCCACCCAGCTCCACTCCTCCATCCCCCACCCAGCTCCACTTCTCCATCCCCCACCCAGCTCCACTTCTCCATCCCCCACCCAGCTCCACTCCTCCATCCCCCACCCAGCTCCACTCCTCTATCCCCCACCCAGCTCCACTTCTCCATCCCCCACCCAGCTCCACTTCTCCATCCCCCACCCAGCTCCACTCCTCTATCCCCCACCCAGCTCCACTCCTCCATCCCCCACCCAGCTCCACTCCTCTATCCCCTCACCCAGCTCCACTCCTCTATCCCCTCACCCAGCTCCACTCCTCTATCCCCTCACCCAGCTCCACTCCTCTATCCCCTCACCCAGCTCCACTCCTCCATCCCCCACCCAGCTCCACTCCTCTATCCCCTCACCCAGCTCCACTCCTCTATCCCCTCACCCAGCTCCACTCCTCCATCCCCCACCCAGCTCCACTCCTCCATCCCACTACCCAGCTCCACTCCTCTATCCCCTCACCCAGCTCCACTCCTCCATCCCCCACCCAGCTCCACTCCTCCATCCCCCACCCAGCTCCACTCCTCTATCCCCTCACCCAGCTCCACTCCTCCATCCCCCACCCAGCTCCACTCCTCCATCCCACTACCCAGCTCCACTCCTCTATCCCCTCACCCAGCTCCACTCCTCCATCCCCCACCCAGCTCCACTCCTCCATCCCACTACCCAGCTCCACTCCTCTATCCCCTCACCCAGCTCCACTCCTCCATCCCCTCACCCAGCTCCACTCCTCCATCCCCCACCCAGCTCCACTTCTCCATCCCCCACCCAGCTCCACTCCTCTATCCCCTCACCCAGCTCCACTGCTCTATCCCCTCACCCAGCTCCACTCCTCCATCCCCCACCCAGCTCCACTCCTCTATCCCCTCACCCAGCTCCACTCCTCTATCCCCCACCCAGCTCCACTTCTCCATCCCCCACCCAGCTCCACTTCTCCATCCCCCACCCAGCTCCACTCCTCCATCCCCCACCCAGCTCCACTCCTCCATCCCCCACCCAGCTCCACTCCTCCATACCCCACCCAGCTCCACTCCTCCATCCCCTACCCAGCTCCACTCCTCCATACCCCACTCAGCTCCACTTCTCCATCCCCCACCCAGCTCCACTCCTCCATCCCCCACCCAGCTCCACTCCTCCATCTCCCACCCAGCTCCACTCCTCCATCCCCCACCCAGCTCCACTCCTCTATCCCCTCACCCAGCTCCACTTCTCCATCCCCCACCCAGCTCCACTCCTCCATCCCCCACCCAGCTCCACTCCTCCATCCCCCACCCAGCTCCACTCCTCCATCCCCCACCCAGCTCCACTCCTCCATACCCCACCCAGCTCCACTCCTCCATCCCCACCCAGCTCCACTCCTCCATACCCCACCCAGCTCCACTCCTCCATCCCCCACCCAGCTCCACTCCTCCATCTCCCACCCAGCTCCACTCCTCCATACCCCACCCAGCTCCACTCCTCCATACCCCACCCAGCTCCACTCCTCCATACCCCACTCAGCTCCACTTCTCCATCCCCCACCCAGCTCCACTCCTCCATCCCCCACCCAGCTCCACTCCTCCATACCCCACCCAGCTCCACTCCTCCATCCCCTACCCAGCTCCACTCCTCCATACCCCACTCAGCTCCACTCCTCCATCCCCTACCCAGCTCCACTCCTCCATACCCCACTCAGCTCCACTTCTCCATCCCCCACCCAGCTCCACTCCTCCATCCCCCACCCAGCTCCACTCCTCCATACCCCACCCAGCTCCACTCCTCCATCCCCTACCCAGCTCCACTCCTCCATACCCCACTCAGCTCCACTCCTCCATCCCCTACCCAGCTCCACTCCTCCATACCCCACCCAGCTCCACTCCTCCATACCCCACTCAGCTCCACTTCTCCATCCCCCACCCAGCTCCACTCCTCCATCCCCCACCCAGCTCCACTCCTCCATCCCCCACCCAGCTCCACTCCTCTATCCCCTCACCCAGCTCCACTTCTCCATCCCCCACCCAGCTCCACTCCTCCATCCCCCACCCAGCTCCACTCCTCCATCCCCCACCCAGCTCCACTCCTCCATCCCCCACCCAGCTCCACTCCTCCATACCCCACCCAGCTCCACTCCTCCATCCCCACCCAGCTCCACTCCTCCATCCCCCACCCAGCTCCACTCCTCCATCCCCCACCCAGCTCCACTCCTCCATCCCCACCCAGCTCCACTCCTCCATCTCCCACCCAGCTCCACTCCTCCATCCCCTACCCAGCTCCACTCCTCCATACCCCACCCAGCTCCACTCCTCCATCCACACCCAGCTCCACTCCTCCATACCCCACCCAGCTCCAATCCTCCATCCTCCACCCAGCTCCACTCCTCCATCCCCCACCCAGCTCCACTCTCCATCCCCACCCAGCTCCACTCCTCCATCCCCACCCAGCTCCACTCCTCCATCCCCACCCAGCTCCACTCCTCCATCCCCCACCCAGCTCCACTCCTCCATCCCCACCTAGCTCCAATCCTCCATCCCCACCCAGCTCCACTCATCCATCTCCCACCCAGCTCCACTCCCCTTCCAATGCGCGGGCACGCGCCCTGTAAGAGTGACGCGCGGGAGGCGGCGGCGGGTGAAGCCCCCCAGAAAACTCACCTTTATTCCCAGTTCAATGGCTCAAGCGCAAGCAGCGGCTATACCTGTTATCCCTTTAGCAGAGCGCGTGCCTGCGCCATCATCTTCCGTGGCGCTGTACAAAGTAGTAATTACAGACAGGGTAGAAACATACAGTACATAGACTATTACAGACACAGTGTTACAGAGTTTACAATGAATATTCTGAATACAAGATACAATAAGAGAGAGAGAGCTCCGCTCCTGAGGAGCTTACGATGTAAATGATGAGGGATGGAGACGAGGGGGAAGTTGCATGTGCCCTTTACAGAATTGCTTAAACCTTTCCCCCGATGGCGGGTGCCCCAATGTGTGACTCCTCCCAGATCGCCTAAGCCAACTCGCCTCTTCCCGATCCTATGGTGCATGCACAGCCGCTCGTCCAATCAGCGAGCTTGGAGCCGCTGACATCACGTTGTCTAAGCTTTCATCTAAGGCCAGCGGCTCAGAGCGCACTGACAGCCGCATTCCCTGCTACCCTCTAACAGGGAGCGTGCCTGTGCCAGCCATTCACAAATACTTGCACATGCGCCATTGGACTGGAAAACAAGGTAAGTGTATGGGGCGACCCCGTTTTCATACAGGGGAAGGGAATAGATTATCTTATAGGCTCCCGGGCCGATCACGTTGGGTTTTGGCCCACTTTAGGACAGATTGTAGGCTTGTCTGAATAGGTGGGTTTAAAAGCTTTGAGGGTTGGGGAGTGGCGGATTGGGTGGGGGAGGGCATTCCAGAAGATTGGAGTAGCATGTGAGAAGTCCTGGAGGCGGGCATGAGAGGAGGTGACCAGGGAGGAGGACAGGAGAAGGTCGGCAGCAGAGCGGAGGCTGCGTCTAGGTTGATATTGTTGGATTAGAGATGAGATGTAGGGAGTGGTCTGGCTGGAGAGAGCTTTGTAGGTAAGAGTTTTAAACAGGATTCGCTGTGGGACTGGCAGCCATTGTAGGGATTGGCACAGAGGAGCAGAGCTGGATGAGCGGGAGGAGAGATGGATGAGGCGAGCGGACTGGCACCCCTCATCGATGGATGAAGGGTGCCAGTCTGTTAGTTGGTAAGCCACAGAGAAGGATTTTGCAGTAGTCCAGTCAGGATATGACCAGGGCGTGCACTAACATTTTAATGGTGTCATGTGATAGGAAGGGACGAATGCGCGAGATGTTTTTCTTTTTAATAGTTTTTATTGAAGATATCTATAAACACTTATGGTATATATGATATAACAGATCATAGACATCCTTACATAAACCAATTTGTGCACATAAACACATTTAAATTCTATATTCTAATTCTAGTATAGTATAGTATAGTAGTGTAGTATAAAGGCTCATGTCATAAAAAACTAGACACATCACATCTTATCAATTTCATTAAATCTAACCTCTTATCACACATTAATTTAAGTTAAAAAAAAACCCCAAGCATAAATTATAACTAAGAAATCATCATATAACACAACCTTATAATAATAAAAGGTTAGAATCAAAATCGGAAGGTAAGACATTTTCTATCCACGGAGACCAAACCTCTCGAAATCCCTCAATATTAATTGCTGACATTTTTCTATGGCCATAATATTATTAACTCTGTTGATAAACTCACTAAAACTTAAATCTTGTGATTTCCAGGAACTAGCAATGACCATTTTTGCTCCTGTCAAATTATGAAAGAAACGTTGTCTCTGTCTCACAGAGCTATTTCTAATGGAATCGTTGAAGAGCGCTATCCAGGGACTTAATTTAACTTCGGCTCCCAAAACCACTCCAAGAACATCAAAAACTTTACACCCAAATTCTTTAACTTTGGTCCACTCCCACCAGATGTGACTATAGGATCCTATGGAATGACAACCTCGGAAGCAATATCCCTGGGATGCCCCATCGTACTTTTTTAAGTTGGAGGCGACAGGAGGTGGCTGAGGAGTTAATATGTGGTTTGAATGAGAGTGCAGAGTCCAGAATGACGCCGAGGCATCGAGTTTGGGAAGTTGCGGTTATTGTGTAATTGTTGACAGAAATAGACGTGTTAGGGAGGGGAGGGGAGTCACATGGTGGGAAAATGACCAATACTGTCTTGTCCATGTTTAGCTTGAGGGAGCGAGATTACCTGAATGAAGAAATAGCTGCAAGGCAGTTGGGGAGGTGAGATAGGAGAGGAGAGATTGGGGCCTGAGAGATATATCTGAGTGTCATCCGCATACAAGTGTTACTGAAAGCCTAGTGAAGTTAAAAGTTTGCCAAGTGTAGACTGAGAAAAGTAGGGGGCCTAGGACAGAACCGTGCGGCACACCGACAGAAAGAGAATGGGAGGAAGAAACCATGTTAGAGTAGGAGACACTGAATGATCTGTCAGAGAGGTAAGAGGTGAGCCAAGAAAGAGCAAGACCTTGAACCCCAAGAGAGGCGAGAATATCAAGAAGCAGGGAGTGGTCAATAGTATCAAAGGTTCGAGAAGGATGAAGATGGAGGAGTGACCTTTGGTTTTAGCAATAAGCAGATCATTAGTGACTTAGGTGAGGGCAGTTTCAGAGGAGGGGTTAGGGCGGAATCACGATTGTAAGGGATCAAGTAAGTTGTTGGTAGATAAAAAGTGTGCCAGTTCTGAGTGGATATGTTGTTCAAGAAGTTTGGAGATAGGATGATAGCTGGAGAAGGGGAGCAGTGAGATAGGACGATAGCAGGAGAAGGGGAGCAGTGACATAGAACGATAGCTGGAGAAGGGGAGCAGTGAGATAGGACGATAGCTGGAGAAGGGGAGCAGTGAGATAGGACGATAGCTGGAGAAGGGGAGCAGTGAGATAGGGCAATAGCTGGAGAAGGGGAGCAGTGAGATAGGACGATAGCTGGAGAAGGGGAGCAGTGAGATAGGATGATAGCTGGAGAAGGGGAGCAGTGAGATAGGACGATAGCTGGAGAAGGGGAGCAGTGAGATAGGGCAATAGCTGGAGAAGGGGAGCAGTGAGATAGGATGATAGCTGGAAAAGGGGAGCAGTGAGATAGGACGATAGCTGGAGAAGGGGAGCAGTGAGATAGGATGATAGCTGGAAAAGGGGAGCAGTGAGATAGGATGATAGCTGGAAAAGGGGAGCAGTGAGATAGGACGATAGCTGGAGAAGGGGAGAAGTGAGATAGGACGATAGCTGGAGAAGGGGAGCAGTGAGATAGGACGATAGCTGGAGAAGGGGAGCAGTGAGATAGGGCAATAGCTGGAAAAGGGGAGCAGTGAGATAGGATGATAGCTGGAGAAGGTGAGCAGTGAGATAGGATGATAGCCGGAGAAGGGGAGCAGTGAGATAGGATGCTAGCTGGAGAAGGGAGCAGTGAGATAGGACGATAGCTGGAGAAGGGGAGCAGTGAGATAGGATGATAGCTGGAGAAGGGGAGCAGTGAGATAGGACGATAGCTGGAGAAGGGGAGCAGTGAGATAGGACGATAGCTGGAGAAGGGGAGCAGTGAGATAGGACGATAGCTGGAAAAGGGGAGCAGTGAGATAGGATGATGGCTGGAGAAGGAGAGCAGTGAGATAGGACAATAGCTAGAGAAGGGGAGCAGTGAGAGAGGATGATAGCTGGAGAAGGGGAGCAGTGAGAGAGGATGATAGCTGGAGAAGGGGAGCAGTGAGATAGGACGATAGCTGCAGAAGGTGAGCAGTGAGATAGGATGATAGCTGGAGAAGGTGAGCAGTGAGATAGGATGATAGCTGGAGAAGGAGAGCAGTGAGATAGGACGATAGCTGCAGAAGGTGAGCAGTGAGATAGGATGATAGCTGGAGAAGGGGAGCAGTGAGATAGGACGATAGCTGGAGAAGGTGAGCAGTGAGATAGGACGATAGCTGGAGAAGGGGAGCAGTGAGATAGGGCAGTAGCCGGAGAAGGGGAGCAGTGAGATAGGATGATAGCTGGAGAAGGGAGCAGTGAGATAGGACGATAGCTGGAGAAGGGGAGCAGTGAGATAGGATGATAGCTGGAGAAGGGGAGCAGTGAGAGAGGACGATAGCTGGAGAAGGGGAGCAGTGAGATAGGACGATAGCTGGAGAAGGGGAGCAGTGAGAGAGGACGATGGCTGGAGAAGGGGAGCAGTGAGAGAGGACGATAGCTGGAGAAGAGGAGCAGTGAGATAGGGCAATAGCTGGAGAAGGGGAGCAGTGAGATAGGATGATAGCTGGAGAAGGGGAGCAGTGAGATAGGACGATAGCTGGAGAAGGGGAGCAGTGAGATAGGACGATAGCTGGAGAAGAGGAGCAGTGAGATAGGGCAGTAGCCGGAGAAGGGGAGCAGTGAGATAGGATGATAGCTGGAGAAGGGAGCAGTGAGATAGGACGATAGCTGGAGAAGGGGAGCAGTGAGAGAGGACGATGGCTGGAGAAGGGGAGCAGTGAGAGAGGACGATAGCTGGAGAAGAGGAGCAGTGAGATAGGGCAATAGCTGGAGAAGGGGAGCAGTGAGATAGGATGATAGCTGGAGAAGGGGAGCAGTGAGATAGGACGATAGCTGGAGAAGGGGAGCAGTGAGAGAGGACGATGGCTGGAGAAGGGGAGCAGTGAGAGAGGACGATAGCTGGAGAAGAGGAGCAGTGAGATAGGGCAATAGCTGGAGAAGGGGAGCAGTGAGATAGGATGATAGCTGGAGAAGGGGAGCAGTGAGATAGGACGATAGCTGGAGAAGGGGAGCAGTGAGATAGGACGATAGCTGGAGAAGAGGAGCAGTGAGATAGGGCAGTAGCCGGAGAAGGGGAGCAGTGAGATAGGATGATAGCTGGAGAAGGGAGCAGTGAGATAGGACGATAGCTGGAGAAGGGGAGCAGTGAGATAGGATGATAGCTGGAGAAGGGGAGCAGTGAGATAGGACGATAGCTGGAGAAGGTGAGCAGTGAGATAGGACGATAGCTGGAGAAGGTGAGCAGTGAGATAGGACGATAGCTGGAGAAGGTGAGCAGTGAGATAGGACGATAGCTGGAGAAGGGGAGCAGTGAGATAGGACGATAGCTGGAGAAGGGGAGCAGTGAGATAGGACGATAGCTGGAGAAGGGGAGCAGTGAGATAGGACGATAGCTGGAGAAGGGGAGCAGTGAGATAGGACGATAGCTGGAGAAGGGGAGCAGTGAGATAGGATGATAGCTGGAGAAGGGGAGCAGTGAGATGGGATGATAGCTGTAGAAGGGGAGCAGTGAGATAGGATGATAGCTGGAGAAGGGGAGCAGTGAGATAGGATGATAGCTGGAGAAGGGGAGCAGTGAGATAGGACGATAGCTGGAGAAGGTGAGCAGTGAGATAGGACGATAGCTGGAGAAGGGGAGCAGTGAGATAGGGCGATAGCTGGAGAAGGGGAGCAGTGAGATAGGACGATAGCTGGAGAAGGTGAGCAGTGAGATAGGACGATAGCTGGAGAAGGTGAGCAGTGAGATAGGACGATAGTTGGAGAAGGGGAGCAGTGAGATAGGACGATAGCTGGAGAAGGTGAGCAGTGAGATAGGACGATAGCTGGAGAAGGGGAGCAGTGAGATAGGACGATAGCTGGAGAAGGGGAGCAGTGAGATAGGACGATAGCTGGAAAAGGGGAGCAGTGAGATAGGACGATAGCTGGAGAAGGGGAGCAGTGAGATAGGACGATAACTGGAGAAGGGGAGCAGTGAGATAGGACGATAGCTGGAGAAGGGGAGCAGTGAGATAGGACGATAGCTGGAAAAGGGGAGCAGTGAGATAGGACGATAGCAGGAGAAGGGGAGCAGTGACATAGAACGATAGCTGGAGAAGGGGAGCAGTGAGATAGGGCGATAGCTGGAGAAGGGGAGCAGTGAGATAGGGCGATAGCTGGAGAAGGGGAGCAGTGAGATAGGACGATAGCTGGAGAAGAGGAGCAGTAAGATGGGTTGATAGCTGGAGAAGAGGAACAGTGAGATAGGACGATTACTGGAGATGGTGAGCAGTGAGACAGGACGATTGCTGTAGAAGGGGAGCAGGGAGATGCTGGAAAGGGCAGAGAGGTCGAGAGAAGGTTTCTTGATTATCGGAGTAATAACTGCATGTCAGGAAACCGGGACTCGTTCTTTGTCTGAGCCCGAGGGAGGCTGAGCCGCCTGTTCCTTGAGGGCATTCAGGCTGTCATCGGCTTCCAAAGCCGCCTGAAACCCCTGGTTGGACGTGGCCAGTACTGAAGAGACGGCCATGTCCTCAGACCGCTCCTCCGAATCTGTCACCTGACCTCCATCTGTCCTGGCAGCCACTTGGTTGGAAGGGAGCACACCGTCAGGCCCCTGAGGTGCCCCTGGGCCCCTAGCGCCCCCACTGCGGGTGACAGCGGCAACAGTCACGGCGGCCGCTGGTAGCGCTAGTTCCCCTTTGGCTTCCAACCAAGTCGCCAGACCAGACTGGCCGGCCTGGGCCCTTAATACCCCGGGAGTGAAGTCATCCTGCACTGTGGACTCAGCTAGGGGCCCCACATCTCCTGGGACAGCCCCTCCCTCATCTGCAGGTCCTACCACCCCCCTTGCTTGTCCCTGGCCCCTTGCGGTCGGGTTGATCTCTGGGGACAAGAGATTGCAACCGACTGGGTCGCCCTCCTCTTCCCCGAGGGAAGAAGGACACCCCACTTCACCCACCCCCACATTCCCTGTAGCAGGCAGGATATAACCATTACTCTCGACCGCACACATTGTCTCATGCATTACATTACTGTCTAGGGGACCAGACCTTGGGGGTTCAGTGGCCACATAGTGAGACACTAGCCGCCCCAAGTCTGTCCCTAGCAACACACTGGCAGGGATATTCGGCGACACCCCCACCTCCCGCACACCCTGTCCAGCACCCCAGTCCAAATAAACCTTGGCAACAGGCAATGCTGGTTCAGTTCCTCTAATGCCGGAGACCATAAGGGTCTTCCCGGGCACCAAATCCTGTGGGGACACCAACTCTGGTCGCACCAGGGTCATCTCAGCACCGGTGTCCCTAAGTCCCATGGCCACAGCCTGGCCTACAGTGACGGGCTGTATGTTGTCCCGATATCGCCCTGCCCCCTCGCCAACACATAACACAGTGGAGGGGCGCTGGGCTGCACCCCGCTGGCGCTGGGGGCAGTCGGTTCTGAAGTGTCCTGGTTGGTTGCAGTGGTGGCACAGTGGGGGTCCCCCTTGCCTGGAAAAGGGGGTGGGGGCAGGGGTCCTGGGCTGAGGGGCACGTACAACAGACGCCAGCGGCGGCTTACCCACTTTCCAGCTGGCAGGTTTCCGGGGCTCCTGGGCTCTGTTGTGACTGTACTCATCTGCAAGGGCGGCCGTTGCTGAGGCCCCCTCTGGCTTCCGGTCGCGCAGAAACTGCTGCAGCTCGTCAGAGCAATTCCAGAGGAACTGCTCTATGGCAATCAGCTCCTTCAGCTGCTGGATGGAGGTGACTCCTAAGCCGGTGGTCCACTGCTCAATTGCTCTCTGTAGCGCCCGCATGTGATCAGCCCAGCTGTCGCTGGGGCCCCGTCGCAGACCCCGCAGCTTCTTGCGATAAAATTCCGGGGTAAGGTTATATTGTCGGATCAGGGCTTGCTTGACCCCCTCGTAGCTCAGGGTGGTTTCGCTGGGCAGGTACCCAAAGATTTCCAGGGCTTTACCCCTAAGGCGGGGGGTTAGGTACCTGACCCACTGATCCTCCGGCACATTGTATTGACGGCAAACGGTTTCAAAAGCCAGCAGAAATGTGTCCAGATCTGTGCCTTTGTCCAGGATGGGGAAATCCTCTGCACGCAACTTTGGGGCCTGGTTCTCGGGGGGCCCGCTGGTAGATGTGCTGGGTTGAGGGTGTTGAAGCTGTAGCCGCAAAACTTGGAGCTGGTGGTCGCGTTCAGCTTGCGCCTGGCGTTCCTCGCGTTCAGCTTGCGCCCGGCGTTCCTCCCGTTCAGCCCGGCGTTCCTCGCGCTCACGTTCACGGCGTTCCTCGATCTCGGCCTGCACCTGGCGTTCCTCCATGAGGAGCTGATAGGAGCCGCGGTCTCCCGCCCGGAGACTTGCCATAGCAGCATGCAGGAGAGCAGCTGAGCTTGCTTGGCTGGGGGGGCCGGCAGGCAGGGCTCGGTCCTCTGGGATGCTGAGGGCTGGTGACTGGCTTCTGGGAGAGCCCTGGCTGGGCCCCTCTGCACCCAGTATATCATCGGCAGCCACATCCCTGCTTCTGGCCCTGGTGCCACTTGCCATGCCTGCAACTGCTGTACTGCACACTGTAATCACACAACTACTGTAACCACTCTCAGAATACTCCTAGCGTTGAGCTGATCTTAAGATCCCAGCAACAGAAAAGCCGCTGCTAGTAATCTTTAGTGTATGAGAGTATGGGGCCCACACTCACTTACACTATTTGCCTTATCCCACCGCTGTCACCAAATTGTCAGGAAACCGGGGCGTCACGTGGTCCCACTACTAACCAGAGACCGCCACACACGCCCACCGGGTTCCCCAAAACCTTGTCCGACCCTCTTATTATTAGGGTAACCAGGCAAACCGCCTTGGGACACACAAATTCCGGGTTTAAGGCAAGAAGACAGCTCAATTAAATATACGTTTTAATGGCTATAAGCACGCTAGGCAGAGTTTACAAGCATTTAACTATAAAGAAGTATGGAATATTACAGATTAAATAACTATGCAATTCTGAGATGGGTTACAACAGATATGCAATACACAGAGACAACAAGCAAAGTTTACCTTGAGCATGCAGCGTGGTGTGGAGCTCTTACAAGGGGGTGTGTCAAGAGCTTCTGGTTATGGTGATGGTGATGGACACCCCTGGATATGCTGGCGAGCATAACCCCCTTCCGATGAGTGACACCAGCCTGGTTTTTGACCATCCAATTTATGCTGCCAGGCTCTCCATCTCCCCTCCCCATTGTGGGAGGGGATGTTACCTCCCATTTTTAGAGTGGGATTTTACCCTGAAACCCTTTTAGGAGCTATAACTTGGAGCAGGGGGGTCACACTGCCTTGTGAGCGGTACCAACCTATCGGGCCAGGCGCACCGAACGCGTTAAGTCCAGGAACCGGGTCTTTATTCGGTCCAGAACCTTAGTTCCCCGTTTACCAGTCTCTGTCTGGTTTCCAGACCTGTTTTATACTATGCTCCGGTCCGGCTTTGGGAGCTGGTTCTGGTTCTGTGACCGGTTTGGCCGTAGGACGCAAGGCGTCCACGTTACGGCCCATAGACTATCGGTGCCGGGCCTCCTGTCCCTTTAATTGTGGTTCTGACACCTCCCCAGTAGGAGGTTTCCTAAAACGTAGCCTCACTGGCAACTTCCCAGCTGGGGGTGTTATACAACAGCAGGAGGCATGCTGGCTGCAGCCTAGCTTGTGACAAAAGGCAGGAATCAAACACCCCAGGGGGTTTGATCAGAGCTTTCACACATCCCTGCCAAACATCTCTTCCGCATAGCTAAGGGACGTGTGCATTTGTCTCATGACAAGGGGCACAGCTTCTTATTATTAATGGGAAGATGGAATTAGAAGGGATCATTAAAGTCTGGAATAAAAACAGGGAGGAGAAATTTAAGAAAAATTAAGTGGGGTTCCTTCACACTGCATGTTTATAGGAGGAAGGAAAGGTACCAGTGTAGAGGGGGGGGTTGAATATAGAGGTTAAGGCTGGAGAGAGGGATGAAGACAGTTGAGGAATAAGGTGGGATGGAATAGGATTGATGGAGCACGTAGTCAGTTGGGCCCTAGAAAGAGAGAAAGGTTAGTCCAAGTTCAGTTATTTTTGTGAAGAGAGTAAGGCAGTGGGTTGTTTGTAGTGTGAGATTCTGAGGGGCAAAGCCAAGTCGGATGTTGTCAATTTTTTTCTTTGAAGAATGTAGAAAACTCTTCTGCTGTTATTTGGGAGGTCGAGAAGGTGGTGTTGGGCGGATTAGGGAACTGAAAGTGTTGAATAGTTGTTTGAGGTTCCGGGCTTGTGCAGAAAGAGAAATGCGCTTGAATGAAATGGCAGTCCTGAGTTCCTGAAGGGCTTGTTTATGGAACCGAAAGTCATGGTTTTCAATCCCCTGTTTCTTGTTCCTCACCGACGGGGTATCCCGATTAGGAATGGCCCGCTGCTTCCCCACAGATTGCTGATAAAACTTACCTTTGCAGCGTTCCTATGGCGCATCCAATCAGTGCACTCGGCTCTATTTAGTTTTTTTAGCTGAATGGAGCCGAGTGAACTGCCGGCCGCATCCCTTGCTCAGCTCTGGCTTGGGGGACCGGCCATTCACAGGTCCACTTCTAGCTAAAGGGGTTAGTGGTGCCCCATCTTAGGCCCCTGCATGTGTCGTTAGAATGCAGCTAGGTGAGTTAGTGTGACGATTACATGGGATACCCCTCTTGAACCAGCAGAGCATGTCCCAGCATCCCCTGCAACCCTCCATGGCAATGGCTAACGGAGGCCATCAGGATGCGTCATTGCATTTGCATGCGTCACTGATCATTTATTGCACTACTATGCACAAAATAAATAATGTTGGTACGAGGTCTGCGCATACGATGTGGGATCGCCGCTTCGAGCTAAGTTATGATAGAACCGGGGGTTTCACATACAGGGGCATGCCAATTTGAGATGCCCCTGTGAAGCTGAACAAAAATATGGGCGGGGGTTAAAAAAGCTGGGTTTTGCGCTGCTTTAAACTTTACCTGAGGAGCATCCCAATCAAATCTGACCCCTTGTGGTCCTTTCCCTTTAACCTGTTAGATTTTTAGCTTTAGCCCTTTTTATTACCCCTTTAGATTGTAAGCTTATCGCATGGCTCACTCACATGGCATAAACCCTGCAATAGCTTTTGTACTGTATGCTGTGCCCTGTCTGTAGAGCACTATGGACAGAGATGGTGCTGTATTAAACAATATTATTACCAGCTTTGTACAGTTCTATAGAAGATGATGGAGCTTTATAAATAAATAACAGCTACAATTGCTGTCACTGTGTAATTCCTCCAAATGGACAGCAGATGGCGACATCTGATAACACTTGCTCATGTGCGGGACTAAGAAGCCAAATGTACAATGTCAGCTTCAGGGATTGAAAGGATTGACCGTCTTGAAGTCGAACAAAACTCAATGTAAAAGATCCCAGGGCTTGCTGCTGGCCTTCCCCTGGGGTACTCCAAATAGGGATGCCCTGCTGTCTGAAATCCCCGGGACCCCACAAAACTTCCTGGCTCCCTCGCTGATATAAACACTGGCACATCCCCAGCATTTCTGGTGCGGCCAAAATTGCCAAAAATGTATATATTTTTCTTTTTTTTAAATTAGCCCCTCCCCCATATGTTTAAAGTGGACCAAAACCCAGGATTTTGACTATCCCGGGTTTTGGTTCTTTTCCCCTTGGGGCATCCCGCTGCATGAAACCTCCCAGATCGACAAAGGCAACTCACCTCTTCCCGGTCCTACGGCGCATGCCTGGCCGCTCGTCCAATCAGCATGCTGCTGATGGCAGGTCGAGGACGAGGCCGTCGTCTAAGGTCAGCGGCTCCGAGCGCTCTTGATGGCCGCATCCCCCCTTGTGAACTTACAGTCTAGATTATTGGAAGTTTTGACACAAGTGGTAGAGCTTGAGTCGGGCGCCATGTGTCGGTAAAGGTTTTAGAAGTTTCTTGAGCCAGGTTATATGCTTGTCTGAAGAGGTGAGCTTTGAGGGCACTTTTAAAGACTTGGAGTTGGAGAGTGACGGAATGAGCAGGGGAGTGCATTCCAGAGAAGTGGGGAGGTACGGGAGAAGTAGGAGGAGGACAAGAGAATGTCAGAGGCCGAGCGGAGGTTGCGTCTGGGTTGGTATCGCTGGATTAGAAATGAAATAAAGAAAGTGGACTGGCTGGAGAGACAGCAAACTGGTGGGGAGCATCTTCAACAGGGCTGGCTCTAGATTTGTGGGGGCCCTTGGGAAGGAGAGTCTTAGTGGGCCCCAAAGTAGTGTGTCGCATGGTGTCACCTTTCAGCTCCACTGCCACAAATGGGTCATCTTCTGCTGCTGATCGCCCTCCAGTCCTTATTGTCTTCCCTATAGCCACCAATCACCCTCCAGTCCTTATTACCTTCACTATAGCCACCAATCACCCTCCAGTCCTTATTGTCTTCCCTATAGCCACCAATCACCTTCCAGTCCTTATTGTCTTCCCTATAGTCACCAATCACCCTCCAGTCCTTATTGCCTTCCCTATAGCCACCAATCACCCTCCAGTCCTTATTGCCTTCCCTATAGCCACCAATCACCCTCCAGTCCTTATTGCCTTCCCTATAGCCACCAATCACCTTCCAGTCCTTATTGCCTTCCCTATAGCCACCAATCACCCTCCAGTCCTTATTGCCTTCCCTATAGCCACCAATCACCCTCCAGTCCTTATTGCCTTCCCTATAGCCACCAATCACCTTCCAGTCCTTATTGCCTTCCCTATAGCCACCAATCACCTTCCAGTCCTTATTGCCTTCTCTATAGCCACCAATCACCTTCCAGTCCTTATTGTCTTCCCTATAGCCACCAATCTCCCTCCAGTCCTTATTGCCTTCCCTATAGCCACCAATCACCCTCCAGTCCTTATTGCCTTCCCTATAGCCACCAATCACCCTCCAGTCCTTATTGCCTTCCCTATAGCCACCAATCACCTTCCAGTCCTTATTGTCTTCCCTATAGCCACCAATCTCCCTCCAGTCCTTATTGCCTTCCCTATAGCCACCAATCACCTTCCAGTCCTTATTGTCTTCCCTATAGCCACCAATCGTCCTCTAGTCCTTATTGCCTTCCCTATAGCCACCAATCACCCTCCAGTCCTTATTGTCTTCCCTATAGCCACCAATCACCCTCCAGTCCTTATTGTCTTCCCTATAGCCACCAATCACCTTCCAGTCCTTATTGTCTTCCCTATAGCCACCAATCACCCTCCAGTCCTTATTGTCTTCCCTATAGCCACCAATCACCTTCCAGTCCTTATTGTCTTCCCTATAGCCACCAATCACCTTCCAGTCCTTATTGTCTTCCCTATAGCCACCAATCGTCCTCCAGTCCTTATTGTCTTCCCTATAGCCACCAATCACCCTCCAGTCCTTATTGTCTTCCCTATAGCCACCAATCGTCCTCCAGTCCTTATTGTCTTCCCTATAGCCACCAATCGTCCTCTAGTCCTTATTGCCTTCCCTATAGCCACCAATCACCCTCCAGTCCTTATTGTCTTCCCTATAGCCACCAATCACCTTCCAGTCCTTATTGTCTTCCCTATAGCCACCAATCACCCTCCAGTCCTTATTGTCTTCCCTATAGCCACCAATCACCTTCCAGTCCTTATTGTCTTCCCTATAGCCACCAATCACCTTCCAGTCCTTATTGTCTTCCCTATAGCCACCAATCGTCCTCCAGTCCTTATTGTCTTCCCTATAGCCACCAATCACCCTCCAGTCCTTATTGTCTTCCCTATAGCCACCAATCGTCCTCCAGTCCTTATTGCCTTCCCTATAGCCACCAATCACCCTCCAGTCCTTATTACCTTCCCTATAGCCACCAATCACCCTCCAGTCCTTATTGCCTTCCCTATAGTCACCAATCACCCTCCAGTCCTTATTGCCTTCCCTATAGTCACCAATCACCCTCCAGCCCTTATTGCCTTCCCTATAGCCACCAATCGCCCTCCAGTCCTTATTGCCTTCCCTATAGCCACCAATCGCCCTCCAGTCCTTATTGCCTTCCCTATAGCCACCAATCACCCTCCAGTCCTTATTGCCTTCCCTATAGCCACCAATCACCCTCCAGTCCTTATTGCCTTCCCTATAGTCACCAATCACCCTCCAGTCCTTATTGCCTTCCCTATAGTCACCAATCACCCTCCAGTCCTTATTGTCTTCCCTATAGCCACCAATCACCCTCCAGTCCTTATTGCCTTCCCTATAGCCACCAATCACCCTCCAGTCCTTATTGCCTTCCCTATAGTCACCAATCACCCTCCAGTCCTTATTGCCTTCCCTATAGTCACCAATCACCCTCCAGTCCTTATTGCCTTCCCTATAGTCACCAATCACCCTCCAGTCCTTATTGCCTTCCCTATAGTCACCAATCACCCTCCAGTCCTTATTGCCTTCCCTATAGCCACCAATCACCCTCCAGTCCTTATTGCCTTCCCTATAGCCACCAATCATCCTCTAGTCTATATTGCCTTCCCTATAGCCACCAATCATCCTCCAGTCCTTATTGCCTTCCCTATAGCCACCAATCACCCTCCAGTCCTTATTACCTTCACTATAGCCACCAATCACCCTCCAGTCCTTATTGCCTTCCCTATAGCCACCAATCACCCTCCAGTCCTTATTGCCTTCCCTATAGCCACTAATCACCCTCCAGTCCTTATTGCCTTCCCTATAGCCACCAATCACCCTCCAGTCCTTATTGCCTTCCTATAGCCACCAATCACCCTCCAGTCCTTATTGCCTTCCCTATAGCCACCAATCATCCTCTAGTCTATATTGCCTTCCCTATAGCCACCAATCGTCCTCTAGTCCTTATTTTCTTCCCTATAGCCACCAATCGCCCTCCAGTCCTTATTGCCTTCCCTATAGCCACCAATCACCCTCCAGTCCTTATTGCCTTCCCTATAGCCACTAATCACCCTCCAGTCCTTATTGCCTTCCCTATAGCCACCAATCACCCTCCAGTCCTTATTGCCTTCCCTATAGCCACCAATCATCCTCTAGTCTATATTGCCTTCCCTATAGCCACCAATCGTCCTCTAGTCCTTATTTTCTTCCCTATAGCCACCAATCGCCCTCCAGTCCTTATTGCCTTCCCTATAGCCACCAATCACCTCTAGTCCTTATTTTCTTCCCTATAGCCACCAATCATCCTCTAGTCTTTATTGCCTTCCCTATAGCCACCAATCACCCTCTAGTCCTTATTGCCTTCCCTATAGCCACCAATCACCTTCCAGTCCTTATTGCCTTCCCTATAGCCACCAATCGTCCTCTAGTCCTTATTGCCTTCCCTATAGCCACTAATCACCCTCCAGTCCTTATTGCCTTCCCTATAGCCACCAATCACCCTCCAGTCCTTATTGCCTTCCCTATAGCCACCAACCATCCTCCAGTCCTTATTGCCTTCCCTATAGCCACCAATCACCCTCCAGTCCTTATTGCCTTCCCTATAGCCACCAATCGTCCTCTAGTCCTTATTGCCTTCCCTATAGCCACTAATCACCCTCCAGTCCTTATTGCCTTCCCTATAGCCACCAATCGTCCTCTAGTCCTTATTGCCTTCCCTATAGCCACCAATCACCCTCCAGTCCTTATTGCCTTCCCTATAGCCACCAATCACCCTCTAGTCCTTATTGCCTTCCCTATAGCCACCAATCACCTTCCAGTCCTTATTGCCTTCCCTATAGCCACCAATCGTCCTCCAGTCCTTATTGCCTTCCCTATAGCCACCAATCACCCTCCCGTCCTTATTGCCTTCCCTATAGCCACCAATCACCCTCCAGTCCTTATTGCCTTCCCTATAGCCACCAATCACCCTCCCGTCCTTATTGCCTTCCCTATAGCCACCAATCACCCTCCAGTCCTTATTGCCTTCCCTATAGCCACCAATCACCCTCCCGTCCTTATTGCCTTCCCTATAGCCACCAATCACCCTCCAGTCCTTATTGCCTTCCCTATAGCCACCAATCACCCTCCAGTCCTTATTGCCTTCCCTATGGCCACCAATCCAGTCCTTATTGCCTTCCCTATGGCCACCAATCGCCCTCCAGTCCTTATTGCCTTCCCTATAGCCACCAATCACCCTCCAGTCCTTATTGCCTTCCCTATAGCCACCAATCACCCTCCCGTCCTTATTGCCTTCCCTATAGCCACCAATCACCCTCCAGTCCTTATTGCCTTCCCTATAGCCACCAATCACCTTCCAGTCCTTATTGCCTTCCCTATAGCCACCAATCACCCTCCCGTCCTTATTGCCTTCCCTATAGCCACCAATCACCCTCCAGTCCTTATTGCCTTCCCCATTGCTGTCACACACACAACACCCGGCATTCGGTGGCTGTAAAATAATACCATGGCCAAGTATGAGCCTGAGTGGTCCCCTGAAGATGCCAGGGCTCCTGGCAATCGCCCAGGTTTGGCCTGTCCCGGCGCCGGCCCTGCCCTTGAAGATGCCAATGAGGAGACCGAGCTGGGTAAGGCCCTGTAACACAGACAGCAGATGCCAGGAGGAGGTGCGGGGGGGGGGGGGCACCATGTGTATTTTTTTATTGTTTTATTTTTAACAGTAAAGCGAAGGAATTAAAAAAAAACAAAAAAGTGTCAGGTGTCTCTGGCTGACTGTCCTGGATAGTATATGTATCGTATGTTTCTACCCTGTCTGTAATTACTACTTTGTAAAGCGCTACGGAAGATGATGGCGCTATATAAATAAACAATAATAATAATAATAATAATAATTTGGCTGCAGACGCAGTTCTCTTTTTAATCCAGCAGAGGGCAGAAAACTGTCAGGAACTTTTACGGTTTATGGGAAAACTTTCTGGTAACTTTAGGAAACTCTCTGTGTGAGTCAGAAAGCGGCGGCTGCAGATTCCTCGAAACTCCAGGACATCACATCTGGAAGCCGGGGATCCTGGAATCCCCCTCACTGGAAAGGGATGGGCTCGCTGGAAAATGCACCAGCCATTACATTGAAGGATTTTTTGTAAATGTTCATTCCATTCCCAGGCATGGAAATTAGGGTGTTTGGGGACCACAATTGGCAGTCTGACAACCCATCATCGGGGAGGCCCGAGATGTAATCAATGACTTAAATCGCTAAAGCCTAACTCCAGGCAAAGTTTTATATTAATTTCTAACCCATTCTCATTATTTTTTGCCATCTGTGACAAACCTAGGCCTGTGCCTAGGGCGGCCACTTGCAGGGGGGGGGGGGAGGCTTGGAGTACGCAATTACTGTTATAGATAAAAAAAACTCCTTGCTGGCACCTTAATGCCCCCTCATGAGCACCCCACCATTCACAAAGCCTCTCCCAGCTGTTAACAGGGCCTGGTTTCCCTGCCTCCAAGCTGTGGTCATCTGACTTCCGTGAGCCTGGGAAGCCATTAAATGTATAGGGTTTTGCATTTAACCCCTTGCAATCTGTCCCTCCTCCACATACACTGTCTACACTTAACCCTTTGCATATCCGCTCTTCTCCGCACACTGTTAGCGTTTAAACCTCTTGCCCACCACAAGTGGGGCGTAAGCAACAAAAAAGTGCCTAAAGCAGCCTGGACCCCAAATGCAACCCTGTCTGTGACCCCATTGTGGTGATTCAGATCCGCTCTCCACCAGTGGCGGACTGGAGACAAAAATCAGCCCTGGATTTTACCAGCCCCTGGCCAGCCTGAGTTATCCCTGCTGAGGCCTCCCAACCATGATGCTGGGGGTATAGCATTGGGGGCTGGGTTTCCTTGGCTTGTGGGTACAGTGGGGCAGGGATTGAATGTGGGTGGTAAAAGTAGCAGCCCAACTGGCCCCAAAGCAGTGCAACCCACCAGGCATTGTTCCAGGTCTCCCTATGGCCAGTCCGCCCTGCTCTCCACCAATGTAAGATACTGTCAGGGAAAGGCAGCCCTGTGGTCCGCCATATTGAAAAGGCTCTCCCAGCAGGCATTGGGGGATGCACAGGGATGCTGAGATCTCTTATCCATTTGTTTTCTAAATTAAAGCAGACCTACATGCATGACCACCATCGGTAATTGTTGTGCTCCATACAACCACAATGCCTGGGGCCCAGCAGTGACCATTATCTATGTCATGGCCGGGCCCCTAGATTGACAGTTTCCTATATAGTCTTAATACTGGAAGCAGCCTGGTTATTGATATTTAAATAGTTTAATATCTCAAATGTAGTTTGAACTGAAAGCATAAGGGAAATGTATTAATTATTTATTAATATTAACAAGATTAATAAACATAATGGGGGGACCCTGTTGGAACCAATGGAGGAGAAAGTCGGCGCTGGACCAGGAAGTGTCAGGCACCTCTAAACATAGAAACATAGAAGGGTGACGGCAGAAGAAGACCATACGCTCCATCTAGTCTCACCTTATGTGTATACTGTATGTTCTCTGTATCTTATGTGTATACTGTATGTTCTCTGTATCTCATGTGTATACTGTATGTTCTCTGTATGTTATGTGTATACTGTATGTTCTCTGTATCTTATGTATATACTGTATGTTCTCTGTATGTTATGTGTATACTGAATGTTCTCTGTATGTTATGTGTATACTGTATGTTCTCTGTATGTTATGTGTATACTGTATGTTCTCTGTATCTTATGTGTATACTGAATGTTCTCTGTATGTTATGTGTATACTGTATGTTCTCTGTATGTTATGTGTATACTGTATGTTCTCTGTATCTTATGTATATACTGTATGTTCTCTGTATCTTATGTATATACTGTATGTTCTCTGTATCTTATGTATATACTGTATGTTCTCTGTATCTTATGTGTATACTGTATGTTCTCTGTATCTTATGTGTATACTGTATGTACTCTGTATCTTATGTGTATACTGTATGTACTCTGTATCTTATGTATATACTGTATGTTCTCTGTATGTTATGTGTGTACTGTATGTTCTCTGTATGTTATGTGTATACTGTATGTTCTCTGTATGTTATGTGTAAACTGTATGTTCTCTGTATGTTATGTATATACTGTATGTTCTCTGTATCTTATGTGTATACTGTATGTTCTCTGTGTCTTATGTGTATACTGTATGTTCTCTTTATCTTATGTGTATACTGTATGTTCTCTTTATCTTATGTGTATACTGTATGTTCTCTGTATCTTATGTATATACTGTATGTTCTCTGTATCTTATGTGTATACTGTATGTTCTCTGTATCTTATGTGTATACTGTATGTTCTCTTTATCTTATGTATATACTGTATGTTCTCTGTATCTTATGTGTATACTGTATGTACTCTGTATCTTATGTATATACTGTATGTTCTCTGTATCTTATGTGTATACTGTATGTACTCTGTATCTTATGTATATACTGTATGTTCTCTGTATGTTATGTGTGTACTGTATGTTCTCTGTATGTTATGTGTATACTGTATGTACTCTGTATCTTATGTATATACTGTATGTTCTCTGTATGTTATGTGTGTACTGTATGTTCTCTGTATGTTATGTATATACTGTATGTTCTCTGTATGTTATGTGTAAACTGTATGTTCTCTGTATGTTATGTATATACTGTATGTTCTCTTTATCTTATGTGTATACTGTATGTTCTCTGTATCTTATGTATATACTGTATGTTCTCTTTATCTTATGTGTATACTGTATGTTCTCTGTATCTTATGTGTATACTGTATGTTCTCTGTGTCTTATGTGTATACTGTATGTTCTCTTTATCTTATGTGTATACTGTATGTTCTCTTTATCTTATGTGTATACTGTATGTTCTCTGTATCTTATGTATATACTGTATGTTCTCTTTATCTTATTTGTATACTGTATGTTCTCTGTATCTTATGTGTATACTGTATGTTCTCTGTATCTTATGTGTATACTGTATGTTCTCTGTATCTTATGTGTATACTGTATGTTCTCTGTATCTTATGTATATACTGTATGTTCTCTTTATCTTATGTATATACTGTATGTTCTCTTTATCTTATTTGTATACTGTATGTTCTCTGTATCTTATGTGTATACTGTATGTTCTCTGTATGTTATGTGTATACTGTATGTTCTCTTTATCTTATGTGTATACTGTATGTTCTCTTTATCTTATGTATATACTGTATGTTCTCTGTATCTTATGTATATATTGTATGTTCTCTTTATCTTATGTGTATACTGTATGTTCTCTGTATCTTATGTATATACTGTACGTTCTCTGTATCTTATGTGTATAAGTATGTGTGTAAGTTTAAGCCCTTCCACCATTTTTGTTGCCGGCCTTTGGACACTTTCTATTTGAATAATGTCTTTTTGCAGGTAAGGTCTCCAGAACTGCACACAGTATTCTAGCTGTGGCCTCACCAGGGCTCTATACAGCAGCACCACAACCTCCCTCTTCCTACTGGTGATGCCTCGAGCTATGCAGCCGAGCATCCTGCTTGCTTTTCCCACTGCCTGGCTACACTGTCCAATCATCTTGCAGCTATCAGTAATCAGTATCCATGAATCTCTCTCCTCCGAGGTCCTGGTAACACAGTGCTCAGAGCAGGGATTCCTTCTAACCAAGTGCATTTTACATTTAGAGACATTAAAGTTTACACAGCTGTGACCATTTATCCAGTAAAGCTAAATCATCTATAAGATTACCGGGCCAATCAATTCCCTCCCCCGGGGCATCCAAAACCGGGATGCCCCGCTGTGTGAAACCCCCCAGGTCACCCAATACACTCACCTTCTATCTCGCTCCAACGGTGCATGCGCGAGCCGCAGCTGCATCCCTGCTATTCATAAATGCCTGGCGCGGGCCTGCTCCCTGTTAGACTATAACGGGGGATGCGGCCATCAGTGTGCTCAGAGCTGCTCATCTTAAACAACAATGTCAGCAGATCCGAGCGCGCTGATTGGGACGAGCAGCCGCCCATGTGCTGTAGGACTGGGAAGAGGGATGCCCGGATCGGGGTACCCCGGGGGCAAGGACCAAAACCCAGGATAGTCAAAATCCTGGGTTTTAGTCCACTTTAAGGGCTAGCCGCTAGCCAGCCCTTGGGACATCCTGTAGTGGGATGTACCTCTGTGTGAACTCCCCGCCAGTAAACTCACCAAAGCAGTGCGGCCCACCGGGCATTTGTCCAGGTCTCCCTTTGATAAGTTCGCCCCTGGTGGGGCATCCCAAATCGAGATGCCGCAGGACAAAATCCTGGGTTTTGTTCCACTTTATCCTCTTAAAAAAAAAGCATCCGCTTCTAAAGGGCAAGAATCTTATAGGATCCTGGGGATTCACATAGTGGCCAACATCTTCACACCAGATGAGGCTCAATCTCCTAATGTTAAATGTGACTCTCAAGCTTAGAAATGTTGGAGAGCCCTGCCTTAGCTTTACTCCTGTGCTGACCCGATGACGGATTACAGGAGGGGTGATGGCGGCGTGTTTCCGGAAGTTAAAAAGAAACGCAGTGTCACTAATGAAGCACGCACCATTAATTAAAGTGGACCAAAACCCAGTATTTTGACTATCCTGGGTTTTGGTCCTTGCCCCCGGGGCACCCTGAATGGGGGGATGCCCAGCTGTGTGAAACCCCCAGATCACCTGTTCAAAGTCACCTCTTCCCGGTCCTATGACGCATGCACGGCCACTCATCCAATCAGCGTGCTTGGGTCCTCTCGAGCTCCTTTGTCCAGGAGCTCGAATGAATACGAGCGGACTGGTGGCCGCATTACCCGCTACCCTCTAACAGGGAGCGTGCCCGCGCTGGCAATTCGCAAATGCCTGGGACGGGTATGCGCCCTGCTAGAGGGATAGTGGGGATACGGCCGCTGGTCGGGAAAGGAGGACAGTTTATGGGCGACCTGGGGGGTTTCACACAGTGGGGCATCCCAATTATGGATGCCCCAGGTGGAGGGAATCAATCTGCCCGGGAATCTTATAGATTCCTGGGCCGATCTTTGTGGGCCATAACTATAGGCTACAGAGAGAACATCTCCTGGAAGTAGCAGCTTCAGAGAGGCCAGATTAAGGTCAAACTCTGGAACCTAAACAGCCCCCCCCCCCCCCCCCAGGATAAACCATCCCTCTGCCCCATCCAGGCTTTTCCCGGGACTACATACCGCACATGATGTCCTGACAGTTTTGTAGAGCTGCTAAATGCCATCACTTCACACGGTCAGACATATAAAGCGCGAGGCCAGGAGGGCGGCCTGGAAAGCAGGATCCAAGGAGGCTAGGAGAGGAGCCAGTGCTGGACGGCCACCAGAGCCAGTAATGTTAGATATGTTCTCATTCTCATCCTCATCTGTCGCCTCGGGCAGCCAAAGACAACAACACATCCAGGGAGGAACACACTGGAAAGGTTTTGTTTCTCTATCACACCTTTAATTAATTGGGGGCAGAAAGGGGGAGGGGGGTCTGTTAAAGGATATACAACAGATATACAACGGAGTACAGATGTCCCTCAGATTAACACTCAATTAGTATGTGAGTCTGAGATTCTGCCATTTGTCTATGCCCCATGAATACAATAGACTATATTCACACCTAGCTGCCAACTACCTCAATAGCTGGGGTGTTTTCTGGGCTGCAGCTCATTTCCTCTTGAAAAGGAATCCTTGAATTCCTAATTAGTATGGACACAGACGAGACATTTAAATACACATTAGACACGGTTATTGGATTTTATTTGTGGAGAGCAATGTAACTCCTGAAAGATGTCAGTTATGACTATATTAACCCTTTTCGCTGCCAGTCTACCTGCAGCTTTTTTCACTCTCTGTTGCCAGACCATGTTTCACTATTTTGCACTACACATGTTCAACTGTGATTTTTGATAATTATATATTGTTTTTTTCAACAGAGTCTGGGCTTCAACATGAAATGTCTTGTTTGGCCTTTTTTTTAGTGTATTCTCTATACCTTTTGGTGAAATATGTGCAAAAAAAAAATAAAAAAAATCTATTTTTTTGTAATTTGTAGTGTTTTTTTGTAATAAAAAATGTAAGTTTGTCAATAAAATGTTCTTGCGTGCCAAACCCCAGTTTCTCCCGGTCACAGCGGTACCACATATGTATTGGTAGACACCCTTTCCTGCCCGGGAGACTCCCCCAAACTGAAACAGAGCTTTTGGAGATTTTCAGATAAAATACAACTGCGCTATGCGCACCTTGCAGTTTTTTTTTCATTTGAAATACCCCCAACAAACTATATATTCTCTGGAAGTACATGCCTCAAGCTTTCTAGGTGTACCAAGCTTGTTTATGTGGGCTTAGTTTTCTGGAAGTAATCCCTCAATGTATTCTTTGGTTGCACAAAGTTTCCCTAAAAAAAGAATGAAAAGGAAGAATCAAGCCACATTTTCCTAAAAAAAACTATATGCAAACAAGAAAAAACAAGTAAAATCTCAAAAAGCAACATCCCCCGAACAGAACAATACCCAACATGCGTAGGTACTGTCAAGGGAAGAGTTGGCAAATACCCCAAAGTAAAGCATGTGCGTAACAGTAATTTTACTTGAAAATTTCAGCTCTGCAGACAAAATGCGCACCTTGCAATTTTTCAACCAAAACAACCCTTTACATTTGGAATATCCCCGATATATTCCCTGAAAGTACTCGTTAAGCTTTCTAAGATTACCCAGCTTGTTGTAGTAGGCTCACCTTTCTGGAAGTAATCCCTAAAATCCCTAAAAAAATGAATAAAAAAACTAAATAAATAACATGTTTTCCTAAAATATAAATATGCAAACAAGAAAAAACAAGCTAAATCTGAAAGAGCAAGGGCCCCTGAGCAGAACAATACCCAACAGAGTGGAGGGGCCACCACTCTGGTGGCCCCCCCACCCTGCAGCCTACAAGCCCACATAGCCTATGTGGGCCCGGGCTCTTCTGCCCCCCCCCCCGGGCTTTGGGGAGGCAGGTAATAGGGGTGCCAGGGGTTAATGGCAAGTCACCTGCGGCTTGGCAGGATCAGCACCTCTGATGGGGATTCAGCCGAGTAACGTATCAGAAGATCTGTTGCATCTGTGCCGCAGGTCTCGTCTACCAGGCCTGGTCTCTGCTCCATAAAGTCTATAGGAGGAGCTTCCAACAGAATTAAAGTGTTTGGCAAGTCAAAAGATAAAAAGTAAATATCAGTAGTTTACATTTCATTGAGTCCTTCCAGTGCTGTGCTTTCTCCTCTGCCTGTCTCCTTAGATAGGAAAATCACTTACCCATTCAGCTTTCAGTCTCCACCTCGCTGATCTAGCTGATCAATCAACCTTCAGTGGATCAAGAATGGAAACACCTCCCACTCCCTGCCCAGATGTCCTGATTAGCTGCCTCTCTCTGCAGCTCTGAAACCCTGCCCTCCTCTCTTCTCTCATAATCACCACAGTGTGCTTACGTCATATCACTTTTGCCACCCCCACTGTTTCTCCTCATTTTTTCCTCTGCATCTCCAATGCTCTGAAACTTCTACTAATAACTTAAGAACTGCAGGGTCTTTTTGAATGGATTGAAGTTGGGGACGGTGCAACGTGTAGCCCAAGACAATGGGAAGACAATGGGACAACAATCGGACGTTCGCCTTTAGTAACAGCTACACAAGCAGTATCCTCTGCTGCAAGGCATCTATAGCTTCCTGTGTGCTAGTGGGGGAGCTTCCAGGATCACAGATATATTTAGTGGGACAGTCATGGCCTAGCAGTAGGGAATCAACCTTGTGATCGGGGGGGTGGCAGATTTGATTCCTGGCAATGGGACATGACTGAAGTGCTCTTGAGCAAGGAACCTTATCCCCAATTGCTGAGTTTAGGGCAGCCCACCTCTCCAGACACATGTGCACTTCACTGCCCCTTAGTGTGTAATTCACCTGTGTGTAATCACTGGTATAGTCTTTATTTACTGGTTTGTCCACTGTGTGTTATTCACTTGTGCGTAGTCACTGATATAGTGTTTATTTACTGGTGTGTTCACACAAGAGTGTTGTTTATATTGCACGGATGGGAAACATGCAGAGGTAAGATTCCTTGTGTGAGTAAGGACACTATTAGCACCAGTGGTCAGTAAAGTAAAGAAAAAAAAATACCGGCCAGGTTGCCCTAATGAGGAAAGGCAGCTGGATGACTTGTGAATTGCGTTCAAGTAAAAAAAAAAAAAGCTTTTGCAATTACCTAGATTTATTCCTACAGATATGCAGTTACAGAGTTCCATTTATTTATTTAGTAACTGTTTCAACCAAAAAAGAATCATGGCCCTGTGACGATTGCACGGGTTGATCAGACCTATTGATCGTTCATCTGATCAGACCAGCCAATCGTACCCCACGTGTGTAGCTGCAATTCTTGAATCGGCAACACACGTGGTTAAAAACTGCTGCCACCAGAGCACAATCAATGCTCAACTCTATAATATAATACAGGCCACACACAATACAATCAGATCGAACGTATCGATCGACCCACAACCACTTCCAGGTGGGGGCGATCGAGCGTCCTAGGCAAGTAAGGTAGCCAGGCTCTTCAGAAATTGCGTGGGCTTTTTATATCAGATCAATTGAGAGCATCTGCTGTATTTTTAGAATTTATTTAAACAAACAGAAAAACACAAAAACAACAAGAAACATGATGCAAGGTGATAAAACCAGAGTTAACTATAAAACACGGTAAATAAGATAAATAGCAATGCAAAATAAAAGAAGGTGGAAAATATACTTAAAAGTCCATCTGGGCTGCGTTCTGTTTGATCAAATCAATTGTCCTCACATGCTTTCTGGTCTTCTTTTGCTTGGATGTTAAAAGCAGCGTGTCACTCTTGATGGTCAGATCGAGTGTCTCTGGCCATTCTTCCAGCCATGCTTATAGGCCCCAGAACAGGGAGTCTCCCTACCCCTCCCATTTCTGCTATAGGATACCAACTGACCACATTCCAAGGGAGGGGGGTGACAAGCATAAGGGACCTAGCTGGGATCTATTTGCCATTTGTTTATTTGGCTTTTCCAAGTGGTTTTATTATTAGGTGTGAGGGAGGAAAGGATTTTAAGAGGAGATGGTTATCAGCATTGACCTGGCATGTGAGGGTTAGATAACTAGGAAATCCAAGTGGGAGGGGGGAGAAAAGAAATGAGAGGCTACCAGGCAGGTCAACTAAAGTGTATATATATATTTATATGTATACACACACACATATGTATTACCCCAAACATACACACAGAGAGAATTAAAATAAACCTAAGATGTTCTGTGACAGGCCCTTCCTCCACATGACCAGACTTGTGCACCAGGCATAGTAAGCCCAGGGCCAAAAAGCTGAACAGCCTGCCCTGGCAACTTACCAGCCCCATGGCCTTTGGCCAAAGTTTAGCCATTTTTCCTGGGGTGTCAACTATAATATTTTATTAAAACAGGAATAAAAAAAACATAAAATTAACTAATAAAGAGATGTAAGAGATTAATAGATCAAGGCAACTGGACTTGCTGTTTTCTTTTGCTCCACATGTTTTGTTATTCATATCATCGCATGTATGTGTGAATTTAATGTTGCCTATTGGAAAAGGAGGCTGGATGACTTGTAAAAAAAAAAAAACAGCTTTTTCCTATTGCATAGATGTATTCCTGCAGACTTAAAGTGGACCAAAACCCACATTTCTAACTAGCATCCCCTGAATTGCTCCCCCATGAAGAGGACCTTTTGCCAATTATTATTGCTCCTGCTTCACTCTAATCCCAGATAAGGGCCCTTGTTTTAGCTGTCTGTAAAGCTCCGCCTCCTCCATTCATTGCCACTGTTGTGCGTGGTGATGATGTGCAATGAATGATCCCCTGCCATCTTACGCCGACAAATTCTCTCCAGCCCCCCTCAACGTACCCGGATGGAATTTTAAACTGGACCAACACCCGTTTTTTTCTATAACAGGTGTTGGTCCCACTGTCAGCTAATCACAACAAGCTCGGGGGGGGGGGGGGGGAGCATCCATAATGCTGGAGCCCCCAGAACACCTGTAATGCTTACCTTACCTACGAGCCAGCGCCAGGAAAGGAGTCTCATGATTGGCCACTATTTTACTATAGGACAAGGAGGAGGTCAGAGGAATATAAGAGAAACTGGAAGCAGCGTGCTGATAAATAAATGACAGGTCTGGGGACACGATCCTAACACAGGTTTATTTTACATTCCAAAAGGGGAAAACAATAAGGCAGAACACCAAAAACCTGACAAAAAGGAAGTTTTCCTTTAAATATTGACTATATAACCAGTTATATTTGCACTCACTAAAGCTCCACTTTGCTGTAATACTATGTACTGTCTGATTACACTTGTGAGTTAACCTTTGTTATATAAAGTTCCTAGTACTGCTATAATTGACCAAGGATTGCTGGTAGCAGTAGTTCCATCAAGTTGTCTATGCAAAATAATATATTTGGAGCAATCTCCCAGACAGTTGTCCCCATTTGTCCCTCTTCTGAGTGGAGGTACTGACAAACCAAATATGCAACCCACTCTTCCACTTAGCGAAGGCTCTGCTTCTCCTGTTAACCTACAGGTTAGCGCCATAGCCGGTCTTGAGTGGGGTATTAACCATCACCCACCCCCCCCCCCCCCCCCCCCCCAAAACAGCCCTACATTTGGAGGCACTGCTGAGATCGAAGTGGGATTCATAGATATGGAAAAGCAATACAATCTAGAGGGGTATCCTCAAATTGCTCCTGGATGGGCACAATCAACCCCTGCACCATTACAAGCTTATGTAAAGAAGGAAGAAACAAGGTCATGTAGCTTCTCTGACAGTTTAGTGATTGACATTAAGCCACATAATGAAAAGGCAGCTGGAGATTTAAGCAAACTAAGGGGGTTATTCATCAAGGGATATCGTCAGGCAGCGCCTGGTGAACGCCGGGCGCTGTATGCAATACCACATTTATGAAAGCGAATCTGGTGAGTGACCATGTAGCGTACGATTCATCATTACAGGTGGCTCAGTGTATAGCGCCGGAGCTCTAGCTTCCAGAGCGCCAGGTATTACCGGTCGCTCTCCCATACATTTCAATGGACGTTCCCTTTCTTTCTTCTTTTTTTTTTCCTCTCAAATAATTGTGTGACATCTCCTGGCCTAGAAAGAGTCATTTTTGAAAACTTTGACTTTTTTAATATTTTTATGCACAGTTGTCATTACAGGTCTGGCACTAAAGTGTTAATGTCACAATGTTACAACAATGTAATTACATGTGTTTTTGCTTTGTTACTGGTGGATGTGTGTTCAAAAACAGACTTTAATCACACAGCGTCTGGCGCTCTATGCTATAGCGACCAGATCCAGAGCACCGACGCTCTGTGTCTGTTTTTTGTTGAATATGGTTAGTCGCTGAGAGTCTGACGCACTGAGCTGGCGCTACCTTTCGCTCGCTGCAAGGCAGTACTGGTGTTAGAACGTCCAACATACATCAATGCCGGCCAGGTTACTACAGCAAATGAGACGCTCTGTTACAGCGCACGATAGCCAATCACAGCGTATACTAGCGGTCGCTCTAAGCGCTGCTATACAGACACTCATCTGGCAATACCTGCTGCTAGTAATGAATCAGCCTCTAAGTGGGGTATTTACCATCATGCGCCCCCTAGCAAAGCAGCCCTACACAGGTATAAGGTTATTCTCCCTGCAGCGTGAAAAGGAAATATCAGCTGCTGTCACAGCTCCTGGTGCTACAATGCCACAATGAGAGCAGTCAGTACAGGTGTTCACAGAGACAGGAGTCCTGAGATCTGAATACCCAGCTACCCAGGTTAGTGCAATACTTAAATAGAAGGAATCAAACCAAACATCATCATCAAACAGACATTTCCTTTGGTGGAAGGATTGATGAAGATTAGAGGAGTTTCTCCCAGTGACTTGAAAAGGAGAAGGAGGAGAGATTAAGTACAGTCACAGTATTTGGTGATACAACGAGCAGCTGTGGGTGCAGGGGGACCGGCCAGTAGGTCTCCTTCTACAGAGAGTCCTGAGCTCTGGGGGTATGGTCCTGGGAGTTATGAGGAGGCATCATAGGCATAGCAGCCAGGGTCTGTAGAAACCCGAGAACTTGCTTCAGACACCCTGGCAAGTTACGCAAATTTGCATGCAATCCCAAACACGAATGCACACACTCGCAGATCAATAGGTGGCTAAGTAGATAGCTGGGTGGACAGGTATGTAGCCAGGACAGATGCTCCAGCCTCCCGCAAGGAGAAAGTATAGCAGGAGGTTGAAGTAAAAAAAACATCATCCCATCCGGACTGCAGGAGGATGCATGCAGCATGTAAACCACCAGTATAGAATGACAGGCTGGACTATGGGAGCAGAGAAGACACTGCATTATGAATGATTGCCAAGGGAGATGGGCTTAAAAAGGGGAGGGGGAAGCAGGTATATGAATGTAACCAAATAGGCCTAGTTGGAGTTTACATATCTGAGCAAGCTCAAGATCTCATTGCTTGACACATGTGAGGGGCAGGTCAGAGTTGCCAGAGATGAGTTTAGGCTTATGACTTCTGTGCTGAAGGCACAGGACTGCAGGATGTTTGGGAGGCTGCCCCTTAATAAAATAAGCCCTATCATCTATTTTTAGAGCAAAACTATATATAAGACCCGTCTTATTTTCAGGGAAACACAGTAGAGAAGATCCATCCCATCAAAAATGAGGGAGTTTGATTTCTTTCAATGGCAATGTAGAAGCAAAAATAACATTTTGTGAGTACTCACCTGTAAAATGGGTATTTTACGAGTATGTCACACACCCCGCTTCCAACATTCATGACACTTGGGTAACCAGCCTGTAGAGGGCGATCTTGCAGAGATGACATGAGAAAAAGGAGCCCCTCCTGGTCCATAAATACCTGGGACCTCCCACTATTCCTCAGTCTTTTAAAAAAGCAGTGAAGAACCAGGAAGAGCAAATTATATAGTGAAAAAAAGAAACACCATATAAAGGATCCCAGAACAAAAAAGGGGGGACGCGGAGTGTGTGACATACTCGTAATAACCATTTTACAGGTGAGTACTCACAAAATGGTATTATTCCTAGTATGTCACACACCCCGCTTCCAACATTCATGACACTTGGGACATCCAATAGCAGTGTCTATAATGGGCGGGGATCCCACAACGAAAATAAGGCATAACTTAAATTACTGCAGCTTGCAGAACCTTGCGACCAAAAGCAGCATCCGCCGAGGCCCGCACATCAACCTTGTAAAACTTAGAAAAAGTGTGAACCGAAGACCAAGTAGCAGCCTTGCAAACTTGTTCAACAGAAGCCTGGTACTGAAAAGCCCAGGACGCACCAACAGCCCGAGTAGAATGAGCAGTAACACGAAAAGGGGGAACCTTCCCCTTAGCAGAATAGGCCCCAACAATGGCCTGACGAATCCATTTACTAATGGAAGATTTGGTGGGTGCCAAACCCTTCCTAGGCACAGAAGGCACAACAAAAAAGGCATCTGTCTTACAGAAAGCAGAAGTAGTAACCAAATAATACTTAACACAACGAACAACATCCAAAGAATGTAAAACCCTTTCCTTGTTATTACCAGGATTAGGGCACAATGAAGGAAGAACTATATCCAGATTTAAGTGGAAGGCAGACACCACTTTAGGAAGAAAATTTGGTTTAAAACGGAAAACCACCTTATCCCGATGCCTCTCATAGTAAGGAGCCTGTATTGGAACCCGACGGACAGAGGTAATAGCAACCAAAAAGGCAACTTTCTGAGTGAGAATATGAAGAGGAACCTCCTGTAAAGGTTCAAAAGGAGCCGCCTGCATAGCAGAGAGCACCAGATTAAGATCCCAAACTGGAAGTAGGAGCTTTCTAGGAGGCCGCACATGCGTGACCCCCTGGAAAAAAGTCTTAACCAAAGGGTGAAGAGCAAATGACCTTTGAAAGAAAATAGCCAAAGCAGAAACCTGCCCTTTCAAAGTACTAATCTGGAAGCCCAAATCCAGACCCCGTTGCAGAAACTCCAAAATCCTAGGGATAGAAAATACCCTGCAAGGCAGGGACCTAGACTCACACCAGTCAATATAGGACCTCCAAGTCCTGTAATAAACCACAGAGGAAGACTTCTTTCTAGCTCTAACAAGGCCTTCCTCCTTCAAGATGGAGATTTCAGCAGCCACGCCGTCAATGCCAGCGTTGGTAAACTGGGGTAACAAAGTTGACCCTGAGTTAAGAGATCTGGCAGAAGAGGCAGAGGCAACAGATCCTCTGCCAGCCTTGTGACCTCTGCGAACCACAGGCGTCTTGGCCACTTTGGAGCCACCAGAATTGCTGGTGCCCCTTCCAGAACCAACTTGGGCACCACCTTGCTTATCATGGAGAATTGGGGAAAAAAGATACAGGAACCCCAGATCCTTCCAGGCAAGAGACATGGCATCCACTGCCAGAGGATCCTGGGATAGAGACACAAAGGCTGGAAGCTTGTGGTTGTGGCGAGACGCAAACAGGTCCAACCACGGAGTCCCCCACCTGTGACAAAGGAACTGAAAGACCTCGGGGTTGAGAGACCATTCTCCCTGGCGAGCGCATGCTCTGCTCAAGGAGTCTGCCTCTACATTCTCTATCCCCGGAATGTAAACTGCCGATATGCAGGGAACATTGATCTCTGCCCACTGAAGGATCAGAGACACTTCCCGGAGGGCACCCCAACTGGGAGTCCCTCCCTGGCGATTGATGTATGCAACTGCTGTTCGGTTGTCTGACTGAATCTGAACCGGCAAACCCCGCAAGAGATGAGTCAGTCGGAGCAGCACAAGACGAATGGCCCGAAGTTTCAATAAATTGATTGGGGAGTGAGCCTCCAGAGGCCCCCACAACCACTGAAACCGGTGTCTCCTCCAGATGGCCCCCCCAGCCCGTAAGGCTGGCATCTGTAGTGACCAACTCCCAACAAGGGGTCAGAAATGATTTGCCGTCCCTGAGATTGCTCAAAATCAGTCACCACTGGAGGGACTAATCTCATCCCCAAGCGGATAGGCTGATGAGGATTGGACAGGAACAAATGAATTAAATCCTGAATCAGAACAATCTTGGACTGAGGAAGAAATACCCTGGCCTGAAGAGTATCCAGAATCAAGCCCAGAAAGGGAATCTCCCTTACGGGACAAAGAGGATTTGGCATGGTTTATCATCCAACCAAACCTCTCTAGTGTAGTCACCACTGTTCTGGTGTCCAATTCCGTCTGATTGAAAGATGACGCTGTGATGAGCAAGTCGGCCAGCAATGGCACGATGCAAATGCCCTGGACCCTGAGAATAGCCATTACTCCTGCCAGGACCCTGGTAAAAAACACTCTTGGGGATGGAGTGAGACCGAATGGAAGAGCCGCAAACTGAAAATGGTGGCCTTCTACTGTGAATCTGAGAAACCTTTGGTGAGCGGCAAAAATAGGAATGTGCAGATAAGCATCCTTGATGTCTATGGACATCATAAATTCCCCCTGGCGGAGAGCATCGATCGTTGAACGCAACGACTCCATGTGGAACTTCGGAAACGAATAAACTGATTGAGTCGTCTCAGATCTAGAATAGGCCGAACAGAGCCGCCCTTTTTTGGGAACCGTAAATAGGTTGGAGTAAAACCCCAGACCTCTTTCCGCTGGAGGAACCTGGCGGATAACATCCATGTTTAAAAAGTTCGCCACAGCTGCCCGGAGCTCCTGTGTGATCAGCGGATCTGCAGGCATCCGAGACCTGAAAAATCTGGGAGGAGGCCGAACCTCGAATTCCAGCTTGTAACCGGAGGACACAACTTCCAGAATCCATCTGTCTGATACCTCTTGACCCAAGCCTGGAAAAAAGAATCGCAGCAGTCTCTCCACCCGTACGGGTGAGGGTGCCTCCTCATTGCTGGGCAGGCTTGGAAGAGGACTTGGGCTTAGATCCCCAACTCTGACCTGGACGGCCACGTCTTCTTCCTCTGTTCCATGTAATCCCCCTTGGGGCTGAAAAGGGCCGATCCTCTGCCCGTTCTGGAACCACGAAAGGAAGGGTTAAAGGAAGCCGATGCCCGAAAGGAACGACGTTGCTTCTTACGCTGAGGCAATTTGCCTCCTTTAATGACAGAATCCAACTTCTCACCAAAGAGGCGTAATCCCCTAAAGGGAAGTGCTTTAAGCGACTTCTTTCTGCTACACAAGACCATGGAGTCATCTAAAGCAGAAAGTACAAAAGACACAAATAAATCACATCGCTTGAGAGCGGAAAACTCATCAGAGGCTGGATCAAGCCCTGAGGTATTCAATAGGTCTCTAATAACAGACCTAATAGCGACTGCCATAAGTGCCAAGGCACCCACAGGCCGCAAGGCCGAGCCAACGCTAGCAAACGCATGGCAAGCCATTTGATCAATACGTTTGTCCTCCCATCCTTAAGGGAAGTAGATTCTGGAGAATGCAAAACAGAGGAATTGGACAAACTGAGCACAGGTGAATCCACCACAGGGGGGGATGACCAACGCTTACAGTGTCTGCAGGAAAGGGATTTTTTTTTTTTATCCCAGCCCAAAGGAATGCCAGGAAGCCACGCAGGCTTTTCCCATTCCTTAAGAATGATATCTTCAAAATGTTTCTGATTAGGAAATTCAAAACGAGGCTTGGAGGCTCCAAAGAACTCCCCTTTCTGAGGGACTGCTTCTGGAAAATCGATAGCCAAGACCTCATATAATTGAGCAAGAGCTTTAGGGGTGTCAAAATTCTCCCCTTCACCTTGTTCAGCGTCAATACCCACAAATTGAAGAATCTGATGTTTCGGATGTTCAGCAAAGAATTGTCCTTCTTCAAACGGAGATCAAAAATGCTTGCTACAATCAAGCTCATTTGCCTCAACGGCCAGAGCTAAATGTTTTCTTTTAGCCGAGCCTTCTTGGCCACAGAGCTAGACATTTATTTTTCAATGTGAGCCTATCAGGCACATACATCAGAAAGCGACTCTCTAACCATGACAATATCACTGGGGGTATGGACAAGACAAGGCGGTGTGGGGGAAGAGGCAGGAGCCACCGATCCTGAGGCTTGGGCCCCTGACTGCTGCATTATAACCAACTGAACACAAGATACAAAAAAAAAAAAAAAAAAAAAAAAATGCGTCATCCCCAACAAGGGATGCCCCACATCGCAAACACTGCCGAGTCTGTCCCGCAGGTACTGAAAAGCAGTATCCTGAGATGCCTCCATATGGGGTTTATTAAAATACTTAATTTTTTTTATAGTCACCAAGTATATGGGATTTTTCCAGCCAAAGCTACCCGGGATGCCTCTAATAGTCCCTAGGTGGGAGGATTTTAAACAAGGACCAGGAGAAACCCCTATTAAGAGAGTTTCCCCCTGGAAGATAGAGAAAACACAATAAGCCTTATGCATATGCAAGAAAGAAATGACAGTAAATAAAAAAAAGATTCCCTTAAGTATAATTAAAGGGTACTCACAGTGACCACAATGGCCCAGCGACAGCCCTGCGACCAATCGATATAAGAAAAGCCCAGCAGCAGCACCAACGCAGCAGCCAGGACCAGTGGAGGCCAGCACCAGAACAGGAACCAGCAAACCACATGTCAAACAGGAAGAGGAAGCAGAAATGAGACACCGACTCGAAGCCCCACCCACCACCTAGCACTGCTCAGAGAGCAGAGGGCGGGCCAGCCAAGGACAATAGCATGACATCATAGAAGGGAGCCAAACGAAAAAAAAAGAGGGAAATGTAAAAAACCCAAAACAGGTATGTCACTTTATCTTTTCCCTTTTTTTTTTAAATCACAATACAAAAATGTGGCTTCAGGCAGAAATAGACAAAGGCCGGGCGTAACCCGGCTACCTGCAGGAAGGTTCGCCGACTGCAGAGACGAAAAGATTGAGGAATAGTGGGAGGTCCCGGGTATTTATGGACCAGGAGGGGCTCCTTTTTCTCATGTCATCTCTGCAAGATCGCCCTCTACAGGCTGGTTACCCAAGTGTCATGAATGTTGGAAGCGGGGTGTGTGACATACTAGGAATATACAACCTTGAGCATAAGTATGGCCAAGGCAGCATCCTGCACAGGTTCAAAGGGAGCACCCTGCAAGGCTGACAAAACCAAGTTCAGATCCCAAAACAGGCACCATAGGCTTACGTGGGGGCACACATGGGTGACCCCCTGGAAAAAAGTCCTGATCAGAGGGTGCTGAGCAAAGAACTTCTGGAAGAAAATAGCCAGGGCAGAAACCTGACCCTTCAGAGTACTGAGTTGGAGCCCCATCTCCAACCCATGCTGCAGGAACTCCAGAATCCTGGGAATAGAGAACACACGACAGGGAAGAGACTGAGACTCACACCAGTCAATGTAGGCACGCCAAACCCTGTAATAAATGGAAGAGCAAGACTTCTTCCTAGCTTTAAATCAAAGTATCCACAACCGAGGAAGACAGCCCCTTCTCCATCAAGATGGAGGTTTCAGCAGCCAAGCCGTCAAGGCCAGAGTTTGTAAATTGGGATGGCGTAGTGAGCCCTGAGTGAGCAGATCTGGCACCAAGGGCAGAGCGTAATGATCTACTGCCAGCTGCACCACGTCTGCGAACCACACTCTTCTTGGCCACCAGAATCGCTGGCACCCCTTCCAGAGCAATCTTGCGCAGAACCCTACCCAGCAGGGGGATTGAAGGGAAGACATACTGGAACTGAAAGTCTGCCATGACATTGCTAGCGCATCCAAGGTCAAGGCCAGAGGATCCTGGGACAGAGACAAAAGCTGGGAGCTTGTGATTGTGGCAGGACGCAAACAGATCCACATCCGGCTGGCCCAAACGGTGACACAGATTGAAACACCCTGCTGCATAGGGACCATTCTCCCTGGCGAGAGGTCCCCCTGCTCAGAGAGTCCGCCAGGCGATTTTCCACCGCCGGGATGTACACAGCTGATATGCAGGGGACATTGGCCTCCGCCCAAGTCAGGACCAGAGACTCTTCCTGGAGGGCTCCCTTGCTCCGGGTCCCTCCCGGATGATTGATGTAGGCAACTGCCGTCTGGTTGTCCGAGCGCACCTCAACCGGCAGGCCCCGAAGGCGAGTAGTCAAGTGAGCCAGAACTAGCCTGATCGCCTGCAGTTCCAAGACATTGATAGGTGTGTAGCCTCCTGAGGGCCCCACCTCCCATGGAACCGCAGGGACTTCCAGAAACCCCCCCCCCCCCCCCAACCTGACAGACTAGCATCCGTGGTGACCATCTCCCAGGAAGGGGCAAGAAAGGATCTGCCCCTCCAACAGGTTCCTTGAGTCCATCCACCACAAGAGGGACCTCCTGACCAGAGGGAGAGCACACAGACCCTGTCCAGGGACGCTGGGTCCTTGTCCCATACTGACAATAGGTGAATTTGCAGAGGCCTCAAGTGGAACTGAGCATAAGGGACCGCTTCGAAGCATGCCACAATCAGGCCCACCAGCTGCAACCCCTGCCTGATGGAGGGATGGGGACAAGCTAGGAGGGACTGAGCCTGTGTAATCAGACTGTCCACCTTCTGTTGAGAAGCAAGATCCTTGCCCTGAACTGTATCCAGATTCATTCCTAGGAATGGAGTTACCAAGGAAGGGGACAGTGAGGACTTGGGGTGGTTGATCACCCATCCAAATGACTCGAGTGACACCACCAGCTGAGTATCCAACTCTGCTTGATGTAGAGACTGGGAAGTGATGAGAATGTCATCCAGATAGGGAAGCACGTGGACGCCTTGACATCTGAGCAGAGACATCACGCCACCACCTTGGTGAACACCCTGGGAGCTAATGTGAGGCCAAAGGGCAAGGCCACAAACTGGTAGTGTTGATCCATCAGAGCGAACCTGAGGACCTTGATGACCTGGGAACACAGGAATATGAAGATAAGCATCTTTGATGTCCACAGAAGTCATGAAATCCCCTTGGCGCAGGGAACTGATGGCTGAGCATAGAGTTTCCATGCGAAAGCGCCTGCACCTGACAAACTTGTTGAGGATCTTCAAGTCCAGGATGGGCCTGACTGAACCATCTTTTTTGGGTACTGTGAATAGGTTGGAATAAAAGCCCTTGCCTTTTTCTGTTAAGGGGACCTGGCAGATGACCCCCAGCTCCAGGAGGCCTTGCACTGCTTGCACTAGCTCCTGAGCTGACACAGGGTCCTGAGGAATCCGGGATCTGATGATTCTTGGAGGGGGACAGGCAGCAAACTCCCAACTTGTAACCGGAGGACACTACCTCCTGAATCCACCGGTCTGAGACATGAAGCCTCCAGACGTGAGCGAAGTGCTGCAGCCATCCCCCCACCCGGATGGGTGAGG